>JAPQRQ010000009.1:14835780-14866275 GCA_037367365.1 Apogon talboti | reverse complement strand
ACACACACACACACACACACACACACACACACACCTCCCAATCCCTTCTATCCTTACAGGAATGGAAGATAATCCTCCTGAAAGAAACATAACAGGGCTAGAAACACAGGCAGAAGATGCTGTATCTAGAAAGCAAAACAGGAGGAATGTATCGCTGACCTGCAGTAGCAGCGTGGATGGGCAACAGAAGTTATTCCCTCATGACTTCACCCTCTCCTTTCCACACTTCTCCTCCCCTCCCACCTTTTCAACCCTTTTCCTCTAACTTCCCATGGGTTCCTCCTTGCCTTTCCATAACACCCCCTCCTCCTCCTCTCATTTTTTTTCACTTCAATCTCTTTACCTCTCTTCTCCCCCTTCTTTTCCTTTACCTGGTTCTTTTTCCTCTAAGACATCCATCCACCCCTCATCCCCACCCCCATCTTTCTTTCTTTTACTTTACTTTACTCCTTTCTTCTCTCTGTCTGTCTGTTGTTTTCTTCACTTTACCCCTCTGTACCCTCTCGGTAGTTCTTCAGTTTTTTGCCACTTTTGTTTTTGTTCTCTTTTTCCCTCTTCTGCGTCGAGTGACCATTGCTTTCTTTTCCCTTTCTCCCTATTTGGCCTTTC
Organism: Apogon talboti; assembly: GCA_037367365.1. Classification (NCBI taxonomy): domain Eukaryota; kingdom Metazoa; phylum Chordata; class Actinopteri; order Kurtiformes; family Apogonidae; genus Apogon; species Apogon talboti. Next base: position 14,865,666 of record JAPQRQ010000009.1, on the reverse strand, counting down.
TCTTCCCTTTTACTTCACTGCTTTACTCCATCCACCCACCCCACCCATCCACCTACAGCCACACACACACACACACACACATACACATACATGCACACATACAAACAGTGCTGTTCCCTCTCTAACCCTCTCTCCGAGTAGCACAGGGTCTTTCCGGCCCACTGCCTTTCCTGTTCAAATGTAACAATGCACAGCGTGATTTGATGATGGCCTGAGTTCACTGCCTTGTGTGTGTGTGTGTGTGTGTGTGTGTATGTGTGCATTATGGGTGTATGTGTGTGTGTATTCACTTTTCACATCCAAACACCACCACTGTGGAATGTATGTGTGGGATATAACAAAGCAAAGTACACTGAAATTACAACATAGATAAGAGCGAATAAACAAAACATACAGTGAATATATATGATAAAAGATCATGTTGCTCCTCTTATTTTGTGTTCTACTTTCTGTTTGTGTGTTTTTATTCTCATGTATTCTTCCTTTTACAGTCTAACTAGTAATTTAGATTAGATTAGATTACATTAGATTACATTAGAGTTTATTGATCCCATTGAAATTCACTTTATTCAACAGAATAAAGTGCAAGAAATCAACGTGCACAAAAACCATAATAATAGCAGTAAGTAATAAAACTCTATAGGTTATATACATAGAGCATACATATTTCTCTTGCCTAATGCTAATTTTTCACCAATTGCTGTTTTATTTCCACCTTTGCCTGTCAAAGCAATATATGGGTTTGGGATAAAAGAATCCATCTATTTCACCACACCTCAAATATTTTCTTTTCTTTTTTTCATATTGTTTTTTTTAACTCTCCCTTCAAAAAGCAACCAATTAATAATATAAATAAAATCTCATACTCATGCTACACTAAAACTATACTTAACCCATACATTGGTATGAGATATTTTGTAATTTTGTCACCTTATATAATAACTGCTACCATATGTGAAAAAAAAAGTGCAGTGTCATTACTTCAACAACCACCTACAAACTTCTCTAACTCACTAACCAACCGACTCTGCTGCAACAAACTCTTGAGACAGAAAGTTAACTTTAAAAAGAGCCCTGTGTGTGTGTTTGTGTTTTCATTTCCGTGTGTGTGAGCAGGTGTTAGCTCTACTCACTATGCAAGTGCAGACATTAAAACACATCGGGAGGCGGAGGGGGGGGATATTGACTAGGCTGTGTCTCCCTCACACTCATGTTTGGTCGGTAGGCAATCTACCAACTGTCAATCACAGAGAGGCGACCCAAGTTGGGAACCATCAAACAGCCTGACTTCTGGTGTCAGTGCTGAGGGGGATCTATTTCAGCGTGACACGCCATCAGCAGCAAATCTAAAAAGGCCTCTATTGTCAGAGCAAGGAAACTCACAAGGATACACATATTATGAATGAGCGTCGAAGTGCACACACATTTACGCATTGTGCATCCACCTCCGTGTTTTATTTCAGCCTGAGTAGTTACAGACAACTATATCAATTTAGTTTTTTTTTTAATAGTATTTGAACGTGGATAGTGAGTGTGGACAACATTTATTTTCTGCTTGGATATGTCCTGAATGATCACATTTTACCTTATGTCATTTAGATACATCAAATTGCTTAAAATACACCTTTTAACCACTACCACTGCAATTAAATTTTGCAAAAACCCACTCACAAACCAGATTAAAGTCAGACATCTATTTTCCTTTATACGTGTGTTCTTAGATTGGCTTGAATGAAACGATAATAAAGCATTGATGCCCCTCAGGGCTTATAATCATTTGAAATCGATTGATAGAAAATTACTTTTCCACTGGTAATAAAGCATCACACTTTCCCTAACCTTTGAACTCTTGCCCCTGGCTCTTCTGCAGTCACGGATGGTAAAGTTCAACATGACATTTAAGTGCTCTCGCGCTTTGAATACAATTAAAAGGTTGCTCTGTCTTTCTCAGAGTGACAGACTCAACCCTCATGAGAGAAAACCCAGCCAATTATAACATTAAGGATAAATATTAAACATCATATTAATATTAAATGTTATTGATGATGACATAGAACGTGGATACATTATTGTTTTGGGTTTTTTTTTGCTATTTCAGAACATCTTAAACATCAAATATTTGACTATTTTTAAAGGGGCACATTTGTAGCGCAGACTCGAGTTACTAACTACCTTTAACAACCCTTATTCATGATGCTTTACCACGATCAAGTCCTTATTCCAAAGTCATCAAGATACTTAAACGCTGCTCCCAAATTAAATGACGACATGTCTTGTTAGCCTAAAGTAGCACTTAAGCAAAGCATATTGATCCTAATTTAAATGTACAACTATATGCATATTGATTATCTGAAAACCATTAACTCAGCGACTGAATGAGCAGAGGCATATATTATTGTTAATTAATTCTTAGACATAGATAGTGGGATGGAAACAGACAGCAAAGTGCTTTGGTTTAATAGTTCCGCGAGAGGAAAAGAGATGCATCTACAGCATATTGTTTATGATGCATGGAGTGTAGTAGAGGTTGATTTGTCATTTGTGCTTTAGTAATACAGTATATTCAATAAAGGGGAAAAGAGTATGAGGAAACATATAGTGCTACACCATATACTAAGTCAGTACAGTATTCTGGACCACCATTGTTGAAAACTGTCTCAATGAGGCCAAAAAGTGATTTATAGCTGATATCATTCTCACTTTTATATCTCAAGCACACATATTTTTTTTATATTTAATATAACAGCCTGTCATAAAGTAAAGGATGAAAAAAACTGCAAATTAAGATGCTGTAACTACATTGCGCAACATTCTCACCATACAAAAATAGTAGGAAATAAGGTAGATTCCACAGTAAATGAGCGCGCCTCCATCAGGAGTGAATGTTGACAGAATGAGACATTGTACTTTTGAGCCATGAAATTACAGGCTGGTAAGCCCAAGGCAGTCGCCAGGTGTGACTGATGCAATTGGGGCCTGCTTGGACAAATGCAGCACTGCACACCAACATTCCTACTTGTCAATCATATTACAGGTCTTCAGGATATAACTCATCACAAGTACCCGAGATGAATGATGAAGAAATTTGATGAATTGAAGTTATTGTGTAAACATTTTCCAACACTGGGCTATATATGGGGAGTTCTGACATATACGTAGGATACTTTTCTATATTTTTTTTTAGGTCAAAGCCAATGACGGAAAATGAAGCTACAGTGTTAGGAGAGTAAAGTTATACAGATATCACAATTTGGCCAAAAATATGATGTAGGCAATTATGCTATGAGACTAACGATATGTCAGTCTAACAGTCAAAATATTATTCAGCCAATCAGAGGTCAGGCTTAAAGTGTGGCAGTTGTAAATGCTGTGGGTTATAACTCTTGCTGTTCCTTCTACAGACACAGCTTAAGGCTCCTCTGCAGTAATGGTTCCCACTGTATTCCTTTTGGGTGTACAGCAGGTGTAGCATTTCATGTAGTTGTGTTGTCATTGTTAGGTTTTTACAATAGCCCGGTATGTGTGTTGCACAATTACAGAGTGAAGTTAATACCAAAAATGTTATATATGTTATATATACTGTATATATAAGTCATATCTTAAATTATCACAGGTCAGGTGAGAGTAGATTCCTACTAATTGCGCCTTAATTCTACCAACTGAGTTCTTTTTAAAGGTTTAAAGCAGGATTGAGCAGAGGGAGGTCTCTGTGGGGAAGCATCCGTGTTGTTGTCTACTATACTGTGACAATTACAGCCAATCAAAGCTGCTGTGTGCGGGCTTTAAACTTTTCCCTCCCTGGTTCCCACACCTGTCCTTAGGGCACAAAGATTTATGTGTCTGTCCTGCCGACGAACCGCTGTGGCCCTCACAATACCACTGTCTGTGTTTGTGCAGTGTGTGGTTGTGAGTGTGTGTGTGTGGAGTATGGATGAGCGTTTTGTGTACGCTTGTAAGGCTTCGGGGGCGTCCCAAACGGGGATATTTAAAGTTCTCAACCGGCTCACAGTGGACTCGGTGATCTTACTAACAATCTACGACTCACCTCTTTTGGGATGTTTTGATCTATGGCCAGAAAACTAGTAGTATCACAGGATGATGGAGTTAACCCTCAATGGCCTAAACAGCCACCAGAGACCAAAGGCATCTACTGATCTATAAGGTTTAATAACTGTTTAACCTTTAATCCTATCAATGCATTAAACTTATACAGTTAAAATGCAGTTTCTCAGCTTTAAAGTGGTAGATATGACCCATTTGAACATTCAGAGGCACCATAGTGAACATGGAAACACCATTTTAATCATTTTCTTCAATTTTTATTCACTAATAACATATATTTTGACAAAAAAGGCAGTTTTTCTTCAATTTTCTGCCTTCTATGACAATAAGGTTTTAATTATTTTATGAATCTCTACATGATCAGTACCTTAAATATGGGAAAATAAATGATTTTCATTAAAATTGCAAAATGCGGAGCATGATACTGTTGTAAAGTGGGAATCATGTGGACATCTAGATTCCACACTTTACATTTTCTGCAACACTGATTCACCAATCCAAATCATGTAGTTTAATAAATTAAATTTTTCATTCAGTTAATTATATATTTGAGGAAAATGTCACTTTTGCTTGAGTTTTCTGTTTTGATATAATTACCTTCAACTTTATTGACTACTCTGAACTTTTATGTTCATCCTCGTGGTCAGTAAATTAAATATCGGAGAATACCTGCTTTTCACTGAAACATATGGAATACAGAGGATAATATTTTAATAGCTGGTGATACATCACTCAGGAAAAGTTAAATAATTCATTTGGAAGTTGTGATAAAAATAGTTCGAGGTCTTCAATGGTTGAAGTGTTTAAATAAGCGTTTTTCAATAAACTAGTATAACCAGTATGAATACCGACATGTTATAATGGTTAATGCATAAACCCAGCAATGAACATTTTTAACCATGGAAAAAAACATAGTTTGAAACTTAATATTCTAACTTCACTCATTCTAACTAAGACTCTTCACACTCACGTCCTAATCCACAGTTATTTCCTACAGCATTGATTCACCTGGAAAACTAACGTAGTTCAACAAACTGACACTTATTATTATTATATTTTGTTGAAACAGACATGTTTTCTTCAGTTCTGACACAACAATCTTTGAATTTTGTCAAACCTTTTAGGAATATCTTCATGATCAGTGAATTGAACAGGAAAATACCTGACTTTCATTGGCTATAATAATACATAGTGATAAATCACTTCAGAAATGTTGAGAAAAATTCATTTGAAAGTCAACACGAAACTAGTTCTAGGTTTTTAAGGGTTAATTATCACTTTCTGAGGTAAACTGCTCAGCAAGAAAACATCCTAACATGTGTATGTAACGGTTTACAAATGGTCTTAAATCAATGACTGATTTATTATCAACTATAAATCCAAACTAATGACAAAAGACAGCGAAGGAAAAACCGAAAATGAAAATAAAATATCCCCTATGACTCTCCCTCTCTCATCTGTCTTCGAACTTGGATATCATCTTTTTTCCAGAGGAGGGGAAAACGGTGGCCACTGCGGTGTGTTCTCCAAACGCCAGCAACAATTAAAGTCATCTCCTCTTGGAGCTTCTGTGACACTCTCCTGATGGCGATAATATGCCATCCTCATAAATATGATGGGCTCTTAAAGGACCCACAGGACACTCCTTAAATCCATCTGAAATATGCATAGTGTGCCTCCTCTCCCCTGCAAAGGCAGAGACGAGAGAAGAGACATGCCCTATATAACATCATGCCACAAGCTTAATTAGGCTCGAGTATAGAGCAGAAGTGATAACAGTAATGTTCTTAAAATATTGCAGTGTAATGTCTCATTAGGTGGATTATGTTTGACAGTAAAACAAACAATATATTTATCTTTTCTTACTTTAGATGAGATTAAAATGTTTTATTCTAATAAACTATTACTTGGCAAAATTAATGTCTAGATTTCTTATCCATACTATTAAAGTGATTAATCTTTGTAAATAAGTTGCAGTACAACTTCATTCCACTCCCAATTTGTGGAAGTGACTGGACTCTCACTGCTCATCAAAGCAGAAGGGAAAAAGGAGCTCTCACAGATACCGAGCTATCGAGGAACAGAGAGAGAGAGAGAGAAAAATATCGAGCTTTAAACGGTCGCTTTTAAAAGGTAAATGGAGTCAAAATGCTTCAACCAATAAATTTGCCCCCAGAGACAGGAGGGGAATGCGTAGCGAGCAGAATAATACATGTGTGCGAGGGGGTAATGAATTGGAAGGGATGCAGAAAATGTGCAGTGCTGTGCATGGCCCTTTGAAATGGATGGGGAGTTCTATAAAATACTGTTCGGATACTTCTTCAGTTATCCTCCAGCTGATTCTGATTTCACGACTCTGTATAGTGGAGTCATTCTGGATATGTACTGTGGTTTATGCTACTGATAAGTATGGATGTATGTGAGAAAATAACATTTCAGAGGCTAAATTTACTCAATCTTCTCCATGTCTTCAATGTTCAAGCTCTCTGTTTTCAGCCTAATAATATGATTTTCCATTATTTTTTGCTATTTTAGTTAATGTTTTCCATAGAGGAGGTGAGAGTCTTGTGTCGTGCCAGTCGACTTAAACTCAACTTTAACCAAGGACTGAAACGATGCTTCAGTTTTTCGGAACCTGTCATTCATACTTCACCCGTTCTGTCTGGGGTTAATAATGCTGCGGAGAAAAGGGCATAGAATCTTTGTGATTCTCTCAGCAGCTGTTCATCTTTTATGGTGACATGGCTCATGTCAAGTCGCTCTAACTGAGCGGTTTGACGTGAGACAGAGACTCTTCGGCTATAGGAAAGCTTTTTCAAACACCTGTGAGTGGGGGTGCTGCGGATCCATGTTGTTGGTAAAACAAAAGAAGAATACATCCGTGTGTGTTGTTTGTCGTCTTGTTGCATTTTATTCCTGATGGGTATTAACAGTTTCCTGAGGAGATGCTATGCTTTATGAGAAGGTCTTTTTAACCCTACGTTAGTCACCTGGGGTGTTTCGACACCCCAACTTTTTTAAATTGCTCATAAATTATAGTAGTTCAAATATAGTTCAGATTACAAGAGTTTTGTTCATGTTTATGTTATGGAGTAATATTTTCATTTTGAAGTTCTAAATATAGCTTATATGACGTGACCATTCATGTTTGAATAGGCCACGTGACCAACCAAGGGTTAAGGGTATCTCCATTTGGATAGACTTTGCTTCTAAAAGGTGTCCAGATCCTCTATTACCTATAAAAAGACAAGCCCAAGTTGAAGAATTATACACTTTTACATACCTACTCTTATATATTCTAATACATTATTGTATGTTGCAGTGGTTTTTTTATTACATTTTGCATGAGAGTGCATAACTTTGTACAAAACTGTTTCCTGTATTTCATGTTCACACCAAAAATCCAATCATGATCCAGTTTATAGAGTTATCAAACTATTCAAGTGATCATGTAAACAGCATAATCTGATATGTTTTATGTGATATGAGAAATCCAAGTAATGCACCTAGATCTCTCCTTAATACTCTGATGACTCTGTGCATGTATACCCATTAATCTGATTTATTTTGTTTAACATCTGCATGTGTGTAAATTACAAAAAAAAAAGGAATGGAATATGGACAGATGTCACAATGTGAGCAGAAGACAACAGACGTAAGAAAACTGTCACTACATAAATACCCTGAAAGTAATCTGTGAATGGACTGAAACATTGCATTTCACATTTCTGAAGTGCATGGAATTGTGTCAGATGTGATTATTATAGTATCAGTGGTAGAAAAAAGTTTTTTCATGCTTCCTTCTGCACATGCTCTGTTCCATCAAGTTCCAAACTGGACAAACATTGGAGAAGCAAAAAAATTATTGGCACTTGTTTGAGTCTGTCTGATGCAGCCACAACTTTTGAAACACAAATAAGATTTTTTTCCACAAATATTTCATGATAATGTTTGAGATTGTGTAAAATTTTAAGAGTGTTCAATTTTTATCTATTTATTTTTTTTTCCACGACTGTATCTGATTACTCCCAGTTATTGGATTTGTGTGGTCATGTAAATGAACTCATTGTCTTTCACCTTATTTCCACCTCTTTGGCTGGTCGTTTTTGTAAATGAGAAAACTGGTTCTCAACTGATCCACCTGGTTCAAGAAAATGTGAACTTGGGCTGCCTATGAGAATATTTAGCCTCCCTGCCTCATAAATGGTAATAGCTAAGATTCCACCAGGTTACATTAGATTAGATTAGATTAGATTACATTAGATTACATTAGATTCAACTTTAATGTCATTACACACAAGTACAAGGCAACAAAATGCAGATTGATTTAACTGGAAATGCAAAGCAGTAGGATATTATGTAAATATACAGAGATAGATTCAGCTTTGGGTATGGGATGCTATATAATATAGTATTTACAGTATATACACAATGTGAATGTGTTCAATATGAATGCACAAAATATATTCATATTTTTAACCAGATAAAAACAAGAATACTTACTATAAGAGTGCAATGAATGTTAATACAGTATTGGATCAGAATGCATTAGAGTATGTGAGCAGTTTGCTATGTGGATTTCCAATAGTTTTTACCTTGTCATCCCTATGGAGATAGGTCATGTTTACAACATGCCGTATTCTATTTGCAAATAGAATATGGTTAAAACAGAGAAATAAGACCGATGATTTTTCATAGAATTGATCAAATGCTATCATGACTGTCATTATATAGATTTTTTTCAACACTATAATCCTCTGTACAACAGTATTCCACACTCATTCTCTTGAACCACAGAGAAAGCAAGCAATATCCTAAATTTTCATGGCACGAGCAGGTTTGACAAGTACTTGTAGTGGATGGCATTCTCTCCTGAGGCCCTGTGAACTTCTCTCTCATTCAACTGATAAAATATTTAGCATTACAATAGCAGCCTCTTTAAGGGAGGAGGGTGTCACTGACTTGGAGCCATTGTTGTCTCCCTGTGCTGTTGTTGTGTGTTCTGGATGTTAATCAGTGATATTTTAAAAGATTGCTGTTGTTTTCAACACTCTTTCACGCTGCAACCACTGCACGGATATCACATCGGTAAGAAACTACACAGACACTGATAACGTCTCTGAGAACCAGAAGGAAACAGAGGTTTGACACAGGCTCAGTTGGAAGATGTGGAAATTTGTTGCTCTCAGCTGCAAATATGTAAAGGTTGTTATTGCTATGACCATTTTACGACAATAACACCAGTGTTGCAGCATAGATTTCCTTGGCAGAATACAATCCAAAAGCAACTTTGGGAATTAAACTCTAGCTTTTTTTCTTATGAGTGTTGAAAAATAGATGGAATTGGGGACAGTGCAAGGTGTTGTATTCAATATATGGGCTTTCATGTGATAAATTGAACGTTATTCATATATGAGTGCACACTGTTTTTTGGTTATTCTGGACAGAAGTTGCCTTTTGCTGCCCAGGGACCCTTTTCCTTTTAACTGAGAAGGAGCGGTTTAGGAGAGGAGGGGGCGGCTTGGTGGGTGGGTGGGGAATCTCTACAGACCTTGATACAATTACTGTGCCTTCCTCTCCTTCCGCACCACTTCTGGCCATGCTCTTGCTACGCCACTGGGAATAGAAAGGCCCAGCTATCTGGCAGAAGATTTGGTCAGTCAGGCATCAAATGCAGGGCCCTCTTCTCACACTCTGTGCTGGGGTTGGGCACGCCGGGGGACCTGCATTGTGCATTTTCACACACTTCTCTCGGAGGGGCTGTAGGAATCCTTAGCCCTCTGAAGGATAAGTGGGTAGAGAGAGGGAGAGGAACACAGATGGAGGGAGAGTGATGGGATGAACGGGGGAAGAGATGGAGCAAGAGTGAGAAAGACTGAAGGAGGGGGGAAAGAAAGAAAGAAAGGAGGAAAGAAGGAAGGTAGTAAAATAGTTCCCGAGGCTAGACAAAAAGCATCAAGGCTTCAGGCAACCTCAAGGAGAAAAACAACAGCTCACCGGACACTGGAATGGTTCTCTTTCTTCCTGCTGTTTTCCGTCTGTGTCCCTGCCTCACTACACCATCACCTTCCCCTGTCTCTGAAAGGTAGAAAAGGTTTTATTCAGGGGTTTGGAGAGTTGACCCTATGTGGGTGTGTGACAGTAATGGCCACAGGCTATAGGGCTTAAGGTCAGGGTGGAAGCAGGGAAATGTATTTCTATTCATGGTTTCAGGGCACTTTGCTTGTTCAGAGACTAATGTCACACAAGCTTTTTTTTTTTTTTTTATTTGGGTGAGGGAAGGTATATAAGAAAGGTGTAAACCCCCAAGCAACAAATCTCCATCAGTACTCACCAGGCCAAGAGACCCTCTCATTTCCCTCAACTATCTTCACAGGAAATGCGATTGTTTCTCAGATCAGCTCAAACTTTTTTTTTTTTTTTGACATGTAGGGCAAAAGGCCAACACATATTATTTGTCTGTGAGCACTGGGGCAAAAAAGAACAGAGAAGATCATGGAGTGGGTTGACTTTTAGTCACATCACCATTATGCTAATGTGTGACTGTTATTAGCATTGATTATTTGCATCAGAGTAGACACAGAAAGGCTTTCATTCAGTGTCACCTCTGATAGCTATACAGTATTTTCTACTGATTTAAGTTAGAAGAATAATGATTGTACATTAAATTCATTATTACATCAATGACAAAAGCATTCTGATGGGAACTAAAGTTTAAATTAAAGTGATATTTTAACTGTTTTTACACTGCTGCCCATAAAGTTGTAATGTTTTCAGACACATTCCTTGTTTTATTCCTATTTATACACATCATCAATCACCTTTGATCAGGTACAATGACTATATACCCAGTACCAGTTACACTTTATCAAGAATAAATGACATTGTCATAATTATTTGATGAGGACACGTAAAAACATTTAATTCCAACTTTATGGGCAACAGTGTATACAAGTAAATGGACAGAGTTCACGAGTAAAAATATCTATAACACAAAACAACAAATTCCCACATTTCTCCTGTCATGTTTGCCAGTGTTGCTTTGGCAGGTGAAAATGTCCTCTTTTATCATTTTAGTAAAAAACACATGTTGAGGGCATTGTACTCTCTAATGAACGGGGTTAATGATAAGAGAATAATGTGACACTGTGTTTAACCTGCGGTATGTGTGCATGAGGGATGTGGTCAGCGGTGTAGAGATAGGTCTGGCAGTGAAAGACGAGGTGGTTTCTGCTTCTGTATGTGGGAGAAGGAATGATAAGTTAGGAAATGAATCAATGTAACACCTGTCCATTGTCATACCGTGCAGTGTTGCTGTAATTGTACACTTTGACAGCCAATTTCCTCTTAAGGTAAAAACTGTTCAGGCATATCTGAAGGAACTTTTATTTTCAGCCTTCATGTTTTGAACAATGTCAGCTCAGCAATTTACAAAAATGCATTTTTTTTATTATAAATTATAAGGCTTTTTATAAAATACATATAAGAAATCCCTCCATAACTAACATACCAGAATTTAACCATTGAAAATACGCTACCACTGTCCTTCCACCTTCTTTTATTTTAATGTAATTCTTTGCAGATTATTATGTTCTCCCCAGTGATTATATGTCGACCATTTTCCACACCAGTAGGACAATTCACATTCTAACAGAAAGCAATATAATCTCCCTCAGTACCTTGAAACTTGTCCTTGTATTGCCACATTAAAAACCACCCTCAATATCATTTACAGCGGATAAATCTCCGCTGCTAACATGCACATCTTTAAAGGGTTTAAAAAGTCAAACGAAAGACCCTCTTCTGGAGGCACGCAGTGTATGAATATTATTATTGTTGTGCATCTCTGTGAAAAAGGGAGAGAGACTTCCCAGTCATCTTTATTGCGGTGTTAAGGCCCAGGTAATGCCTCAGAATAATGCATGATAAGGCAAACATAGGCACTCCTTTCAAAATATTCAAATGTGATCGGCGGAGTGGAAAATAAAGGGAACGTGGATGAGTGGAATGACTTCCCTCTTCTCCATACTCCTTCATAATATTCATATCACCTCTTATATTGTTTTTTTTTTTACTTTGTTTTTCAAAGTGACCCTGACACGGGAGGAGCAAATAATCGAATGTTAGAGAGGTAATGCTGCTAATGGATAGGATGTTAGCACTGTAGAAATTTTGCTCTCCGCTCGTGATCACTCTTATCTGGAACTTAGCCACTGAAATTAATTTTATATATTGACATGAATAACAGTGAACAACATGATTTTCCTCTCTGGGTCTTTGAAAAAATGACAAATAAACTAATTAAAGGTGAAATTATTGGCAGGAAGTCCTAATTCTAAACTGATACCTCCTGCCTTATTGCTTATTTAGCAAAACCAAGTGTTCGTTATCACATATGATGTTCATTTATTCCTTTATTTGTCATTTGAGTCCTTTCGGGACTTGTTATCACCCTAAAATATGAGTGATTTTTAACCACTTATGAGAACAATATAATCTCTATACGAGTAAGGCTTAAATCTGTGCATCTCATATTGGACCAAAGGTCATGAAAAAGCTGGAGTGAATATCCCATCATGCATTGGACAGAAGTAAGTGAAAGAACAAGAGCAGTCGCTTAATTTATCAAAATAATGAACAAGATGATTAATGTAAACACATTCTGCAACATCACGCTAACTTAACTTATATTCATTAGCATGTTTTTACATGTTTGTCTTAGTATCTCATCCAAAAGTGTAGTTAGATTCAAATACAATAAAGACAGTTTACTGAGTTTGACAGTTTTCTGAAACTGCATTGTCTGTACACACTGAATCCTTAAAGAGTAGTCTGAAATAAGTAGTATTTTCATATGCATAGACATGCTCAGCTGAAGTATTAAATTATAAATAACAAAATACCTTGTGTGCCCCAATTCTTTGACATTTTGGAGCACAACAATACAACAGAATAAAGAGGAAAGCCAGAATTAGACTGCTGTGTGAGAGAGCGGCCCACTCAGTGTGTAAGATCTTAATGCAGCGATTAAAGCCAGGGAATACTGCAGACATGCCTGGTTGAAAAACCATGTCATGCCCATAACTGCCACAGTTGCTCCTGCATTACCTGCCTGCTTTTTATGCAGAACTGCAAAAATGAGAGGCACAAAAAGCAACTGCATGTTAAATAGCTATTAAAATTGTATAGTTTTAATACTTCCAGGTAGAGGAAAATATTCAAATGCATCCATTCCCTCTTGTTCTGCTTTTGAGTGATTGAAGGAACTTGTGATTGGGTTTCCACATAGTGCTCCCATCTGCACATGCCAGCCCTTATCTGCCTTGATATTAACATGGCTCTTTCATTAGAAACCCAGCCCATTTTCTGGTTTATGGGTAAAATAAGATGCAGAATGAGACAATAAAGTGCATTTGTGTTTCAGTGGATGCATTATGAATAAATAATTGTAAGTGCCTGCCTAGGCCGCATCATCTTCAGGAAGATAATCATTGCCTATAACACATTCTCTGCCCCTTAACGCAGCTACACTCAATGTACTAGTTCTATTATGTAGGTGCATATTGAAAGAGGATCATGACTTTATAATATCCATGTGCGTCAGGAGTAGAAACAAATGAAAACGGCGGGAGAGGATGGAAACAGCCACTTTATGTCATTCGTCCCATAGTTATTTCTAGACAAAAGGGGGGAAAGGATTCTTTTTTAAAGGTAAAATTTCAGCCGAGTAGACACATGAGGTTACGTATGTCTTAACAGGTGTAGGGACATGACTTTTATCACCTCCCCTAAAGGTTCTTCTTTTTCGAGTACTTACTGTACCTTTATGACTACTGCACATATAAAGTCCTGACAAACACACAAGTACAGGAAAAGTAAAGTCACTTTTGATATTGATTTATCTGCAGGGCAGCATAGATTTTACATTTAAAGGTCATATTGTGAGCAGAACACAAGGCTGTAACATTTTGATTATTGATGGTCATTTAAATGGCATGTTGTAGTGATTGGCTTACATTAAAAACCTTATTACTGCACTGTTGAACTATGGTGAGTAGCAATATGTTGATACCGTCAAAACAGCAAAAAAAAAAAAAAGAAAACAGTACAGCGACTTGTACAACAGGCTCCATTTTCAGATAATACAAAGTGTTCCTTGCAAATTTGAGATGGTGAAAATGTATTCAATCACTGGTGGCTGCACATGGCTGCTGCTGGGTTGGCTGCTTTGGTGGTGGTCGCAGGTGTCCGGGGGTAGGGGGGAGTCAGTGGTCTGGTCTGGGGTGTGTCACGACAGAGGGAACAACCACCTGGCTCCTGTGTGTGTGTGTGTGTGTGTGTGTGTGTGTGTCTGTTTCTGTTTGTGAGCACATCGTTGTGATCAGTGTCATTCCAATGTCTGACATGATAGGTCTGCCTTCAACGACACATGCAGGCACACACACTGGACAAGACACATCCAGATAGAACGGTGATTGACAAGTCTTACTGTTTGGCTACTCAGCCTGTTTGCATTTATTTTCCATAAAGAAGAGGTAGGAATATAAAGCACTGCACAAATAAAAACATACAGTCCATTTAGTACATGAACATTCCTTGAGCTGAAGGCAACATCTTGCAATTACAATTTTTACTTTCCTCTTGTGCACTTATCTTATAGTTTGGGGGAAAAAAATATTCTTAAATATATGATACTTGTGCATTTTGTCATAAATTATCATCATACACAACCTTCATTAAGAAAAAAAATGCAGTTCTCTATTAAGCAAATTAAGAAGCTGCTTGCAAGATAAGCAGCTGGATTCTTTAACCCTTTATCAGGCAGGTGACTATTTTTGGTCATTTCCACATACATTACAAGACAGTGACAGCAACAGTTACAGTGAGAACAGTGAGGCAACAATCTCAGGTCCAATTTGGTCTACAGGGTCTGTAAAGTCCACCTCTGGTTGAACAGTGAGCATAACTGCTTTGTTAGGTACCATGAAGTAATGGTACTAATGTAAGTAATGATGTTCAAAGGGATAATGTGTATGTTGACAGGTGTCTGGATCAGTAATTATGTTGTTCTAATGTTATAAAATACATGTTCCTTTCACATTACATGTGTTTTTTTGGATTTTCTAGACATACCTCTTCAATTTTTTTGCCACTTACAGGCAAGGAACCAAATATGGTAACTTCATTAACTTTGATTTTCTACATGACGATACAAAATTTTAAACATTTCACAAAAGTAATAAAGTTTGTTCTCATCATATCACATAATTCTGGTTTTCTGAGGTAGATAACTTCTGTTTTCCTGTTGGACCTGTAGTACATGATGCAGAGTTTGACCAGACAAGAAGATGAGCTTTGCCTACACAGTATAGTTACTACCTGTAGTTCACCGACAGGCTGTGCTCAGCCTGCACTGAAGAAATAACGTCACAAATATTCTAGCAGTAAGTATTTATTGTTTATGTTTAGTTATTTGATCCATTTACAATGTTGTGTTTATTGCTTTTACTTTGGATTGGGATCTGAATATGTTATTTTTTTTTAGTGATGTTCATGTTTAAACATGCTTACTACTGGCTTTATGAATACCACAGCTTTCATTCATTCATCCTCTGCACCGCTTCATGGGGGTGCTGGAGACTATCCCAGCTACATATGGGCGAAGGGTGAAGTAGTACACCCTGGATGTGTCACCAGTTCATCACAGGGTATATAAAGATGAACAACCAATCAGACTCATTCACAATGCAATTTACATTAGCCTATTAATATAGGCTAATTGGTTAATGTAAATTGAATTGTGGGGTGCATGTCTTTGGATGGTGGGAGGTAGCCAGAGTACCCGGAGAGAACATGTAAAGTCCACACAGAAAGGTCCCACATCTGTCAACACCAGTGACCCCCTCCACCCCACCAGTTGATTTGGGGGGGGCTTCTTACTGTGAGGCAAAACAAACTCAGAGAATGAATGTTTCTCTAAATTGAACCTTTCTTAAGCAACACATCACCATCTGCTATAAAACTCTCATCTGAATTCTGCATTTTTTAGTGAAACTCAGGTATTTTCCTACATTTAAACAAGGCTTACATTGTTGGGGGCCGACAGCAAGGGTATATCCCCTCAATCCCCTCAGTCCTCTGCTATGTATAAATCTATCCATGATAATTGTTAGACAATGGATATGAACTCAGTTTGAGCTATATCGAGCTGATAGTGGCAGAATAATGGTCAGAGATCCAATTTTTTCCACAAAACTCCACCTAGTGAATGAAAATGACACCATGTGAACACTGGATGGTTGCGAGAAAATGGACATTTGTAAGTTGATCAATATGAACAACCACTTCCACTTGCTAAATAACAAAGGATTTACTAGTGAATCAGTGTTGCAGAAAATGTTAGTTTTCCGTGATCACTATGGAGCCTCTAAATATAAAAAAAGACACATCTGATGTTACTGGAATGCCGACAAACTGCATTTTATCTGAATTATTTACATGTAATGACTGAGTATTAGTGGTTCAGAAGTTATTAAACATTTTAGATAAGTAGATGATTTTGGTCACCAGCAGCTGTTAAGGTCTTTGAGGGTTAATATCCAAAAATGTGATGTGTTATTACAACAAGTGCAGGATTTTAAGCCTATTTACTTACTATTAATTTAATCAAAATATAAATAATTTTGCTAGATGAACTAGTGCTGATGCAAATATAAATACTGAGCAATGTGTGCATTTCTAGAAGAAAAAAACAAAACGTGTAGTCATATAGCCCTTTCACTAGTGTATAAATTAGCTGTTGGTACACTTAGATGGTATTGTATGGATGTAATCACCTTCACCCAACATTGCTCAGTATAAAAAAAAAAACAAGAACAAATGGAAATGTTACAAGATGTTTAAGTGTTTGTATCCATATGCAGGACTGTGTAATGGACAGATATACATATTATGTTCAACAACATAACTACTGAACAATGGGCCAACATTGAGGTTTACAAGACAAGTCGGGTTCACATTTTATTTTCGGGGCTGCATCCAGTAGTCCCTGTCCGGTTGCTAAGGGAACACCTGCAGATAGCTAGTTAACTAAGTGCAGTGAAGATGCTCCCGTTGTGGTCATCAATTATGGATGAGTTGAGAGAACTTTGACATGTTAAACCTCTTAGAGCGTCTGAAGAGGAGGAACAGCGAAGAGAGAAGGGAGTGAAGGAAGACGGAGAATAAGAGGGTTGGGTGGACTTACTGCAGACATTAGTATGATATTGTTAAAAACAGATGGTACGGTTTGATGGTATAAGTGTTCAAGCTGCATGGGATGATAAACAAAAAGTGATTAGTGTTGATTTCTCAGGATGTATGAATTAAATGCATGTAGACCTTGTTAACCCTCAAGGACCTCAAAGACCAAAAGCATCTACTGATCTAAAATGTTTAATAATTTCTGAGCATTAATCCTATTGATATATTGGAATAATTCAGATAAAACTGCAGGTTTTCAGCTTTTCATGATCATCAGATATGACCCATTTGGACATTCAGAGGCTCCGTAGTGAATGCAAACACCATTATCTTCTGCAACATTGATTCACCAGTAAAACCCATGGAGTTTGACCAACAGCAGTGACTGAAGAAACTTGTTTGTACGTTCATTTAAGGAATGATTTGGCAAAAAAGTCACTTTTTCTTAAAATTTCTCTGTTGATATCATGACCTTTGAATTATTTTATGAATATCTACGTGGTCACTAACTCTGTGATGAACGTGAAAACAGCAAATGTCTACAACATTGGTTCACTAATAAAACTCATGTAGCTACTCTTATATTCAGTCAATGAAATTTTGCTGAGAAAGTCACTATTCCTTCAATTTTGTTAGTTTTGATTTAATAACCTTTCAATTTACTTCATATTACAGTAAAACCCATGTATTTTGGCACGTGACAGTGATTGTAGACATTTGGTTTGGTAAAAAAGTTTTTTTTTTTCCATTTTCTCTGTGTTGACTTAATAGCCTTTGAATTATTTTATGAGCATCTCTATGATCAGTAGATTAAATGTAGGAAAATGCCTGATTGTCACTGAAAAATGGAAAATGCAGAGGATAATATTGTAACAAATGGTGAAAAATCCCTTATGAGAGGTTAAACAGTGGAGAGAGATTCATTTGGAAGACCCAACGAAAATAGTTCTAGGTCTTTCAGGGTTAAAGCATTTAATGTATTCTATTAAAACTAGATTCTACACTGTTGTCTTTTAGTGTTAAAAACTCTAGCCGAGTGAAGTTGTGTTACTTGGATGGCTCCTGATATATGTAGTAATAAGTTTTAAAAAGACACCTCAGCAGACGAGAATCAGAATGTTGACTGGTGTGCACATTCCACCAAATAAAAAGTGTTTATGACCTCCTGGAAACATCTCAGACATCTTCAGCAGCAACAGCAAACGCCATGTTTAAACAGAACGCCTGAAGGAGCTCAATCGACTTCCCAACTCATGCAAAAACCATTACAGCTTTAGGCCCAAAAGAGCAGATGAGTAAACAAAACATTGTTGTTCGAGAGCAGAGAGAAGAAATACACTGAGAAGATCGTTGGGGATCAATATTCCATTTGGACTCCAAGACTGGACTAGACAGTAGATAGGCTAATGTTTTGCTGGATAAGCATTGTATATGGGTAGATGTGTGTGTGTGTGTGTGTGTGTGTGTGTGTGCGTGTTTGTGTAAGAATGCTTGGACATTATTTCCATGACTGCAAAAAGACAAACATGGTTGCTATTGGAAAGCCTGGGAGCTGCTCGGGGCTTCATGTCACAAAGCAAGTTGCCCTGTGCAGCTGTCTTCAGCTATTGAGGTCAGCTTGGGTTTGTGCGTTGTTGAC
Organism: Apogon talboti; assembly: GCA_037367365.1. Taxonomy (NCBI): domain Eukaryota; kingdom Metazoa; phylum Chordata; class Actinopteri; order Kurtiformes; family Apogonidae; genus Apogon; species Apogon talboti. The sequence continues at coordinate 14,846,723 of JAPQRQ010000009.1, read as the reverse complement.
TCAAACAAAAAGTGTATGAAACTGTGGGCAATAATGCAGAGGAATGCTTGATTATCATAAAACTATAAATATACAAATTATAACCAAAGAACATAACTTTGGTAGTTTGGATGAACATGTACTAGAGGAAAATGAAATTAAATAAATGAGAGAAAACTAAATAACTTTCACACAGGAATATGGACTAACCAGGAGAAAACAAAAGAAAAGAGTCACATGACATTCAAGGGCTAAATGCGTAGATAAAATGATACAGAAATACAAATCCATTCTGCAGACGTCAATAAAATGAGTTTCTCTTTCCCTTGACGCTGGTGCACAGTGGAGAGTAAGAACATGTCAGAGGTCGGCATCAGCGCCATCACTGAACCACACTTGACTGAGGTACATTTCTTGTCTCAATGTTAAATCAACCTTCAGTAACCGGCCCAACCCTGAGCAGAAGTTCCACACTTTAACTCTGAGGTTCAGTAGCTGCAATTGTTTCTGAGGTAGCAAAAGTATTTTTCTGTCATTAACCCTTAAAGACATATAATAGAACTATGTTTTTATGGTAACATCCAGATGAATCTAAATGTCACCTTTCATAAGCAATTTATCACAATTTACTATAATATTATCCTCCGCATTTTGCATTTTTCAATAAAAATCAGGTATTTTCCCATCTTTAAGTTATTGGTCGTGCAGATGTTGATGCAATAATTCAAGGACTATTACATCAACACAGAATAAATGGAAAAAAATGCAACTTTTTCACCAAATCAAGTGTCAACAATCAATGCCACTCACCAAAATACTGTAAATTGAAGTAAATTGAAAGATTATTCAATCAAAACAGAAAATTGAAAGAGTGTGACTTTCTCAAATAAGAGGAAGCATCTACAACCACTGTCATTTATTAAACTACATGAGTTTGATTGATGATAATGTTGTAGACGTTTACTGTTTTCATGTTCACCAGTTATTGACCATGTAGATATTCATCGAATAATTCAAAAGTTATATCAATAGAGGAAAAATCAAGAAAAAGTTACTTTTTTTACCAAATCATTGCTTAAATGAATATAAAAATACTTTTCTTCAATCACTGCTGTTTGTTAAACCACATGGGTTTTATTGGTGAATAAATGCTGCAGAATATGTTTGCACATTCACTACAGAGCCTCTGAATGTCCTGGTGAATAAATGTTGCCAAAAATAAGTTTGTACATGTTCACTGAGAAACCTCTGAAGATCCAAATGTGTCTGATACATTTTACAATAATTATTTCAAAGCATTTATAAGATTAGTAGCTCAAAAGCTATTACACAGTTTAGATCAGTAGATGCTTAGGTCTTTGAGAATAAATACTGCAGTATTTTTTTGTTGTTTTTTTTTTAACCAACCCTTTGATTTGTCTATACAGTCATGTTTTCTGCAAATATACTGTGTGTACTGCAGCATGAGATCCATGTAAATTAGAAACATTTTTCACCAAGATGATAAAAAGTGCGTGTCACAGTTACTGTCATGAGTGATTCAGCTCAAGAAAGAAAGTTGACCTTTGTTTTGCAGTTTCTCTTTAAACCAAGCTGAGTGAAATTTTGGGGGGAGAATGCAGGAAGGGAGGTGTTTTAGCCTCTCCTCCCTTCACCACCTCCTCTCTGCGCCTGCCTCCTCTCTTTCTGTAACGCGTGTGTGCGTCGGTGGCGCACACACAAACACGCGCACTAGACACGCTCCTGCACTCCCCTGCATGTGGCTCATTAATCAACGACAGATTATCAGGAAAGTGACACCTTCATGATTACAACGGTTCTGGGGAACTTTTTAATATGACTTTAGTTGGAAAGGAGATGCAAATTAGCGAGTTTACTTCAAAGTGCAGCACAGTTATTCGGATTACTGTAGTGTGAGGCAAAAACTCCAGATGTAGGATAATACACAGCTAGAACTTTTTATATCATTGTAGCATATTTATGATCATATTTACAACTTCACGGTAAAAAAGAGTTTATTTATCATTCTCACAGGCCATTAGATTACATCACTTTTAACGCTGCTATCACTCCTTATCTGTAAAATTACCTTTAAATCAGGCGTTAATCTGCACAGAAATAAAGTGCTACCGACTGCTTATTATGTTTAATTTCGTGACAGAAAAGAAAGAAGGTGTAATCAGGCCGTAAGTGTTCGCATCTTCCTCTTGCTCCACTTAAAACGCAGGGCATCTTTGCTCCCTCACATCTGTCCAAGGAGGAAAAAAAAGCTACTCTTTTAATCTTTAAACGCTAAACAAGCATGAACTCCTGCCGTCGTCTTCATTTTCCGTCTAAAAGCATATACTAGTGCGCCTAAATATTTCATTAAAGGCGCCCGATAACACAGGGTAACGCAGTGGATAATGAAAAGGTATACACCGAGGGGAGAAGTGGGATATGCGGGTAGTTTAGTTTAGGGGATGTGTTTATCACAACTCCCCACTATCTGCAGCCTAATTCTACACACACACACACACACACACACACACACACACACAAAAGAGAAGAGCTCGTACAAAATTTGACGAGTAGCCCATGTTATAACGCTGTGATTCCGATATAAACTTCTTTGGAGTGTGTGTGCGCGCGCATGGGTCAGGTGCGCTCTCGCCATGCCGAAAATCAAGGTGTCAACACTTTTCCCGAATGATGTTGGAGATAAATTGGGTTCTGCAGTACCTTAATGCACTGCGTGTCACATTAACCCCAATGAATATATATATATATGTAAAAAAAAAAAAAAAAAAAAAGTAAAAGTCTAAATTAATAAGACAAAATGCAGCTGTGAGTGGGTGTGGATGTGCGCGCGCGTGTGTGTGTGCGTGTTTCAGAGAGTGTATGGTTGAGCGGTTCAGACGGGGTTGTTAATGTTAAGGTGGCACAGAGCTAATGCAAATTAAAAAGCGCTGGCTGATCCCTTTTGACCCCCCTGTTCACAGCGTTAATGCGGCCATTTGCTTGGAGGTACTAACCCCCTATAATTCAATTTGTCCAAATGAATGAGATAACACACATTTTATACAGCCCGCCCTCCCACACCGCCCTGCCTTCCCCCCAAATAGAGAAAAAAAAAACAAAAAACAAGACAAAAGTTACTTAACCGAAGCACAATCCTCTCCGTCTTTATAGCTTTTTATTACTTCTTTCATCTGTAAATGAAAGCGAGCAATTATTGCAAGGTGCTGGTATCATATTATTATGTTGGCCCTGGTCCCCTAGATAGTCATCAATCACTCTCAATCGACCTGTCACCGGCAGGCAGAGATCCAGCTGGAGAGGAGAGAGAGGGGAGGTGGTGGGGGTGGGGGGGTAGTAGAAGGAGGAGGAGGAGGAGGAGGAGTACATCATCATTAATTTGAGGAGTGACCCCCGGGGCTATCCACATGTCTCAACCCGGGATTCTCCAAGCAAGGAAGCGCGCGCCGGCGTTGGCACCTTGGCCAGTTGGAGACTGTTTTGGCTTTTTTTTGGCTAATGCAGTGGCACAACTATACCTGCAGAAACACACGCCAGGGAAAAGAAATGATAGATAGATAGATAGATAGATAGATAGATAGATAGATAGATAGATAGATAGATAGATAGATAGATAGATAGATAGATGCTGCAATGCATTTACTCAGTATGAAAACATTCTGTACTAATTAAATTAAAATCAATTACTTGTCTGTGATCAGTGCAGAGGAATGAAAACTGTGCGTAATTGATCTAATGCATTCTAACAGAAACATCCCTTTGCATGTTTAAGACACTAATTGGTCTAATTGATTGACTGATACTGTCAAATCCATCTCCTGTTTATCTTTTTTTTTTTTTAATAGTAACCATTCCCTTTCTTCCGTCTTACTGAATTCTTCCCTCTGTTTTTGTCGTCATCCCGAGAAAAGACAATGCATATTAAAGTTACAGTCTGGTCATTTTAGAGTGGGAAACTTCTGACGTCATAGTCACCGCCGTTTAAAACAACCTGCCTCTGCTGCTGACGTCTTTTATACTACTTTTTTATAAGGCAAAAATATGTATCTGACAACAAAGTCATTATTGTAGACAAAGATAACCTGCATCACCTTAATGCATTTATTTATTTCCGAGAGACTTTTGAAAAGAAAAAGGAAAGCTCTAAGATTCTCGTGCTTTATTTATTTTTTATTTTTTCCCCTTGAAAGGCGTATGAGTGGGGGGCATTTTACACAAATTAAACATGCTACTCTGCTTCGTCCTATAAGCATCCTAGGAGCCTGTGCTTACCAATCAATTGGTACAGTCAAACAGAGCCGCAGCCTGCGTTAGAGTGGAGACCTTCAGTCTCGCTTTATTTCTGGATATTGGGGGACCTCTCTACCATGTCATATCCACAATTTGGATATCCCTATTCGTCTGCTCCACAAGTAAGTTCATGTCACTGCCTTTGTTGACCGAAAGTGTTTTGCTGTTGATATTGCAGCGATTGACTATCTCATCGATTTAAGCTTGATCCTTTTTACGCACTTTGGCAAAGAATCAGAGAGGCTTTCACTGTCCTTTCGGGAATCGGAAAGGTATTGCGTTACAGCCAGTGATACCTGTGTTCCTGCAGCGGTAGAATAGAGGTAAGGAGAGGGTAACTAGAGACCACCGGGACCCCCGACCTGCCGTTCACTGATTTCTGAAAGATAATAGCCGCTCTGTAATGTCAACCATATGTTTATCTGCGCTGGAACACACATGCCAACTTGTTCTGCACACGCTGTGTGTGTTTGCGATACATAACCCAGCTGCTGCTTTATTTTGGCTTTGAGCCATAAAAATCATTTGGGCATACTTTGAGTATTGCTGGATGATGTCGGTAAACATGCTGTATGTGTTTAGAACGTTTCCTCCTGTAATATGATTTATCACTGGAATATGATGTAAGATTTATCGTTAGTAATTAAATATCGATAGTTACGCACCAAGACTTATGTTGTTATATTTTAGCTTTTAAAAGTTGACTTTTCTGTGACGGATCTGTTTTCATAACAAAATCTATGTATCATAAACTTTATTAAATCGCACCAACTCGATGTATTTAGGAAACATGTAAAATACTGTTAATTTCTTTGAGATGATTCTTTTCTATTTTATTGCTGCTTCTCTTTTGACATAAAGTTGTAACCAAACTTTGACTTATCCAGTTTAACCAGTCACTTAATGTGCTTAAACGTCTGTTTCCTTCAATGCTTGATCAGAACATGACTTTTCTAAACCTTGGCGTGTTTCCTTTTTCACGTTCAGTTCCTGATGACAACCAACTCCCTGACCACTTGCTGCGAGTCCACCGGCAGATCCATAGCCGACTCCGGAGTAGCGGCGTCCGGCCAGACCCCGGTGTACTGCCCGGTGTATGAGAGCCGGCTGCTGGCCACGGCGAGGCACGAGCTCAGTTCAGCCGCTGCGCTGGGCGTGTACGGAAACCCCTACACAGGCGGCCAAGGCTATGGGAATTACGTTACATACGGAACGGACGCCTCGGCTTTCTACTCGCTGGTAAGCCCCTCATCTGATCCCCTTTGGCATTGATTAATGGAGCCGCAGGGCGCACACACTTGAACCTGTTCTGTGCGTTATAGCGCAAAATGCCAGCCTTTTACATGTTGTGCGTAATTCATTTTCGTCATCCTTCAAGACAACTTTCTTCAGTAAATGAAAAATGTTTCTCAGCGTGAGATAAGCCCAATTGCTTTATTCCATCCACTTTTGTCAGAGTAATTCTTGTGGGAGGGGGAGAAAAAGAAAAAAAAAATAAAGAAAGAAATTGTTTTGCACTGGAAACAACTTCACCCCTTGAAAAGACCCAGAGGCCAATAAAATGATTTAGTATTCTTATTTTAATATTGAAATACACAGAATTGAATGCATGAATTGTGATTGGAAAAAATCTGTTATTATTTCCACATGTAACTTCCTTATGCACTTTACTATAAGACAATTAAACTTACACAACAGTATTTAATAGAAATTTCTAAAAACTTATGTTTCTATGCAGTTAACAATTACCCTCCTCAGCCAGGCCAAGAAACTCAGATATACAACCAGTACATTTATTTTTTAATGTAAATACACATTTTTTTTTTCAGTTCCGGGTGAGTCATTTCATGAGCCAAAAATACAGGAGGATTTGTGCCACTCTTTTAAACATTTCTTTTCATGTGTAATTGCAGGGTACATTCGATACTAAAGATGCCACAGCTTCTGCGCATGCGGGAATAACCCAAGCGACAGCCTACTATCCTTATGATCCTACCTTGGGACAGTATCAGTATGACAGGTATGTTGTTCAAGTGACAGTTTGACTCTGAGTGACTGCCTAATGTTGAGAAGCTGGATTATCAGTTTAAACTTCAGACCTCTTTCAGTGAACGGAATAATATGTGCAGTGGAGTTAGAATTACAAGCAAAATACAGCGTTACACAGTCCACTAAGGTTGTGTCGCCCAGGTTTGAAAGTCATTTTAAGCACTTTTTGGTGAGTCAACAGGAAGTTGTTAAAATTAAGCCTCACCGACATTAAATCGATCATGTATCCTTAAGAGGTCGAGCTCATTCTCATCGTGTCTATAACAGCACAGGAAATGACTTTTATCCAATGACACATTTGTTTAATAATGGAAGTTGATGCGATCCAGAATACCCAGGCCTTCATTCAGTAACTTAAGGCCTTTTCAGTGTTATGCAGAGCACGCCTGCATCATGAAAGGTCTTTCCAATAATCAGACGACACACAAGTTAAGACTGTAGTGAAAATGTAGGATTCTGATTGATTACATTAAGTGCTATAAGAAAATCATTTGAATAAAAGAGAAAAACCCAGTGCTAAAGAAACTTTTTGCATAGCTTCAATCTATATGCCTGTTTTTTTTTATTTTTTATGTTTTTTTGGTTAATCAGTCTACAAAGTTCCATATTGATCAGCTCGCAGCACAATAAGAGTTTGCATAACCTGAAACCAATAAGCTGACTTCTTTAACAAATCACTTAAGTCTAACCTTGCTAAAAGTGTCAGCAGAAACCCCAATAAGTGTTTCACGCAGCAAAAGGCCTGAGTCTAAGAAAGAAAAGAATTAGTGGCACTCAGATGAACAAGCAGGCCTATAAGAGGACCACTCTATGTGAGCTCGTCTTTTACCTGAGGGCTCATCATTACACTCAATAAAGCAATTTTACAGTCTGTTTTATCTGTGAGGTAACAACAGGGTAAGGAAGGGTACAGTCCTCCTATCTTTTAGATTCCCTTAGCAGTGCTTGACCTGGACCAAGCTATGGAGAGCAATAAAGGCCTCATAAAAGCCTCCCCTGAGAGGACTTTTACAGCTCACTGCTGACTGAAAATCAACACTGTGCATTTTAAATGTAGGTCTATGGTTGGTATTTGAGGGAAAGGAGAGGGAGTATGGTACATTAAGGATGGGGTAAATAATTTGTACGCTAAGAAATTACACTAAAAAGTAAAGAAACAAAGAAAAAAGCATTTGATGTGACTATTAACAAAAAAAGTAGTAAAAGAAGGAATATTTTGCCATCTTTTTTTTTTAAGGGTCGTAGGTTTCCCCTGAGATAACCCACCCCATGTCCCTAAATTATGTCTTTTCACTGACACAGCTTTGTTAAAAGACTTAATTTTTTAAAACTTACTGCAATATTTAGTCATATTTGCACACTTATAATCCATTAATATGTTTATTCAAGTACATTTTAAGGGATCTCTATTGTCAATTTCAGCACAAACAAATGCAAAAAAAAAAAGTCACAATATATTTACCACTTCATGACCATTAAAACTGTGTTCTTCTAATTGACAGATATGGTTCTATGGATGGGGGAACAAGGCGAAAGAACGCCACACGTGAAACGACCAGCACGCTAAAGGCCTGGCTGCAGGAACACAGGAAGAACCCATACCCAACTAAGGGCGAGAAGATAATGCTGGCCATCATCACCAAGATGACCCTGACGCAGGTGTCCACCTGGTTCGCAAACGCCAGGAGAAGGCTCAAGAAGGAGAACAAGATGACATGGCCGCCCAGAAACAAGGGCTCAGAGGAAAAAAGATATGACGAGGATGAGGATGGGTCTCAGGAGGAGCAGATAAAAAGCGAGAACAATGAGGATGGTTAGTGTGAAAGGTCTTGTCGCTTTGCAGAAATAAAGTGAAACTCCAGAGTTCTTAGCCGGGCTATTAGAAATTGTCAGGAATGCATTTAGAAAATTTGTGTATCTGTGTATTCTTCACTTTTAGAACATAAATTGTTCTAATGTATCTCATCAGTAATACTCCAGATGTAGTAATAATAATATTCCTCACTTATGCACAATCTGATGATTTCAATGATGTGACAGTGATCCATAGAAGGCCTATCTAACATCACCTGAGTAGAATTAACAGAACAGTACTATGATGTCTTCCTGTACAATGTATAACTCAATATAAGTGCCTGTCTTTTTTGACAGATCTGAATGCACTGTTTCACTATATTCAGTTGAATTAATTAAAACATGTTTCTTGAAATACTTTTAAAGGCCTAAAAGCCACATATGTAATTTTTCCTCAGTTATCAACTGAAAATGCTTTTTATTATAATTTAAATTACTACAACAAAATAACTGTTAGTGTATGGGTTTTACAAGCAAATGACACTTCTGCCTAAGATTTATTTGTTGGATATGATGTTCTGACACTATTTTGATCCAAGTGAACGATTGAACACATAAAATTTGCTATTAAATGATGGAATAAGTAAATTCAGTTAAATAAATATTTTGACTGTTTGACCATGAAATAAAGTGTTTTCTAATTGTCAGGGTTAATTTAAAGCAGTTGATATTTTACATGCATGATTGCACGTTGACTGTGTGGGTTTAGAAGGACTCTCCTGTCTGTCATTATCTGATTTAAAGTCATACGATATGACACCATATCTGACATGTCTGTGTCTTCCTTCTGTTCTTTTCTGGTTTTTTTTTTTTTTTTTGTTTTTATAGAGACCAGAAGCCGGCCTGATAAGGACCTCCAGTTGAGCGATTTGGACGATTTCGACACACTGGAGTCTGAGAGCTCGGAGTGTGAGCTCAAGCACCGATACCACATCAACACACACATGTCAACAACGACCGACTGCCCAACTGAGCACATCATCAAAGACGCGTCTCTCAAAATCTCCATCCCCGTTTCTCTCGGAGGGGAGGATTTGAACAAAAGTTGTCTCAAAACGAGCCCGGAGGACTTTCCATCCGACAACAGACAGCAAGCAAAAACATGCTATAACCAGCAACAGCAGCAGCAGCAGCAGCAGCAAGGGCATCAAGTATTAGACGGAAAACCCCGAATTTGGTCTTTGGCCCAAACTGCGACATCTCTGAACCAGACTGAGTACCCGTCCTGTATGCTGAGGTGCCCGCCGCCGCCCTCCTCCCTCACCCCGTCCCCCGCCGCTACCTCACCCGTCACCGGCCTGGACAACAGGCAGGACTCGCCAGTCACGACCCTGAGAAACTGGGTCGACGGGGTTTTCCACGACCCCTTGTTCAGGCACAGCACTTTGAGCCAGGCTCTGACCAACACCACCGTCTCTTGGACCACAAACACCAAAGGCACCATTCTGGAGGCAGAGCGCAGCGCGGTGGCCTTACAGCAGCACCAGGACTCCCCCAAAGACAGTGCCATGAGTTTCCCAAAAACTATCAACAAACTCTTCTGCTCATAACAAAACCAAATGCAAAAAAAAAAAAAAAAAAAAAAACGTGGGAGTTTTGTGACCGGCTGTAAGTCGGGTGGAAAAGTCTAACAGGCTATGTCTCCATGTTTCTCTCATTCTATTTGATTCGTTTTGAAGCAGTTATATATGCTGTTACATTGGCGTTACACAAGTGAAATATCCGGATCCGTTTGGCTTTGATTTAAGGCACGCACAAAACTTATCAAAATGTATAACTGAAAGTTTACATGTTGAAAAAAAAATATAGAAGTTTACATTTTTATTTTGATCCTTTTGTTTTACTATGCGCATGCAAATGTAATTGAATATTATTTAGGACTCAGCAGTTGAGTATCACTATTAAAGGAAGAAAAAGTCTCACAAATGCACAGCTCTCTTAAGAACTGAATGAGAGCGTTTCAACTTTGTTCACTGAAAATAAAAACAGTCAGTTTCTTAAAAAAATTTTTTTGCTTGTGATTTTGGGTTAATAGTGAGAGGAACTGGCCATGGTGCTGAAAGTCTACGGATTCAGGGTTTTGTTTTCCTCTTGACGCACGACTTGCAGGGCTTTTTCTAAACGCAATCCACTGTTAAACAAAGCAGTTTTATCATTTCAGTTCATTCTTAACCCATTAAAACAGGCACTATCTAATATCTCCCGCCTGTGTTGTTTTCCAGAAAACATTCACTCTCATTTAGTGACAGCCAGAAAATGAGGACGCTCAACCCTCAAGACAGAACAATATCAGTATCTAAGATCTGCCTCATTAATTCCCTCTAAACAGGCTGTAATTGGGATGTTCGCAGTCATATTTCATGTCAGGCTATTGATTTCCCCTCTCTGCTCTCTGATAATATTATCGAAACATCTCAACATTGTCCATGATGCAGCTGTCAAAAGGGTAAGTTATTCGCTATACGTCCATTAATGGGATCAAAACGGAGGCCCTGCAAAAAATAATCTGAAGTGAGGAGTTTTCGTTTTGACACCAGCCCCTCACAGAAAACAGCCAGGATGCTGATTCCTCTTCTGAAAAGTGAAAGGGCTTTACGACAGAGGCACTCACGTCGTCTAAAAGTGAAAAGGGCAAAGGAACTCGAATTAGTTGTTGTAGATAAAAGGGCAAAAAGAAAGGAGTCAAGGGTACTTGACAGTAATGGCGAAAGTGGAGCTCTCGGGAGACTCTGTCCTGTGAGAGTGGGGGGGTG
>JAPQRQ010000009.1:14782183-14820834 GCA_037367365.1 Apogon talboti | reverse complement strand
GTTCAGTGTTGTTGTATGTGCAGGTTTACATACACAATAAAAAGAAATGTCTTTGAGATGATCACAGTGTATCATATAATTTATATTACAAGGTTTTAGCTTGTTAAACTGTAAGTGGACTTGATTTAGCTATTGAATACATATCAAACCAAGACTCGGATCAGTTGAAATGAAAGTGTGTTTAAATGGGCCCCGGGCCACTTTGTACTTGGAAAATTGGGCCCCGAGGTCAAAAAGGATGAGAATCCCTGCCCTAAGTGATGCAGTGAGGATTGTCTCATTTCTTAAACAACCATCAGTTTGAAAAAGAGCATAAAGACTGGACTGTGCTTCAGTGGAAAAAGGTCATGTTGTGAGTCCAGACTGACCCTGTTCCAGAGTGCTGGGTGTATCAGAGTGAGAAGAGAGGTGATTGACATGATTACCCATCATGCCTAGTGCCTACAGTACAAGCCTGTGGGGGCAGTGATATGAACCTGCCTTTCATTCAGTTGGTCAGGTTCAGCAGCGGTATGTGTCCATAAAATGAGGTCAGCTGACTACCTGAATACACTGAATGACCAGGTTTATCCATCAGTGTAAAAGAGTGTGTCCGGAAGCATGAGACATAATTTTTACATATGGATTTTCCACAACTGAGTCCAGACCTGAACCCCATTTAGAATCTTTGGGATATGCTGGAGAAGACTTGATGCAGCGCTCTGACTCTGCCAACAATAAAAGGTTGTGGCAAAAAATGTATGCAACTCTGGATAGCAAAAAATATTGTGACATTTATTGTGACATGATGCCATTATTTAAGTATACACTTTAATAAACCAACTGCCTTGGTTCCATAATCTCAAACTGCACATTATTTCTGGAGTCCGCTGATGTCCACAAATAACCAACTCACAAAGATTCCAACACAAAAGTCAATAGCATGCTCCATATTCCAACTTTAATGATTTAGTAAGGTTTATAGACTTCAGAGGACAACTTTTACCAAAATGGCTGCGTTATATTGTAGTCATACCAACGTTCAACTCAAGAAAGTAGCTCTTTTGACTCACATCTAGGAACGACATGACAAAAAGGGACCTTTTTCAAATGTAGAGGACCGTCTCCTTTGTCTGCATGCAAAACACTCATGTTTTTGTGGAAACTCTTGTTTGTACCACTGACAATAGTTCTAGTCGTCTCTTTAGAGTCACGTAAAACACTGTCTCCTGTTGTCACTTTACTTTATTGATGACTATTCAGGTCAGTTTTTCAATTTAAAGCTGCTTCAATTGTTTTGTGTAGATCACTAGGAGGATTTTTTCAAAAACAAATCCTATGAACATATATCCATATAAAATCATACATAATATTCTTACATTTCTGTAAGATGAGAAAGCCAAAAAAAAAAAAAACACACACCAATGTGATTCTTGTGTGAGGTGATTTTTTAAGTACACTTTGACTTCATATCCTTGTTATCAGAAAAGGTTAGCATTTAGCAAGTTTTCATTTGACAGCTAATTAGAATTACTTGTTTGACAGATGAAATGACTGTGTCTCAGGTATGTGTAGGTCTAATATATAAACTTTTAAAAGAATCCGGGGTAAAGTGTTATCTGGTGGATCAAAGTCAGAGAAATGCACTAATTACGATGACGTTCCCTTTACTTCCTCCTCTCTTCATCATTCCATCCTTGACTCTGCCATCTATCACAAAGTGTTCCTTTGATAATTACATGCCAGAATGACTTAAAACTCCCCTGTGTGTAAGGCATTACACCCTGAATGACATGCCAACTCACCTTAAAGACTTTTTAACAAGGTAAGTCGGGAGTACGCTATTGCAGTCACTCAGTCTTTTGCATCATTCAGCAGCACTTAATTACAGTCTTTCATAATCCTCAGACTCATTATTTTGACTAAACAAGTTTGCATTGAAAGCTGTGGTGGCAGTCTGCCATCTCTCTCAGTCTCCCTTCCTCTCTATCTCCCTGTTTCTTTATATACTGTATGTGTGTGTGCGCGCGCATGTGTGTGTGTGCGGAAACACGCAGGCAGAAAGTAAGGTGGAGACAGTCTGCCACTCAGTGAAACAGATAATTAACTGATGTACAGCACAGTGGAGATTTATTTATTTATTTTAACAAATTCAGTGGGCAGGAGCGATCCTGGCTTTGTGTTTGTCAGGCGATGGAAATTAGACTTCAGAAGAGAAGGGGCAGAAAGGAAATAGAATGTTGATGGGCCAAATGCCAAGCCACAAAGTCTCAAGTGAGTTCTTCGATGAGACATTGTGTGCACAAATCTGTGTGTGTGTGTGCGTGTGTGTGTGTGTGCAAGCCCCCAGAACAAGGCAGCAGAGCCTGAACATTTGGCACTTGCAGTTCATGTGTTAAACCTGGGCATGGTTGTCAGCGTGTATAGAGGTGTGTTGAACTTGCTTAGCATGTCCCATGGACACTTGCACACTTTGTATACTTTTACACAGCATGTCTGGGCTATGAAAGGCACTCACACAAAGACAGCTGTTAGAGTACATGTGTTTTATCACTTTGGTGGGATTCTTTGGCCTTTTCATCTTCTACAAATGTAAGAATTTTTGTACTACTTTCCCAAATACTTGAAAATGACTACTGTCGTGACAATGTCAGAACTGTTAGACTATATCTGACTGTTTTTGAGGGCAGTAGGTACTGTCATTGGTACAGACATGTTTTTCCACAAAATAACCAGTGATGAGTGTGAGCTGCAACAGGGACAAATTGTGGCCTAGAGGTAAAGCAGCTGTCAGGACATCCGTTCACAGTGTTTTCCTTCATACCTACAGTGGATTTTCCGCTGCATTTGTAAGAGAAGCTATTTGCTGAAGGTTTGCTGAAAATCTGCATTCCTGACTTTTAGACTCTCTGCGAGATTACAAAGTAACTGCAGTTCGGATGTAGAATTTTGGTACGACTTTTACGCAAGCAAAAGCTTATTATATGGACTTCTGGTAAGACTTGGAGTTTTTGTTACAGTGTCTAGTCTTCAAAAAGTTGATTGCCAACAGCTTTTAGTAGCTAATTTTTTTCTCTATCAGTCAGGCAATAAGTCTTTGCTTTTTCCTGTGTGCATGCCAGTGGAGATTATGAACTTTAAAGTGATAAAATGAGGCATTTTAGCAGGTGACAGACAGGCTGGTAAGTTTTACTGGTACATTTGAAATGGAAAAAAAAAAACTCTATGGCATTGTTGCAATTTTCAATGGGAATAAGGAGCATTATCATTCCTTTTAAAACCAACATACAGTATGGTCTTACTGGGTATTGATGGGTGGTATTACAGTCCAATAGGTAAAATTCATAATGACCCATGACGAGAGAGCCTCTAGACACTGAGACAAGATGAAGAGTAATGTCACCAATTACTTTGCAAAAGGCATTTTTTTTTTTACTACAATTTGATCTTAGTAGAAAAGGGGGGGGGGGGTAGGCCTACTAATTCTAAAAATAAAGCATCAGTGTATCACTAACTTATCATTTTCAATTTCCCTGCAGTAGTTTTGAGCATTAGTAAATGCTTTACTTAAATCAGTTAATTCCAGACCTTTCTTCTACAGTAACACGTAGTAACAAATATTCAGCCGCCCATAATCTTGACCATAAGTGCTTGAAACAGGTGCAATGTTTAAATAAGGCTTCAATAATGTGAGCTAAAACTTGAGGTATGTTCCTTGCAGCAGGTTTAGCCACATCAAGTGAGTCTTAAGTGCTTTGGAAAGTGTTTGGGGGCAGTTTGAGGTTGGACCTTAAGTGCTTATAATGCCTTACAATTTAGAAACTCTAATGTATGAAAAAGCCAGAATCTCAAAACCGCATGCCAAAATGTACCTCTTCACATTTTACAGGAAGATTTAAAGTAACACTTAGAGGTGTATGTAAGCAATACACTAAACATTACTTACTGTTTGAAGTGCAGTGTCTCAGCTTTCCAGAGGAAATACTTGTAGACACTGGAGGAGGTGAAACACGATGTAGGCATAATAACATACACATCATTTAATTAGACAGTAAAAGGCATTTCTGTCTTAGCTGTGAGTAAACATGTAGATCAAGATACTATAATAAGGAATGAAAAAGGTTTACATTAATTCAAGCCGTGTGAAGTAGTATCTAAAGCAACAGTGACCTCTATGGTTTGAAAAGAGAACTGCAGAATTGGGAGACAACATGAAGTTTCTGGAATTGGATTTCAAACACAACAAAATGTAGAAGAAAGTAAAAAAATATATACTTTTAATCTCCTGTTTTTATATGTTTTAATGGGTCCCTTGTATCAACATTCATAATAGCTGGGGATGTTTAGATGCAGATATGGTTTAATATTGATTAACTGATGGAGCAGAACAGGCATTTCTATTAAAAAGTGTATTTTTAGGATTACACTGAATTGTGTTGTTTAATTTGTGCATGAATGTTTGTGAAGGGAATCTCTACTGCTATATCTTTGTGCCTGTTACTACCTATATGCAGTGTACAGAATGTGTATCTTTGTCTTGTGTGTCAGTCTTATCTGTCCGTCTCTCTGTCGATCACTTTGTGTGTGTCCTCGGTGTGTCTATGCGAACAAGAACGACAGAAAGTGAAAGAGATTGCCTGACTGTCAGACTGTCTGTCTGTCAGACTGTCTGTCTGTCTGTCACTGGTGATACTAGGAGCTTGCTGGAGGGGAAACAACCAGATATTTCTGCTTGACCGTACAGCTGCCCAGCCAGAGACGACCTCTTTTCTTGCTTGGACCCTCTGCGGACTGTATGTGGGTGTTTGTGTGTGTGTGTGTATCTGCGTGTGTGTGTGTGTAAAAAGACAGACAAAGCAGGACAATGTGTGACCAGTTGGACAGTGATTTTGGAATCTGTTTCACCCTCAGGTGACTGTCAAGCTGTCAGAAAAGCAGGTTTGTTTCAGCTCGAGATGTACCTCACCATGTTTATATTTGCAGTTATTTTCCCCTTTGAGTGCTAACATCTTGTTGACAACCCTGTACACAGAGAGGCTGGACAGGTAAATAAGTCACACAACTCTCCCATTCTGTAGGCGCATTTCCTGAAGTAGAATTTGTTAGCCAGATAACAGAAATGTTTTGAAGTTTTACGGGGTTTTTTTATGTCTTCAGTCCTCTGCTCTTTGTGTTCTTCTCTTTTAAATTAAAGATAAAAACAATGGCGTGAGGTTAAGTCTATATTTCCTGCTGTTTTGTATAACTGGCTGTGCAAAGTTATACCACGGAAAACTATTACAGTAATTGCAGCAAAGCTTTATGCTTTAACTCGGTGAAATGGGTTCAGGTTGAAGCATGAGACCAAACCACGCAGCAGCTGTAAGTATTATATCTGAACCATCCATGTGGTTTATCACTCTACAGATAATAATGAGCCTCTTAGTACATACAAACACAAGACAATCTCATCTGCTCATTGTCTCTTCTCCCTGGGTGAGTGCATCCTGGTAATCATTCCCGAACTCCCCCTGGAATTAAAGACAAACTGAGAAAGGCCTGCTTTATAATAACACCTGATTGACTATTGTGATATAATGAGTAGATAGAGGCTTTTATCTTACAAAACAGCTAAAAACAATAGTTAAACAGAAAATTTTAGTTAAAGGGAAAGGCACAAAGATGCTGGCTGAACACCAATCTGAAAATGTCCATTTTTATGATCCAGGATTGTAATGAATGAAAGCATGTGAGATTACTTTGAGGTTTTTGTATCAAAGAGGAACAACAATGGTGGCGGACGATGGAACAGGCTTGTATTAAACAGAAAGTTTTTGTTTTTCTGTTTTCAAAGCCTTCCCTGAAAGTCACGGGGGGAAACAATCGCCATGACACAGGTCCATTGTTTCCGGGCGGGTTGAAATACAACAGGCCTAATGTGAGTGTTGTGCCAGTTCCTGGCTCTCAGTACACATCACTTCCCACAAGATAGGTGATCAAAGATAGAGACAACAGGATGCCAAAGAGATATCACAGAGAATACGAGGATTTACATCTGCACTCCTCATTAAACCAAAAGCTTTTACAATGGATCTCTGATGGGCCCCGCGAGGAAAAGTACAGAACTGTGTGTGCAATGGATTTACAGCTACGAATAAGTCTCCTGTTATTATCGACTGTGTGTGAAACACCTATGGGAACCTCAACTGAAAAAGCATTATCAACAATTTTACACACAGGACCAAATAGCAGAATTATGCTTTCTGAACCCTCTGTCTTGGATTCAAACAAATACATGTGTACAATCCCTCATAAGCGTACATACGCTTGCACAAACACACAACTGCAGGCACGTGCACATATGCGATCACAGAGCATGGAAGGGATTACAATATTTCCCCCCTCAGCCAGATTAGACAAGATCAAATTATTTCCCTTTGCTGATGCCAGTTTTCTGCTGTCTAATGCCGGCTTTTCAAACAACACAAGGTTTATTGTGGGCAGCGCATAATGCAGCAGATTTGAAATTCCTGTCAAATGCAGTGTGACAGAATACAGTAGCTCCTCTCGTATTCAGCAGGAGGAGGCCCACGCAGGCCACTTACACTGGCTGCAGCTAAGCTGTTTATGTCCCCCATTCAGCAGTTACACAGGCCAGCGAGTGTAAACACAACAGTATCTTTTTAATTGTGCTGTTTCAAGCCTCGCTTCTCTGTCGAATTAGAGAGAGGACCACTCTCTGTCTCTTCCCCAGTCTGGCAGATTAGGGCCCTTGCTGTAAGGAAATGCCGGGGTGGCTCAGTTTGGGTTGTCACTGAATCAGCTTAAACTTTGCTCAGCGAGCATGGCGAAGAGCGATAACAACCAAACGTTTGTTTGCGGTGCAGAGATGCTGTGACAGGGCCGGCTGGGTGAAGGCGTGTGCCTGCATGTGTGTATGTCCAGCAGCTTTTCTGCTTGTTGTCCCTTTATTTGTTAGAAAGCCGGAGATAAGGAGATTCAGAGTGAGCGAAAGAGACTGAGATAGGTACTTTGTGTGTGTCTGCATGAGTGTGTGGTAAGACTGAGAAACACTGAACATCTCAAACAGTTTGTGAGTGGCATTGTTCAGCTGCATGCACAGTATGAGACACTGTACAGTAGAGTGAAATACTTCCATCTTGAAGTCTGACTGTTTATATGAATGATCAACTGTGTCAAAAGAAGTTTAGTGTACAGCTGATGAAGTTCAATATGGATTTATTTTTAAACACTTGTGAAATAAGTGAATATTAATCTATATATATTAATTATTAATTATATATTAATCATACCTTTACAAAGAAATCATTAATCATTATAAAATTCTACACTTTAAATTCTATTTAATTCCAGAAATTAAAAAAAATCTACAAGCTCACAGTGTTACGCAAGTTTATCAAAACCCGAACAAAAGAGCTACTGCTCATCATCCTCTACTAGTTTGTTGGTTAAATCTTACAATGTTTCGATTCTAAATATGTGGGTCCCCTAATTACACTTGAATATGAGATACATTTTTTTTCTGTTGCTCCATCATAACCATTAAAAACTTCTCCAAGATTGGTTGTGATGCATATTTTATTGCACCATGTGCTTTTGGAGAATGATCAGCTGGAGTTAAATTGGTTAGGACATGCAGCTTTTAAAAAATTAAACAAAGACGGGGGCAGGGATATAACCCTGGTGGTTGAAATGAGGTCTGTACACATTGGTTGAATTAATCTTTTCTGTATTTTAGAGCTGCGTAGATGAGACAGGAAAGTGTTAAGGAGAGAAGAGACGAGGGAGAGGTCGAGTTAAAGAAGAGCGGGAGGAGGACGAAGAGGAAAAGAAGAGGGAAAGAACAGGGAGCAGAATGGAGGAGGGGAGGGATGTGCAAGTTCATGAATATTGTAATGACAGGTTTTTTCCCTTTTAAATATATACAATGGGTACTTTACAATTAGATCAGGCCTTGATATATTCTCTGACATATGAGAGGTATGATATGTGAAGAGATGTGTGACACTTTTGTGAGGATAATGTTGCACTGAGGATATGGTTTTATTATTAAGCCTGCAATTAAGCGGTAGGTGCGTAAAGACAGAATCCAAGTAAAACAACTAAAGCAAAAATATATGAATATAACAAGTTAGGGCCCTGACATACAAAACAAAACCAAATGTATGAATGAAATATTCGTCTAACAGCCAGTATTTCATTTTCATGTCATTTCTGCTCTGAGTGACGTTTCACTGTTTAAAATCAGAGCTCATTATGTCTTAAAAGTTTAACTTCTCTAAAGTATGACTTTAATGAACAAAAGTGTCCACAACTAACAACTAAGATTACTTTGTCATCTCTGCTTCTGGCATAGGGCAGGAAACATATGAGACTTACTTAAAGCTTAGAAAATGCATGCTCGTGTGATTACATGAAGTTTGCATTGGTTTGTTGACATTAGCTAAATGTATTATTAAGCTAAGTACAGTCTCATTTACCTACATCCTTGGTCACAGGTACAATATGTGGATTTCTATGTAGAACTTGAATTTCCCATGAAAATGCTCAGTGTCTCTGTTCTGTTCTTCTATTGCTCCAACAATGTGTAAAACTATACAGTTAGCTTTGAGATGAAGTCAGATACTCTCTACATGTGTCCATATCCAGGGACTCCAATGCATTGTAAGTTACTTTAAATCGAGGCTGGTTTACAAGTTACAGTTTTCAAGGTACTTTCCTTGTGAACTCATACTGGGAAAAAAATACTTGAGCTAAATACTAGAGTTATTCAAAACATCAATGCTATTTTATGATTGGTGTACTGTTGTAAAATACAGTAGTAGTACATTTCTAATCTATTCTATATTTTTTCTTCATATTGCGGCAAGACAATCTGACCAACTATACTGTACATTATAATGCAGACTGGGAGATTCAGGATATTGTGCGGTTTAGGTTTATTACATATACATTAATTCATTGAGGTTTGGTATAATATAAGATAGATAATATGAGATTTTATTTGTCACATGCACAGTTATGCGTAGAAAAATGCACAGTTAAATGTATTTTTCGTACCCGCAACCAATAGCAAAATAGTAATTTCACACACAACACACAAGATAAAAATAAAGCCTGTTGCTCATCAAGTTGCAATAATTTTGCTTTTAGACATATTCCTATTTTTATTCCTATTAATGCACATCAGTAACTACCTTTGACCAGGTGCAATGATTACATACTGAGTCCCAGTTAAACTTGAAAATATAACTAATGTGAAAGGGGGTAAAGATATTTTATTCCAACTTTATGGGTAACAATGTAAATAAAAATAATAAATTCTAAAAAAATAATTAAAAAGGGGGGGGTTAAAAAGGGTAGCTCTTGTACATTGCAGCCATGTCAATGAGGTGTATGGTATTGTGTGTTTTCTTAAAATATTCCTGTTAAGGCTCAGAGTGGAGCTGTATATAATTCACATTGTTCTAAATGGAATATGTTATGGGCCGATGTATGATTACAAATTGCATACAAAACCAGAAAAAACAAAAGCAAAAATGACAAAAAACAATATTACCTCCAAAGACACATGCAGTGTCTTTTGATTTGAGAAGAGGTTGACGTAGATGAAAAGCGAATCTCACCTGTCTAGATCTTAGAATGCACCTTTTAATGCCTTGATTGTTGAATGTCATTGATATGCTCTTGGGCCAGAAAGATGTTTTAAAATACATAAATTCAGCAAAAAAAAAAATGAATTTATATTAATATTTTCAAAGGCAAAGAAAAAAGCGGGCCTGAAGAGCACTGAGGTGATGCCTATTAATCCCCTTCCATCCGACAGCAGCGTTGGAAAAGGTAGAATTGTGAAATGACAAGCCCCCCAAAAAAGTGAACGAGCACACTTGAACGATTTCAACTACAGCTCCCCTCAACCATGCCTGTGGTTTTGAAAAGGAGGCGAATATAGTGAATTCTGTCTGTAGGCTGACGCAAAGCTGAGTGGACAGGCAGGTAATAGGAGGGCGAGGCGGGGAAAGAGAGACAGGCATGGAGCAATCATGAAAATGAATGCAAATGGAGGCAAGGGTAGCCATGGGAGGTCCAGGAGCATGGAGCAAAAGACCTGCTCAAAGACCACTGTAGGCCTGAGCCCTGCTAGATGTTTGTTTTGTGTGCAAGTAGAGCAGACACAAAACTGCTGATTGTAGAACCTTTGACAGGAGAAATGTTTCTGTGTTCTTCTAATGCACAATAAACCTTATATTAAACTCCCCATGCCACACCTTTTTCTATGTTCTTTTTATTATATCCTTTACTCTCTTTACATCTCCTTCATCGTACCCTCTGGTTCCTTTCCTTCTTCTTGCCTTACCTACTCTATATTCCCTCCTTCTTTCCATCTTTATTTCCCTTCATTTCTTTCACTTGGTCCTTTACTCTCCTCTAACACATCCCCTCCCTCCTTTGGTCTTCCTCATAGTGTGAATGCAGGATTGCAGCTTTTCTGCTCAGTCGTCTCAGACTGACAAGCACCTTAAAAAACCCTGTCAGTTCAAAAACATGACGCCCTGTGACCTTCACAGCATTCCTCACCCACAGTATGTATTAATACTCTTGAGTGTGTGTATATCCATGTGCATGGTGATGCAAAAACGGATGTATATGAATGTAGGCCTATATGAATTTTGGAAATAAGGTGGTTGCTTTATTAACATAAAAAGACGAAATATCCTGAGACTTGATAATTAATATTTATGGTGTCATGTGAGGAATGTTTCTTTGCTCTTTCTTATTCTAAAGGAAAAACTCAGAGGTACAGAATGATTATTGTTTTTCATGATCATTGTGTCAGCCTTAATGTAATTTATAATGACAGAAAAAAATCCTCCACCTTTTCATGACAACAGGAAACAGAAAATGTATGTTTTTATTGGTTGTTGCTTTTTTTTAATAAGAAGGACTTAGCTGGAGCAAAAAATATAGCCCTTCTCAGACTGAAAAAAAAGATGTTTTGTTTCAGTTGCTCTTTTAGATTTGGACAAACAGTAGTATATATATAAGTCTATTGGTTTTTTTGTTTACTAAACTTCTAATGACCACACATATGCATTTCTCATTCTCTGTATTAAGATACAGTCTAGATATATATAGGAACTTATGTACAGCATTAAAAAAAATTTTAAGGAAAAAAGAGGTCATATTTAATGTGACCTCCCTTTGCACATGTCTCTAACCCTTTTGTTCAGACAATATCAGATTTATGGCATTCATGTTCTGATGTTTCATACCAGGTTTCATTCAACACATGTCAGATGTTTCTGTTTGTGTTGCTTCTTGTCATGAGGTCAGGGGTCACACAAAGTAGTGACTTTAGCCTTTTAGGTCAGTTTTTAGTGTGTCTTTTAAGGCTGTGCATATATTTCCTATATTTTCTTGTTTGTGAAGAAAAGCAAAAACAATAAAGTTAAAGGTGGCCTTTGACTTTTGCACAGTAAGGTACATGTACTCACAAAACAACAATGACAAACAGCCTTTTCTTTTGAAAAATCTTAAAATGCCTTTATTGTCACAGCATGGTCAAGTCACGGACTTAACTTTAAAGTAGATTGCTGATCATAATACATATAAAACATATTAGGTTACTTAATGTGCTTATCATGTACTCCACTAATATGCACTGTATACTAACCAGGAGCTTCATTTTATTTAGATACCATATTACAGTAAAACATATGCAGGATAAAGCTCCTTCATAATTTGACATATCTAAACCTTCTTATTTATTTATTTATTTATTTATTTGTGCAGTGCACACCCTGATGGAAGACGCCCCCCACTCCCTGTTTAACACATGTATAAGTTTATAGTTTAGTGACTTTCCGGATAACTTTGAAGTTTTGTAAGAGGCTCCTGATGAAGTGTTGGCAAAGGTGCATACATAATACCCTTGTCTCTTTCCTCTCCCTTATTTGCCCTCTCTCCCTGCACCACAGGTTCTGGCCTTCCTGCAGCTTTGAACATCTCAGCTTGTGGTTCTAGATTAATAAAACAGGAAATTAATGAATTTTGGATGAAATCCTCGCAGTTGGAGGCAGGTTGTGCCTCATTAGGGCCTGTATTATTGATCAGATTTAAAACCGCTGTACCTCTGGAACCAAACTGTTATATCCAAGTGCCCACTTCCTCCTTCTCCATAAAGGATTCTAATTGCAGGGAGGTATGGGATTAATAGCTAATTGAGCATATTTTCAGACAAATCATCATCATCGCTTGACACTAAAATGAATGTCTTAAATATGTATGGAACCTATCACATACAGTTAGCAAAGAATATTAGGGTCAAGGACGGATGCATATTGGGCATTTAAATACAGTCTGACGTATCTGTTTATTTTGTTGAATGTGAATAAAATTATTGTATTAATCATACAATATTTACAGCAGTTGAGAAAAGATAAAATGTTTAAGGCATTGGATGGAACACTTGTCATTGTTAACAGAGGCTAAAATGTAAGACAATGCCTTTCTTTTGCAATAACACTAAAAATAAAAGACAATTTGCATTCTTTACGTTATTGAAAGAAAAATATATTTATCAGTAAATATAAGTGGGTTTAAAACGTGCTGTAAACACAGCATTGCATTTCATCGCAAGTGTGTTATTACAGCTGCCTGTTTTTTGTTTTTTTTTTTTCCTCCTAAGCAGTTTTCAATGAAAAATTAAATGGATGCCAAGTGCATTTTCTGAGTCGTGTGTTGAGACAATGAAAAATTAACAGTAGAAATAATTAATTTTGATTGGTGACTGCAGTACTAAAAAACTTGTGTTGTGCCCTAATAACTTATTCATATCTCATGCAAATTCCCCTCTTCACTTACATGCAAAATAATGTAGCTTCCATGTGATATAAATTGTGAAAGACTTCTAACTTATGTTCCAGCATGTTGTGATTACAATATGCCCCTGTGCACACCAGCATGCATCTTGGAAATTTTTACTTGCTTTTATTTTGAAGTCCTGCCCAGTCATCTAATATGCATTTAACCAGAGGTAAACATGCATCTCAAGCAGGGTTTCACTTTGTAACTATTAATTCTTACCTTTCTCCCTGGCATGGTACATTGTCACATGATTGTAAACATCTCTCCTTTTGTTTTGTCTGCTACTTGGCAAATCGCTACCAGCACTGCATGCCTTAGATATAACTGTCATTTAGTCTAATGCGGCATCCAGTTTTACTTGTTTACATGATGTTAGCCTGACTTCTACCACTCTGCTTATGTTACTTTGTCTGTTTCCTAAAGTGATTTAACAAATTGATTCAGTGTTACCAGAATACCTTCAATGCAAATGAGTCAGCATCTTTATAAGAAAATTAGAGCCCTTAATTGCCTAAACTCACAGGGATAGCATCTATATTGACAGCAACATAATATGGAAGTTATTTGTTGGTTTTAAATAACTTTAATACTTTTTCCTTGGTGGGTATAAGCCAGATTTACAAGTTTGTATATTATTGACATTAAGACTCGATACACTGGATATTTATTATTACAATTATATAAAGAAACAGAATAATTCAATTCAATATGCTGTGACTTTTTGGCACAAATTCCTGCTCTTTTACCAAATGTTACCGTAGGTTATGATAAAAACAGCTTGTAAATCAATCACAAATGTTCAAGTGAAAAAAAAAGTTAACTTTTTACAGAAACAAAAATAATAAATACCTACACTGTTGTCCATAAAGTTGGAATAACATATTTTTACCTATTCTCATAAAATGATTGTGACAATGTGATGTATTCATGATAAATAAAGTGTAACTGGGACTCAGTATGTAATCCTTGAACCTGATAAAAGGTGATTACTGATACGTATAAATAGAAATAAAAACAGGAATATGTCTAAAAGCAAAATTATTGCAACTTTATGAGAAACGGGCTTTATTTTTATCTTGTGTGTTGTGTTTAAAATTACTATCTTGCTATTGGCTGCAGGTACGAAAAATACATTTAACTGTGCATTGTTCTATGCATAACTGTGCATGTGACAAATAAAATGTCATATTATCTATCAAAACAAAATTATCCCAACTTTATGGGCAACAGCATATAAACAATTATGAAGACCTAAATAAATGGTAGATTTGCTGTACCCTAATCTTGCTTATGTTTATTTTGGAGATTAAAGACAATCACAGTAAACATACAGGAAAAAAAAAACATATTCCAATGTAACACTTTTTTGTACTTTTTGACACATATTTTGCCCCAGGCCTCCTACCAGACAATACTGGCACACTTACATAGACAAGTTATTGTTGTAAACACTTGTGACAATCACACAAACACACACATACACTCACACTTCTGTGCCTCATGATCCTCTTGTTATCCTCGTATGGCATCGAGCTGAATGATTGAATGCATCCTGACAATAAATGGAATATAAGACAAAGAATATGCTTCTCCTCACTCCCCCATATTACTAATAGATAGACTGGTGGGTTGCATTGCATAAATACTTTAACCACGTCGCCTCCATTTGTAACTTTGTGGCCCAAACAGATTCAAACAGAAACATAGTGTATAAAATATAAATTGGCATTTTATAATGGCTCTTTGTGCCTTGCATTGTAGTGTTGCTCTGCAGGGACTTCCCAGCCCTTGTAGACAAAGTAAATTGAGGAGGAAGAGAGACCACGCTTTCCTGTGGGGATTTGAGTTGTGATGGCAGGCAGCTGGAGCAGGTCAGAACAGAGAAAACATATTTCATCCAGCATCTCTGCTACTCTAATTAATTAAGAGGAAGGAGGTCAAATAAAAGACTAAAGAAAGGATGGAAGAGTGTCAGAAAGCAGAGGCGGTAGAGTGATGGCTGCTTACCACAAGAGGAAACCTAGTTAGCTGAGCAAATGCACAGAGCATGTAGACCAAAAGCAACATGGTTTCTTAGAGCTTGTACTACACTCCTGTTGGACATCATGTCAACCCAGGGCTGATCCATCACGCTCAGGAACACCCACACTCTAGTTGTGCAAATTCAACCACAGATCTGTCGTTGTACGGGCTGTAGAACATCTTGTCTGTCTCACACACACACTAGTTAAACCACTGTACTACATCTTAAATCACAGGTCCATCATTGTACTGGGTGAGGAACATCTAGTCGTTCTTGTTTCAAACCTGAGACTGCAGATTGAGGCAATTATGGTTTCATGGATTTTACACATGTAACACGCAAACAGATGTGCATACACACACAGAAAATATGCAGAGGTTTTGCTTCATGCATCTACATCGTTAAGAAATTAAATTGCACAAATAAAAATGTGCATACTTTTTTGACTGTGTGACTTTAAAGCCTCTTTTCTTATTTTTTTTACTGAACATAGATCCACTGCTTGACCTCATTCACACATTTATATCACTGATATTTTGGCTTTAGCAACAAAACAAATATTATTCTATATTATTTAACAATCTCCAATTGTACTACTTAGCTACTTATTACATTAAACTGTTAAAATGTCAAAAATTCAACTCATGTCTTCATCCACTTTTTACAGTCTCCAGGAAAGGAATGGTTTGTTTTCTGAAAGGTGAAGAGCAGCTCAATTTGAGGATTTCAGGTTTCGGGATGAAATTATTAAAACTGGACAGAAACAAGGAGGCCAGTGAGAGGAAAAAGATGAGCAAAGTGAAAGACAGTAAGAGAAAATAAGTAAGAGGAATAAAGAGACAGGAGTAGTGGACAAAACCACTGCAAAGACAGAGTGCCTATACATCCCCACTTTGAAAAGTACCAGTTCAGATGGCAATAGCAACCTTTGATTCGGAGATAATCTCCTTATCCGCTTCTTTGTGATAAGTGGACATTGGATCTATCTGGACTGACTCACTCTGTCTGCCTGATTGCTTTGTCTGACACTCAGACACACACACATGACCATGCACACAAGTCTGTCCACAAAACACACAAAATTTTCTGCACAGATGGGCATGCAGTTGTGCACACACACTCCCGTCATACACACAAACAGAGGGTCTAGCTGAGCACCCAGGGGATGGATGGCATCACACTTAAACACTTAACAGAGCCAACTGGCTGTCTTAATGTATCTGAGACTCTCCCTCTTCATTCTACAGCTGCTGTGAGAGATAGACAGATACTGCAGATGTTTCTACTAATGGATCAGAAGAAAAATGGGGTTTTAAAAGGGAGAGCCGCGCCACAGGAGCAGCGTGTCCTGAAGAGATAATTATATGACACATTCTTTGTCTGGTGATTTTATCATTATGCTATTTTTATTAGCTCAGCTGAAAATGTATTCTGCAACTGCAGCAGTGCAATGTATCACGCTGGGGTCTGCATGTTTTATGTTTTTTTCGTTATCCAGTGATTTTGTCATACGAGGCTGTCGCAGAGAGCTGAGAAACAGGGCATCCATTTTTACGTTTCTGCTGGTGCAAGTTAGGCCCTTCGTTACTCTTGGTTGGAATTAAAAGAAGGAAATGAAGAGCTCTCACAGTGTTTATAAATACTCTAGTTAGTTATATACTGAAATTTAGTCTACTATCTAATAAATTTAATACATTTCAGTTTTTTTGTTGTTTTTTTTTGTTGTTTTTTTTTTACTTCTAACTAACTTGTTTGTTCAAAGTTTTTACAAACAGGTACCAAATTTGAGCAAATACTCATTTTACATAAGGTCACAAAATCAAAGTAAACATATACTGTGGCAACATATGGAGAAGGACTGCAGAGCTTAATACTGGCTTAATTAACTTGCTGTTTGTTTTGAGGTATTGTGCAGCATGCATAAGTTTCGATCTTTTTTCATCTCTCATTTTCCAGAATTAACTGAAACCTCAGTGTGAATAAACACTTTATGTCTGTGGCCACACACCTCAAAGCAGAAGAACATACATAACAATATGAAAACATCATTAATACCGTTTGATCTAAATGAAGAGATGAAAAAGAGCAAGAGAGAGAGAATGGAAAAGATAAAGAGAGAGAGTGTGAGAGAATTAAACCATTAGTCAAATGTTATTAATGACTCGCCCATATGCATGTGCTGGACAATTAACCATTCACAGGTGAATGTAACCGATAGGCGCCTTGGTTTCTCTGTAGCAAATCGAATGAACTTTGATAACATCAATAGCATCCCTCTTTTTTTTCTGAACTCATTCATTTTGCTTTCTTTTTTTTTTTTTTTTTGGCTGTTGTTGTCTACAGCATGGCGGTGTCCTTATGGTTATCAAACTATCGCAAACATTTGCTCACCCATCTATCGAGGTGGAAAAAGGGAAGGAGGGCAGATGAGAAAGAGAGAGGGAAAAGCCTAATTACTTTAGCCTGTTCCACTGTCAGGTCATTAATAAAACCTAGTTATCTTTCACTGATGCTCAGCCAGGAGCTTCCCTCGGCCATATCTTCCCCTTATCTACTATAAAATATTTGGGAATTTTTTCTCTAAAAATAATTCAGGATTTTTGTCTGGGCTTGATATTAAGGAAAGGGAAAAAACATAGCAGCAAGGCAGGAGATATTCATGACATAATGGAAAAGTCCTACTAAGTGTGTGTGCTTGTACCCGTGTGTTTCTGTGTGCATGTCTACAAGCATGTGTGTGTTCCAACTGGATAAATGTGTTAGAATTACACTGGCCCTGGCTTCATAAACATTGATGGATCTGGGCAACCTGCAAATGCAGATAAGGACTGTGGAAAAATCACTGGGGCAGCTTTTTCCTTCTTGGCCAATGTATATTTAAAAAGGAGTATATATGCTATAGGTTACATATGCATTACTTATTCCTTTGCAAACATACATCAATGACACACAGGGAAAAATGAATAGTCAATAATAGCTTGGCCAGGTTGTCCCACAGAGTCCAGCTGTGCATATTTTACACCCACCCCTATCAAATAGAAATAGTTTAGTGATATTGAGTTCATTTCCTGTAGTGTAACCTCTTTGGCCTGTTTGCCAGAGTTGGGTAGATAGAAAGCAGAGAGCAGGGTTTGTAAATCAGGTACAGAACATGAGGCAACACAGTTTTTTTTTTTTTACCTGTTATCATCTGTCTAGCAACAGTACAAGTCTGGAGCTAAGTTTACATTTTGTATTCATGGGGAAAATTGTTCACTTGACTTGTGAGGGCAGAAAATAGCCATGATGCTAACACCTAAAGTAAATTTCCATATAAGTTTTCCTAAGTTTAAGCTATGAAAATAGTTTCTCTGTGTTACCAGTTTATGGTTTTATCCATTCACAGTCTGGTTTCTGTCGTTATCACAATTAAACCAAACAAATGTGTGATGGTCCTTTCCAACCCACAATACCTATCCATTATCTTCATTCTTCTACCGCCTACCCGACGACAGATGATTTCCAGTTGCTTTGAAACAGTAGCACCCTCAGCTGTGTACAGGTCTCTCTGATCGCACAAGAGCCGTATTCAGCCGGAAAACCGAGTCACGGGACAAATGGGTATGGATTATAAAAGATGCCGTTCACTCAAAACATCCTATCCAAAGCATTCCAGTGAAACTCAAGGAGGACAGAGCTCAAACAAAGTGTAGGTAGATGACATGAACAGGTGTCTCCACATGTCCACTGAGCAAAGACAACCAAAACTATTGCATACTAGGTCAATTTCATGTCACTAGAAGGTCATTATAATGTCATTTTGTGAGGCAGCAAAATTGTTTATTGTTACTTGATAGTAAAACACCACTGTTTTATGGAAATTTTATTAAAGTGGGTAATTTTGCTATAGTTTAATGTCTAAATAATCAACCACACTGTAACCCTGTTAACTTGGTTCAATTCAAATCATTTTAGGAACCTGATTTCCTTAAATCCTTTGAGTTTATTAACAAACGATTTAAGCATAAAAATGTATTTTAATGTTCATAACCTTTGTGATTATATCCTGACATCTACCATGACCTGCCCCCTTGAGAGCAGCTGACGTGGGCTGACACGGTGCTTCCCGGGATTTGACCCTCGTGTCAAACGCTGACAGTGGTGCACAGGTGCATCTGGTGTTTCCCTGTCTGTCAGCTGATCGTGGGTGTTCACTTCCTGGTGGGCGTGGAATGGATCTGGGGACGGGTGCGCGCGGAGACGGGCCGGGAGCTACCGGTTGGCTCTGGAGGGGCGGGACCTCGCAGGGATTGGCCCGGAGCCATGGTGGTCACCTGTGGCGCAGTCAGGTGTGTTTCCGGTGGGGACTTCCAGTGGTGAGTGTGTAACCTCACTATCTCCATCCACTCCACAACAAATATGAACAAAATTAGAAATCCAGTCACTGATCAACAACGATGTTCCAAACTCAGAAACTATCTGAGAACCAGGAGCCAAACATGGTTGACACAATTAAAATGTAAACAAATTATCTGGTCAGAAGAAATCCAACTTGAGTGTGTCTGTGTCTGTGTGGACATGTCACTTTCAGCTGTAATGTCATTTACTTGAATTTGTTTAATTACACTTCTGAGACAACCTAAAACTTTTTCTTGATCATTGTGACTTAAATGATGAAACAATATTTATTGTGGATTTTTCATTTTCTCTGTGTATTAATGACCTACCCAAAGCTTGGCTTTACATTGATTTTCAAATGTATGCTGATGATGCAGTAATTTACACAAGTGCAAAGAGCATTCATGATGTATCCTCCACTCTGACATCTGCAAAAGGCTCATGTAAATGAGTGGGTTTTAAAATCTTGCCTGTTATTAAATGTGGGAAAAAATGTTTGTATGATGTTCATAAAACAACCAATAGACATAAAACATTCTGATGTCGTTTTGAGAGGAGACAAACTGCAAATTGTGAATGACTAAGAATCATAGTGACTTGGATTCAACATTAAGTTTCAAGAGCTGTGTCAAAAGGTGTCAAATACAGTGAAATTTAACCTACAGAACTGGAAACAGATTAGGCTGTTTTTCACACTTTTTACTGCAATGTTTTTGTACTCCATGAGTTTTGAGAATTTTACATTTTTTAAAAATGCATGTTTTATTTACAAAGTGCTACATTGCCCCCTCCCTCCTCCCATGTCTAAGTTTTTTAAACCAAGGACTCACAGTGGGGTCAGAACCAGGTCCTCCTCTGGAGGGAACTGTGAGGTCCCACACACCACAGAAGAACCACTTTTGGACAAAATACACTTTCTGTGAAGGGAAATAAATACTGAAACAGTCTACCACTGTGAATAAGACAGTGCTCCATATATCCCACCTTTAAATCTCAAACAGTGGCTAAAAGAAAATCAGTCTTGTGATCATTTTTACTGTGTTGTATTTGTAATGTGTTGTTCTTTTATTGTTCTCTTTCTCTGTTTTAATTGTGATGTTTTCTGTTATCTGCCTAGGGGCTATGGATGCAAATTAGCATTTCCACTATAATCTGGCACATTTAGTAGACATCTAATGTTGTTCAATACAGATGTGCATTAATGTACACTGTCATTACCAAATAAACTAATAAATAAATATACATGTGAGTTACATAAAAAAATCACCTCGCATACAACCAAAACCATTGTTAATACCAGAATGTAAACATTTGTTTCTGCTATAAAGTGGGGATCAACTCAGTTTTATTGCCCCCTGCCCCCCGACCCCTAGAAAGATTTTGCATTGCCTTTATGGCTTTTTATTGGCTTGCAATGGCTTTTTAGCCCCGAGGTTTCCACTTGGTTGTGCTTTATGTTATATTGTTTTACGAGTTAAGCACTGTACAAACATAACAGTGCAAGAACTTGGTTGATTTTTTTCCACTGTTTTACAAATTGTACCTTCATTTCATTAAAACCAATAGCCTATCAGACCTGGAACATCAGCATCATATCAATTGAAATTATTTTTTGTATTGTGGTGCAAAAAACATCTGATTTAGTAGCAACATTTAACAGATGTGTTTCAAGCGTGCCACTCAAAACTGAATAAAGCCTTAAAGAATTATTTTGACATTGAATCTAGAGATTCTAGAGATTCAATGTCAATGTTGTTTGACCAAACAACATGTTTTAAGTTGGTATATACTCTGTTTGGCTATAATGGCCTTGTAGATAAAGTCAGCATCACAGGTGGCACACTGAGCTTGATTCAATCCCACTGCTTTCATTTCATATCCCCCCCCACCCCACTCACACTCACATGCAACCCACCCCCTATGATTCAGGGTCAGCCATGCCCGTCTCCTCTGCTCTGCATTTAGGACTCATGAATAAGTAATGACATCTCTCATCACCTCAGAGCACTGACAGTCAGGCCAAGAGCTTTCATCTGCTCCAGCCCATGTTCAATGTTAATGTTTTTCTTCCTTCTTGATCATGTGACAGACAAGCAGCTGACCCGAAACCACCGTAAACAGTCGCAACTTGCGAGTGCATGACGGTGAGGAAATGAAACTACCTAGCTAGATTATCTCATTTTGATTTTAAAGTCATTACTTAGGCAGGGTGACACACCGCCCAAGAGTTTGAGAACTTTATCAAATGCAGTTACTAAAATGTGGAAGTGCTGAATATCATGATGCTATCGCATCTTATAGCTACATATATACGTACTTGATTGGTGATTTGAAGGACTGGTTTAAGTCTATAGCTTAATTAGAGGGATTATTTGTGTCAATTGGTCCTATAATAATAATAATAATAATGGATTAGATCTCTATAGCGCTTTTCAAGGCACCCAAAACGCTTTACATTATTGATCCATTATTCATTCACTCTCACATTCATTAGAAATAAGGTGGTCTCAGGTTTGCAAAAGCGGATAAAGTACATTTAAGATGTTGCACCGAAATTTGAATATGTGAAAAGTAACAAATGGATAATTTTCATAAATTGTATAGTTGAGACAACAAACCAGAAAAGTTTGGTTAGTCCTCTTTCTTGGATCACTTCACTATCACAAATAAAATCATCAACTAATTTAAAAGCTGTCAATAATAAGGCACATCTGCGAATGCTAAATCGTATCCTAGCACTGATCTAAGC
Organism: Apogon talboti; assembly: GCA_037367365.1. Lineage (NCBI taxonomy): Eukaryota > Metazoa > Chordata > Actinopteri > Kurtiformes > Apogonidae > Apogon > Apogon talboti. The sequence continues at coordinate 14,798,839 of JAPQRQ010000009.1, read as the reverse complement.
TGTCATTAAGTTCTTGATGTTCAGTTAGTATTCTTACTTATTTTTCTTTTCTTAAGTTGCACTGTTGTTTGCCTGGCATCTGGTCTGTGTCATCATACTTCCAGCTTTTGTTTATTTTGTGAGATGTGTTGGTTCATAAAAGCCTAACCAGGGAAAGGTCTGCAAATTGGCTACCACAAGTCCTATATATGTTGCATCAGTTGCATACATTGCAAGTGTAACAATACCTATATGTATTGTCCCTATCAAATAAAATTAAAATTAAAATAAATTTTTTCTTTCTCTCTTTTTCTGCCACCTATTCCCTCTGCAGACATCCAACTATCGTCATACCATAATAGTGTCTCAATAGGACATTAATGTATAATAACACTACGAGCATCAGTTACGTGAGCGTCTGATTTAAACAAACCAGGCAAATTGTTAAACAAAAAAAAGTAGTCTGGTGTTGGGAATTTAGGGAGTTTCACAAATTATAATAAAATTAATTAATTTTTAGTTTTAACAGAGAAATGCTTGTGTTAACTGAGGCGTGGAAGTTTTTTCTAAAGAAAACCTACTTTTGGTTCCATTTCCTCTTATCATACTGCAAAGAATACAGTACTGTACCTCTATATTGGTTAGGTTTAATGGCTTGAACCACTTAATGGCTTACTAATGACCAAGAATGATCCCAATGTGGAGGAGAAAACGGTGGAATGGCTAGGAGGAGACACCATTTGACTATGGGGGGGGGGACTTTTAGAGTTTGGTCTGATTCCAACAGACTTGGTGTTTCACGGTCAGGTGGCTCTGAGATGAGGATGTTGTTATGATGTGATGGACAAGCTGACTTAAAGGATAAAATGGTTGCAACCAACACATTCATGATTTTTTTTTTGTAATTTTTTTTTAGCAGAAGGTGTGTTGTAACTTGAACAGCAAACCCTTTACAGTTGAATGTGAGTTATGTCAACTTTTGTTTTAGTTAGTATTATTTTTTAATTATTTTCCATTTCTATTATTTTCCAGTAACAATATTAATTGACTCTTTTCTTTTTCTCAATAACTGGATTGCCATGAACATTTGCACACACATTTACTCTACAGCTGAACCAGTAGGTACGGACTCTTAACTTTCTTTTTCGTCTTTTTGCATCTTTGACTCTTTGTGCTCTTACTTCCCGCTAATTCTTCTTCTGCTGTTTTTCCTGTTTTATTTTGAAAAACTCATCATGTTTCAGTTCCTGCCCTCATGTCTCCAGATTAAATGATCACCTACACTTGATCACCAGCCTCTGGACTGGCCCTAAAGTCACCGCTGTGTCTTTGTAGTGTCGTTTTCTTTTTCCCTCGCCAGATTGTCTTTATTCATCCTTGCATCTTCATTATTTTACAGCAAGTCATTTTCTCCTTTTTTGTACCAGTTTGTACTTTTGCCTGTCTAGAATCATTTACCAACTGAACTTAGACTTAAATGTGCATTTTTTACTTTATTTTCTGTTTCTGTGAACTGCACATTACAGTCTGTTCTTTGTCATTTTCCAATATAAACTATAAAGAAGCAGCCATTGGAATCAGAATATGGGAAATAAACACACTTTCTTCTATTTACTACTAATTTACATTGCTCTATACCTTCACAAGGAAACCCAGGGAGTCATGTTCATTGCAGCAGAGACTGACATATGCATCTTGCAAACCTCATGTTAGGCTACAAACACTGTGGTAACATAAACAGCACAATCTGCCTCTAATATGTAGTATCACCAAACAGACCTGAACCAGGTACTGTAGTTTTCTGCACAGAAGGCTTTGTAAGCATTACATGTACTGGTCTGTTGATTCCCCTAACTCATATTAAATTATTTTCCTGTTATAATAGTGATGTATTTTCATTATGCGTGCAACAATGAATTGTGAGTGTGATTTTGGCTCCGGTGCATCTCATTTGTCAGCTTGAAACATGGTGGAAAACAAAACATCTGGTAATGAATTTGTCTTGAAGATGAGAGTATGGTTTTGGAGGTAGTAACCCATTCTCATCTTTTATATACCTCCCCTCTTTCTTCCTCCTCTTCCCTTTCATTTATTTATCCTCCTCTTTTGTCATTGCTGAAGAGGTTGCCCGATGCACCCCGCCGCCGCCACAGCCAACAACCCGCCTCACTTTTGCATATTCATTTCATGTTAAATTGATGGATTAAGTTATCCCTGGCTCAAAATCAATCTTGGCTTGCTATTCCTTTACACTGGACCACAATCCCAGAGAGGGAGAGAGAGAGAGAGACCGAGAGCAAGAGAGGGAGAGGGAGAATACACTGAGACACTGATAAGGCTCAGTCCCATTATATGTCATTTTAAACAAAGAAGCAAAGCAGCCTGTGGAGACTCCCTATCAGCTATTAAACAGAGACGTAGCATGCAGCCTGAGATTGATGATTAGCATTTTCTCCTGGTAGAATAAAGATGCCGGCCTGGCCCAGCGATAACCGGAGAGAGTAAAAAGAAATGCTTCCTTTCTTCTTTTCTCTTCTTTTTGTATTTTTTCTCTCTGTTGGCTCTTGAGTCCATAAATATCCATAACTCCTATTTTTTTTCTTTTTTTTATATTTACTACCCTTTTTCCCTTTTTCTTTCTGACTCTCATCTCCTCCTCCCATGTTCCCTCCCTCCTGTCCTTCTCTCTTTACCAAGGCAAATAAATGCACAGGCCATCTTGCTGTCCTTTTGTCTTGCGTCCTTGTTTAATCTGTTAGGAGTGGACAACACAGAATCCCTTATGTCACAGTCGGAGACTTGTAAGTCCTGGCCAGATACAAGGCAGAATGACACAGAATGAAAGCGGGGTAAAAGGGGGGATTTAAGTAAGAGTTTGATAGGAGCATGTAGGACTATTGTTTTCTTTGCTGCAAGACCAATGTCAACCATTGTGCTGGGACAGTTTAAACACCATGTAAGAGCTGCTAGACAGCTGGGTTTTAGATCTAAAGAAAGAATGTTTCTGCCTGATAATCTGTCCACTGCTGAATGTCACTTTATGGAGCCAAGAAGAAAATTATATACTTTAAAACCTATAGGGTCCTCTCATTGCATTTTCTGTTTTCGCTATAAAGCAATTCTTTCATATAATTATTAGTTATTCAACGTATAACCCCAGTATCCAAGGTCACGTTCTCACTGACCTTCACTATCTTCACTTTCTTCCAGTTTTCTAAACTTTTTTCAAAGACATGGCAATGCATTTCCAATATTTTTTCTTTTTTTTTTTCTTTTTTTTTTTATTTGACATTTTTGCAGCATTTGTGTCTGTCTTGTGTGGTGTGAAAAAGCTTTATACTGCTGTATTTAATTTTTATTTTTGGACTCATTACTTTTGGATCACATTTCCTATTTTGCCACATTTTCTTTAAGAGTCAACTCTGAGAAATGTGGACTCACGCAATTTGTGCTTTGTTGTAAATGTGAGATGTGCTTATGCAGGAGGTTTTTACATTTATTTATTTACATCAGTGGGACTCACAGAAAATCATCCCCAAAAACTCTACACTCTACACTCAATTTTTACTGTTTATCATCTACAGTTACTAAACAACACAGATTTATTTATTTATTTTTTATTTTATTTTTTTGGGGGTGGGTGGGGGTGGGGGGTGTTTAAGTGTTTAACTCTTTGTCAGTTATTTCACATTAAGTTTGTATTGAGTTCCTCACCTGCACTTAAAATGAAAAAAGTACATTTTGGGCTTTTTAAGATTATTTAATTGTAATTTTATTAGTAATCAGTACTGAATTTCTAAAGTTTAAGATGATGAGTTTTTATTATATTCAGAAGTTGGACTGTGTAAATATAGGATACAGTTCTGCCATTTTCTTGGTTTACTGTAATTATTAACATTATGTAGTGACAGCCCAATTATTCTTGGTCTTGAAGTGAAGATAAATGCATAGAATTTTGATGTAAATGTTGATATATGTGTCTAGCACAGTACAAGCAGTTCAGATTGTTACATAAAACCTTGTTATAGAAATCAATGAGGTGATTTTGCAAAACTATATAACCAACCTAACAGAACATCATCATCTGCTATCAAGCTGAGAGCTATTATTTTCACTGCTGACCACAGTACAAGCTAAAACCACATTTTAGTCTTTTCTACACATATTCAGGCAGAGATGCGTAAACATTAAGAGTAAGGCGGCTTAAACACACATTAATGCAGATGTAGGCGGATGTTCACATGCGCACAGACAGAGACACACTTGTTTGTATAGTGGTCCTCCTGGTTGTCTTCCCATGTGGTCAAAAGTGCATCACTAGAGCTCCACCATTTGCTCACAACTAGTACTGCAACAAAGACCTCCATGGTTTCTCTTTGATATGATGCTTTGTTTTTTACATTTTGTTTTAAAATGGCAGTATACAGTATGGTTGATAGTCATACTTGCTGTCAATTTATATTTTGATTTGTGTTGTGCAGTTACAGCAGTTTACAATTCAGTATAAAATGCATAAAGTGCCCATATTCTTCATTAAACAAAAACCATGTGAATAGATGGTGGAGCTCATAGTAGTGCCATTTTATGAATATTTGTGTTATATAATAAGTTAAATCTGCATGAAGAACACACATGACGCAGAAACTGAAATTTACTGTATTTAACCAATACTTACAACAAATAGTTTTAGAGTGTAGAACAGTGTTATTCTGTTCGGCGTCCCAGCAGTAACTGGTGTTTGTTTGTTTTTCACTGTCTATTTTTACCATTATGGAGTTATGAAGGATTTCTAGTGATTCACTTTTTCTGCCCATATTTTCCCAGGTCCAAGGCTTAGAATTGGCAAGCCTACAATCATAATCCTCTAACTTCTCAGTTGTCACCACCACCATTGAGATTTTGACTAGATGCTCAGGAGAAGATGAAGAAATGACCGAGGGAAAGAAAAGGAGAAGTCCGACAGGAAAAGAGAGCAAAAGCAAAATCCCATTGCTTTGATACCTTTGTCATCACTATAGATGGTCAATTAGACTAAACAGTATCTGCCTTACAGAAGAGGGCATGATGACAAGTTAGTCAGGGGGGGGGAAAGAGGAGACATTTGTTGCCATGTTGACAGATGTGGAGACACGGACGGACACCCCCCCCCAAGAACATTTGACACAAGAAATGTGACATCAGCCTTTCACCATGTGACTGCATATTCACCCTGCTATACCAGCCACGCTTCTTCCATTCCCGCATTCCCTGACCACTTGTTCCTATCAAAGGCGAGTAATTTTGTTTTTGTCTACATCTTTCCAATCTGCTTGTCAAGGAAAGAATTAATCCTCTGTCTTGCTCTCTTTTTCTTTGCTCAGACTTGTCTACTTGACATTTGCTATGTATGAAAAGAAAGAAATCCCTTCTTGCTCACTCGGTCTGAATGTGTTTCTAAATTATTTGCGTTTACCTCATACGCAGTAGATGTGAAATATAAAACTAAATTGATCATAGACACTTTTCATCCCCTGATGTTATTAGAAGTATCCGACTGACATGAATATCCGTAAAATGTACAGCAAACACAGAAAATATTAAAGCTGTATTTTACAGTCTTCATTGGAACACAACTCCACAAAGTGAGTATCATTTAAGTCAAATCATATGCATAATAGATTATTCCTGCTAAATAATGTAGCGTGACACCTGCTACACCACCAAGCTGGCAGCGTTGTTAAACTAGAAAAAGCAGAGTGACGCTTGTTGAAAGATCTTAACCAGTGTATCATGATAGTCTGGTGTGAGACTGGGCGTGCATTGTGAAGCTGCATATAAATACATCATAAAAAGGGGGTAGAACATTGAGCCCAATGATAACAAAACACAAACCCCATTTATTCCATCTCCTAACAAAGGGGATTTCACATGCATCTCTCTCTGTTACACTTTCGTACATACACAAATAAACACAGGCTCAGGTCACCGACGTCCTTGTGTCTTATCAAGGTTTTAGCACTGAGGCAGATCAGTGGTTTCTGTCAACCAACACTCGACCCTTGATGATAGCACAAAAGGGTACATGTATCGGAATCATGTTGATGTGTGTGTGCAATGGCGGCATGCTAGAGTTTATCTGTTTCCTTTTCCTCTCGATCATCCAGTCACATTCCGATGCCATGACCTCCCCATTCACTGGCAAACTGGCTTGTATGTCTGTTTATTGTTCCTACGCTGGACTTCTTTGTTTGTGTTTCTTTCTTTCTTTCTTTCTTTCTTTCTTTCTTTCTTTCTTTCTTTCTTTTCTTTTACTTCCTTCTTTCCTCCCTCCCTTCTTTCTTTCTTTATTTTTCTTTGTTTCTTTCTTTCTTTCTTTCTTTCTTTTATCCTTCTTTCTTTCTTTCTTTCTTTCTTCCTTCCTTCCTTCATGTTCGCTCCACATGGACACACATCTGATGTACCTCAAGGTCAAAGGTCATCTCTAAACTATTCCAGCTGAATGCTTCTCTTACTTATCACACACATGTCACAATTTGTCCAGAGTATCAGTGTTACCACTACTTTTTCTGAGATGAATGGTGGTGCTTCTATAAAACATTACCCTTCAAAAGAGGGCACTCGGTACCACTCATGAATTCTTACAAAGAAAAGACACACAAACACACGCCTACTTAATCCCCCTTTACACGTAACCCTGTGTAGCCTATCTTTGTTTTTCCCTGTGTAAAATTACAATTGTACAGGTGTCCAGCCGGCAAAGCATTGCTGACAGACAGGCATGCAAGAGGACAGCCAAGCACTTGTGTTCCTCACAAAGATCTTTCTTGTCTTACAACTGGCTGTCCTGCCCAACATGTGGCTTTGGTTACAAAACCCGCTCTTCTAGCAGGAGCCCTCTTCATCTCCCTGAAGAACACAGAGGACGATGGAAGGTGCTTTCCAAGATGAGCTGCAAAGTGGCTTCCTCTTTCAAAGGACCGAGGATGTACATGGCTCATGGATTCCTGTGTTAGCAGTGAGATAGCGTGGCACCTGCGGAGGCCAGACAGGAAGAAAGGACAAGAGACGAGAGGAGAGAGATGAGAAAAAACAGAGGGAAGCCGCTTAGATTCGATGCCAGAGAAAGAGCCGGCAGCTCTCTCAGATTTCAAACGTCCGTTGTGTGAAATTGTGGTTTCAAACGCTGACAATGTGACTACGTTCCCCACCCCTACCCCCATAACCTGCACTCATCGGAATATCATGAAATGTGCAGATTAGTGCTCTCACAAAAGCATGCTATACAGAACTGACAGTGTATCCCACTCCTACCTGGATGTTTTAGTCCAATTCCCACTCTGGGATAAACCAGCTACATTACACTTTTGTTTGAGTGGTAATATCTTAGCAAAATGGGAATTCTCCTGGAGCCACATGTAAAATGTATTTATTTCCCATTCAAATGAAACAAAAGGAATTTGTACTTCAGGCTCGGGACAGGGGTAAAACAAAGGGCCTTAGGTGATTGACACATCCAGAGAGTCTCCTGCCAATCTTGCACACAATCCATTTCCTCAAGCCAAAGTGTTCTCTTTGTGTGTTGAATATGTTTTGGAACATGCCGACCATTGATTGACATGGGCGCAGGGGCTGGTAAAACATTACTGTGGTGTGAAGCAAACAACGGTCCGTCTGTCACTCCGCCTCAGATGTTTGGCCTGAGGGGGTCTACTGGTATAATAGTGGTACAAAAATCCGGACATTCACTCTTTTGTTCTCTTTCTCGACCCCTCTGCCTTTATACCCATTCATTGCTGTTCTAAAACTATCATGCTCATTTATACGTTTGCTCTTGAATTATCTTTCATCTTTCAACCTTGTAACTCTGCTCCATATTTGTCTAACATCCGTGGTCTTTGTATTCTCTGTCTCAGAAAGGACCCATTGTTTCTGCAAACATCCCTAATGGCCAATTTCCACAATCTTTGTCCAGAAAGAAGAAGTTTCAGAGTGTGGAATTACAAGGTTAAAAATACAGCGTCATTCATGACAGATACCTTGGATGCTTTTCATTTCTTAGATCCTCTCCTACAAGTAGAATGCGCTGGAATGGCAACTTTTATCATGTAACAGGAAGTATTACTACTTATAAAGTGATAATGCTGTGATGCTTACCTAACAACATAAATACAATAATAATTATGGCGTAGATTGTACACGTGACTGGGGCAACAATGATAGCAACATATTTATACTTGTTTAGGTTATTGAGACTTCCTTTTTTTCTTTAAACAGTTTGAAGGCATAGCAGTGACACTCAAACTGAGTCGCCACCTTACACCTTTGGGTTTCCAGATGAAAACAATAAAAAAAAGCTGTATATATAAAATGTCCTCATACTTGTGTATTTCCAAAATGTCATATGGATTGATTCAACACCAGCATTACAATTTTAATCAGCGGTGTAGAACCAGGTGTTAAAACGCATGCGGCAGCCCTTCGGGCCATAAGAAATTGGACAAGGCACCAGGAAATTGTGTCTCCTCCAGAAACAAGTGTTTTGTGATTGTTTACCCCATGTCTTTAAATTGCATTTCTTCCTTTTTAATTTAAGCACCTCAGCTATGGGATTCAAGGAAAAAAAGAGAAAGGGAACCGGGGGTGGGCGGGTTGTAGGTGGCGGACTGGGCGACCCTGTTCAGCAATTTTTCTTTCCTTTTTCAATCCCTCCATCCACTCCAGTATTAACCCTGTCTGATGTGATTCCTGTCAAATGCAAATGTCACGACCTGATATGGTCAGCCCACAGGGCACTTTGACTACATGCTCCACACCCAAATTAAAATATGAAGTTGAATGCTTTGTGTATATGTGCACCTCCAAAATGTGCAGACATTTGTTAGGGTGTGTGGTGCTGGTAAAGGATCATGTAGGACCGTTTTAGACTGTGCGTGTGTGTGTGTGTGTGTGTGTGCGCACATGTGGCTGACCTTGATATACTTGAAATTACGTAAAACCATAAGGAAAACATGATTGCTGCCAGGTCAGGCAGAAATAATGTGTAAAGAATAAAAAAGACACATTACAAAGTACACTGCTCTTGCTCTTACCACACACTTAGGTCCCTATAAGAGAGAACCATTAGCTTTGTGGGGCTTTAAGCAACTGTACATGCACAATTTAGCTCAAAGCACTGTGGCAAGAGTTTTCATCTCAAACACAGCGTAACACTGGTCTGTTGCAACCCAGAAAAAATGTCAGATCACTGTGTCTTTATGTGTATATGTGTGAGAGAGAAGGAGTGAGATAGAGAGGTCTTGTTTGCACATTTTAAAATACATCCTAGTTGATCAGATCACAAGTGGAAGGCACTAAATATAAGCAAAGAATGATCAAGACACATCATTATTATCAGCCACAGCAGTCTTAGATGTATTTAACCACATGTCTACTGTGTGCTGCTGCATCCCTGAAAAGGAAGGGAAAAAAACAGCATCAGTGTCATGACAGCATAAAATTGCTTGCAAAATTATAGAAGAATACAGATGTATGATCTCAACAGTTGGATAAACTTGTACATATTTGTTCTTTTTTTGTTTTCTTAGCCAAATCTGGTGCTTGTCCGGTAACAGAATGATGCAATAACTGTGTAGAAGGAGACATTAGCAGGAACAAAATGTGAGCACTCAGCTGGACACCTCAGAGATGCATGACATACACAGGTGTGAACGCCGATGTGGCTTTGGTGTCACTTGCTTTAGGATCACCTGCAAAATCAAGTGAAAACCAGTGTCACATGTACAGACAGAATATTGTGTGTATGTGAATGGGTGTAAATAATAAGACAAAGTCAGATGTGTAATGCAGTAATTAGTTACAGAATATAATACATTTTCAGTAATTTATTCAACATTCATTTAATCTTGGAACATACATCTCATTTACATTGTAGCTGCAGGAAAAAGATGGGGGGAAAAACAGAAAATAATGTTGATAAAACACCAGATTGGTAATTTGGTGTCCAGCTCTTCAGATAGCAACAGGACACTGAATATTTACCACAAAATTAATCATATGTAAAAGCTGTTAGTGTGTGTAGGCACAAACATACACAAATATACATGTGTATGTGTATATGTATGTGTGTTCATATGAATGGAGTTGTACAACATTCTTAAATACACAACTATAGATGTACTTTGTAGAATTTACCACTAGAGGGCAGCATATAATCACTTATAAGTAGCCATTGAATTGACGCACTACATACATGTAACCAAATGCTCTCAGCACATTTCAACAGGTTAAAACTATGGTCCATAATGTATTACAATACAATACACACAGTGCAATACATACTTGTTTTTGAAATACTCAAGCATTTCAGTGATTGTTATATTCAAAGTAACATGTTCTTGCAGGTTTCATTACAAATTAATTTAGATTGTGGCTCTTAACCTCAAAAGAGAGGTCATGTCATTTCCAGTTTCTGTGCCTTATCAGTAACTTCTAATTAGTTTGGTAATGCTTGTGCTGTTTGTTTTAATATCATTAGTTATTTTTCTTTGCAGACTTGACAAAATTAAGTGTTGTCCACATGCACAGTCCTATAGTAGCTTAATATAGCAAACATATGCTGAACTTTTGCACTTGGCAAAATCAGGATATTTTTGTTTTTACACTCATTTGGGGGCACAGATTTGCTTGAAACATAGCTTACTGCCTACAGCATATAAAACAGTAAATTATGGATACACAGTTCATCATATCCATATATGAAAGACAGCAATCACTATGAAGAGAAGCTACATCACCTGTACACCACTACAAGAGAACCAACACAACTAGTGTACAAGACAAGCTGAGTTGCACACAGTCCAACAAAAATGAATATTGTGCTGTAGCTTATCAATGGAGAATATTTCCTATATTTTCTATATTTTAGCAGGTACCATGGAATAGACCTATTGTCATATCCATTCAAATATAGTCACCTTATATTTACATATGAAAAATTACATAAGTAAATAAATAAATAAACATGACATTTTAAACATTGACAGAAATACTTCTCATCAAAAAGTTTTTACTTTAAATTGAGATATACTGTATGCTCAAGACAGAATGGTAAAAAGGAAAACAAAACATTCAAAAAGTATTATTTTTATCATCTTTACAAACATGTAGCATTGATTGTGGGGTATATCGTATCAGCCTATTTTAATGTCACATGTTCACGAGTCATTAATTATTCCGTTATACTCTTAATCAGGGTTGTCAAACTCATGTTAGTTCAGGGGCCACATGCAGCCCAATATGATCTCAAGTGGGCCAGATCACTAAAATAATGATAGTGAAAAAAGTACAATTACATTAGGAAAATGTTTGCATCTACAAAGTACTTTACAAAAATCTTACAAAAGTCTTTACAAAAATGTGGATAACATGAACAACTGCAAAAAAGTTGAAATTTCTTAAGAAAAATAAGTGCAATTTTAACATTATTATGCCTCATTTTATCATTTACACATGTACATTACAACTTACAGATCACAGTGGATTTACAAAGACACAAAACATTTAGTAACTGGCAAAATATTGTTAGAATTGCATTTACTTCTCTTAAGACATTTCATGTTGCTCATATTTGTTTGTTATTCACATTTTTAATGAAAAGACAGTTTGTAAATGTAAACATTGTCATGTAATTTTACTGTTTTACACTAAAACAAAATGAAAAAATTGGAGTTGTCATTATTTTAGTTATTATCGTGGTATTTTACTGGTCTGGCACACTTGAGATCGAATTGGACTGCTTGTGGCCCCTGAACTAAAATGATTTTGATGTTCATTACTGTTTATATATTCAATGCAATTATTGCGTTTCATAAATGTATCCCTTGGCTGACCGGTTTTGGCCCACGGGCCGTATGTTTGACACCCCTGTTCTAAATAATGTCGTGCTGTGACTGAGGATGGACCGGAGTGCAGTTTTGAAGGCAGCATCACAGCTCGTTTGACCAAAGATACAGTATATAAGGATGGATACAGGTGATGCTGCTGCGCATGCGCACTGTCAGCAGAGAGGAATCGTGGCTCAGTTAGCATCCAGAGCTAGCGGACTGGATGGGAAACACGGTGTAGAGGAAGGCGTCTTGCACACTGTAGGCAGAAAGATATCGGCGGCTTCAAATATCCCCAGCTAATCCTTGAGCTACCATTATCCCCCCATGCTGTCCGGGAAAGGAAGATAACGTTAATAACCTGCACTGCCACCTCAATTAGCCACCGTGCAAGACAGATAAGGGTAACTGCGTCGTGCGTGAAGAGTCTTCCTCTTGGGCAGAGGAGTTTCCTTTTCTGTAAATCAAGATTCAGTCTCGACCAAGGTTTCTACTAGAATGAGGTTGCCGAATAATCGACAATGTGCGGTGGAAGGAGATGGGAAGAAGATGGACCAAGCACCTCCGATCCGAAACCCTTTTGTGCACGTCTTGAAATTCACCCCTCTGGAAAAGGCAAAGGTAATATACTGTTTGCAGCCACATAGTTTATCCATATACGGGTGCGTTTGTTATTTTATTTGTTGAATTTTAACCAATTAATGCGGCACACTAAATAGACTGTCATCATTTTGTTGATAGTTTTTTTTTTTCCTGATTGCATTCTGGCAGCAGAGCTAGTGTTAGCTAGGCTGCTAACATTAGCTACATACATGTTGCTCTCTTATTTACTTGGCTTTCCTACTTGCTTTAATTTTGCTCTAGAGGGCTGGGAAATATTGGTTATAATACGGTAGCATCAGACTGTAGTTTGCTAAGGAGTATTCTTAATTATAAGCATCCACTCTTGACATCCAGGAATCCGCTAACAGTCTACTTATATTAAAGGCAGTTATTCGAGCATGGCCGCCTGTCCAGGATGGGCCTAGCTTGTTGCTTTCTAATTGTGCATAGCTTCAGAATGGTCTTATCCATTAGTAGGTATTAAGAAATCACGCTTTAACTCGTGATTACACTTTCTATCTGTTGCATACATGGTACAATTCTTTAGCTTCTTTGCATTTTTATTAATTTGTTGGTGCGTCCCTCTCTTACCAGCATCTGACACGTGTGGATTTGGAGGGTGAATAATGGGATGGGAAACTGACAGCCGTGTTCTTTTTTTACCTCCCAGCCTGGCATAAACTAGACTTTCCAACTGATATGACAAATTTGTATCATACAGCAGGTATGCAGATGATATTCAGTTCATACATGGGGCCACTTTGCAGGTTACATGAGCTTTGCAGTCATTGGTGTTATATTTTGTCCCTCCCTGGTTAATAGACCTAACATTATTGTGATGCAGTCTACACAGAAGTCATACGATAGGATATATAATAAACAGTGGTCTTTCTTGTGGGTAGGTGAGAATATCTTGCGTGTTTGCATTTAAGGTTTGCTGTAAATTTAGAGGCACGTGTGGCTTTTTTTTCAAAGTTCACCTCCCATGAACTGTCTGATTGCTTAAGTAGTTAGGAGAACTTGGATGTGAATCAATGACTGTTTTTAACTTTGTGCAATGAGATACTGCAGAGTATTTTTGTTTTGTATTCATTGCTGAGGAGCATGGAGCTTTGTCCCTGGTGCTCCCTGTGTACATAATTCTTAGAAGTGCACCTGCTACATACCACTGTCATTCATACCAGTTAAAGAAAGTCCTCTTCATAAACTTTCAAAATTTTTGTTTTAGTCCCCTCTGCTTTGGGTCACTGTTTGCTTGATGGCACTTATTTATCATATGAATAACATTTGGTGTCAAAGAGTGAATAAAATTTCTTTGGGCAGACAAAATAGCTACTGTTAATTTTAATTCTGGTAGCCTGTATAATTTTTAAATGGTTAAAAGGATAAAATAGGACAGAGGTATGATGTATTTCAGAAACAGGTTTCAGTCTAAGGATAGAGTGTATGGCAGTGTTCTAGCACAACAGAAATAGTGGAGTGTCTTGTTACAAGAAACAATGGTGACCTAGGGAGGTTCACATATATCTCTATACTTGTAACTCTTTCAACAAAGACAGGGAGGAAATGGGTAGAATGTTGACCACATCACAGCCAGGGAAGTGAAGAGGTTACGTACATTGAGGTTTGTTTCAGCAGGGCTATAATACACAGTCTTTTTTTTTTAAGTTTGTATTTGTGAGGTAATAGCGGCTGCAGCCATAAAACCATAATATGTGAACAGCAAACATCATTTCATGGCCTATTTACCGTAGGTTATGAAACAATGAAAGTTGGTTTCCTAGTTGTTCTGATGTGTTTTCTGCATGTTGCTGTAGTCTTGCCCCTTTTCTCAGTTATCAAGTTGTAGTTCCTCGGGTGGTTGCTTCGACTCATTGCCCCTCCCCACAAGAGATACGAATGGAAGAGTCGAGGAGAGGATGAAACGGGCATTTAACAAAATAAGACATCCTTGCCTTGGAGTTGTCATTTTAAACAAATGTCACTAAAATATCATGTGTGGAATAGCTGCCTCATCCTTCAGTTGTTCTGTTGCAATGTACTACTATATTCCACGATCTCAGTCAGATGAGTGTTCATGTAAACTTATTAATTTTTAAGTCAATTTGCAATGTGGCATAATGTAATAAGTGATGTATGGATGTGAGATTATTTTAATGCAACTTATACAAGTTTGATCACACATTTGATCTTTTTAAATGACTTAAACATTTCAGGTTGAAGAAAGTTTTGAATTTCAAAGTCCTGTTCAGTCATATCTTCTACAGCAGCTCCCATGGTCCTCGATATGTATTTCAGGGAATTCAGGCATTCTTAGAGGCTCCGCAGCCAGATTGATTCCCAGGTCATAATCGAGGATCGAGTCGTGGAAGTGAAAAATGGGGACTTGAGAAAAGCCTTTGCTGTCACATCCACAGCAACATGAGAAAGAGAAACTGAACTGAAACACAACTGACTGGAGCCAAATTTACCCCCACCCCCTCAACAAACTATTGAATCTACCATCATTTGTTCAAAGAGAATGGTGCTCATAACTGAATGGAACAGAGATGATGGCATTGTTTTAACCAGAAATGAATTGTACATTTGTATGGAAAATGGTTTGAGGTTATCTTCTATACTTGTTGAATTTACTCAGACTGTGACGTATGCCTGACTTGAAACATTAAAGCTGCTGTAAGTTAAGTTTAAACACTGATCCTGTAGATGAATTATAAATGACACCATTTGTAATTAGCCAAATTAACCTTGTTACTTATCGTGGAAATTTGTGCAACCATATAAGCAAGAGGAACTGGACACATTGCACGGCTTTCCATCCTGTGACTTTCAGTTCTTTTTGTAAAGAGCACATGTCTAGAAAAGGCCTTGTAGTGGTGTCAACTCTGTTTGATCACAGGAAATGTAGAGCCTTGTTCAGAGGCTCATTAGCAGAATCTGCATGATTCAGTATTCATAAAGACTCGCTCGCAGTTTTGCACCTTGATGAGACAATGAATCAATTTATAAAGATGATAGACACTTCTCCACTGTGGAAACATACTGTAGGTGTTTCTGTCACTAAAAACCCTAAAAAAAAATGGTAAGATGTAAAATGGCCAACTGCTGTTACAGTTAATTTAATTAGCAGTTTTGCAATGATGAAACTAATCTACATTCTTCTGTGATTTATTGTGGAAACCCTGCAAATGCGTAATCCTTTTTGATCCAGCTAAAGTAGCAATGAGTCAATAGTTTATTCCCACACTGCTAAGATGGATATAGCTTGAACTGTGGCATCAATGAGTAATCCCCTGTATATCAGCTGCCCCTGTACAGTATTGGCTGTCATTCAGACCTGAATTTGTGTGTCAACATGGATAAAGTCAGTCCATTGAGGCCTTTTTTTTTTTTTAATCGACATGTCTCTTTCTGGTGTGTTTCTCAGTTCATGTCCTCCAGACTCATGAATGTATTACTATATTTTATCTTATCACCAGTACCTGAAGTAACACCCCACGCACACCAGTGCCAATTCTCTCTCTCTCTCGCTCTCTCTCTCTTTTTTTTTTCCCCGACAGAGCTATTTTTGGTTCTGACTACCTGCGAACAGAAGAATGAGTGAAAGAGTGAGATTATCTATGGATGAATAAAATACAGGAAACTCTTTTTGTACTTAATTCACAGTAACGTTGCATTGTAAGCCCCAAGATTCCAACAATTCATTTCCCATCCATTCATTTTTAAGGTTCACACATGCATTTGAAAAGTCCTTTGACAATGGCTGAATTCACTCAACTCGAAAACAACCTCTTTGCTTTGTGTATTTTCCTCTGCTGTAATGCTAAGTGACGTGCATGCATTCTTGAGGTTTGTGCCTAAATAAATTTTTCAACAAATGCATTATGTTGCAGTTGTAAAACATTCTCTGCAAGGCCCATTTTACCGTTTAAAAATGTGCATTCTGACAGGTCTGGGTTTTAATTGCAGACTTCATATTTGTTTTAAAGAGAATAGTATGGGGCATGTATTTACCATAAATAATGGACGTCTCTTAATGCAGCTTCAGAAGGGTAAGGAAGTTGTACACATCTAAATATACAGATAATGTTATGGAAATGCAGCGTCATTTGGTATATCAGACTTTTTGGGTGGAGGTTAGGGTGACCAGATCCTGACTCACTAGATGAGGGACATACTTCATATATTTTATTTAAATGCAAGTTTGCTCACA
>JAPQRQ010000009.1:14769746-14782083 GCA_037367365.1 Apogon talboti | reverse complement strand
TTTCTTACTTGATATAAAGGAGTTTTGGAAGTTCCAACGTGTTTGTATTCCCATTTTATGCAAATGTTCTGAAAATTTTTACAAAAATCTAAAAATTGTTAACTTGGGTTAAAATGGGTTAAGTAAATGGAAGACATCAAGATTTCCAAGTTTGTGTCGTCTGTTTATTGAGTCCGGGTTAGCTGCAAGTCGTGTTACCTTGACATGGATGGAACAAATAATAAGAGTGAACTCTAAGTAGTATCGTGTTTACACCAAGGGTTTCAACTGGCAGTTAGGTTACCTAGCAACATATAAACAAAATAGGTTACCCATCCCTATTCAGTTATGCAAGTGGAGATACAAGAGGGGGTTGCTAGGCTACAGTTGAACACAAAGGGGGATTCCCGGCCCTACCCGGTTAGTCAACTAAAATTGCAATTCAACCACAAAATAAAATGAATAAACAAAAACAAAAGAAATAGGTTGAGATGAACTGCATCCAAGGGTACACAACCCCCCCACGCCAATAATCCTTATGATCACAGTTGTACTAACCTGTACCCTGGTCCCGAACCCTAATAAAAACTACAAATCAAATCAAGTAAATTAGATGGACCAGTCCGGTTCACTTTAATAGTGTGAGTGTAGAATTCAGTGTCCATCCAGATCATCTGCCTTGGGGCAATCGTCCTGCGCCAGTAGCTTCCCTGGTTGTATCGGTTACTTAGTTCCTTAGTCAGACCCTTATTTGGTTCAGTTCCAGTGTGGCACATCCAAATGGACTCATGGAACAATCTCACCTGCAGTCTGGGCAGGCATTCTTCATTTGTTGGAGCTCGATTCGGGTACTCCATTTTTATCATCCCCGAGTGGCAGCTTATCCACGAATGTAGAGGCATCCTCTGCGGTGTCGAAAAAGTGTGTTCCTCCAGTTTCTAGCTGGACTTTCAGGCGTGCAGGATAGGTGAGGTATTTGTTGGTGGTTCTTCTCAGTTCAACTGGACTGGTTTTGTTCTTTTGAATACATTTCGTCTCTCATCCAAGAGACTTCTTCTAATGGCTGGTGGGGGAACCTGGATTTATAAACCTTTAGGGGAGTGGTCTGTGTAGGTGTTGATCCATATGTTAATGGTGGGGGTATGTCCTTGGGGGTAGGGTCATTGGTGGGTATTGTGTGTGACTTTCAGAGTCGTTTCAGGGTCGTTGACGGGAGGGGTGTGTCACTGTCCCTGCTCTTCAGGTCGGGGTGTTTGGTTTCAGGTGAGTCCAGGTGTGGAAGGTTGTTGGTTTACAACTGTTCTTTAAAATGGTGTTGTAGGTTTTTGTAGTAGTGTCTCAGACCACCACCTCTGTTCAGCAAAGGATTCTCCACTTTCACAAAAATAGCTTCTTTGACTCCTCTCTCAAACATTTGTCCTCTCTGGCCAGTATTCTGACATTGCTGTCCTCGAAGGAGCGTCCTTTTTCTTCCAGGTGCACATGGACTGCAGTCTTGTCCTGAGGTGGAGGTTCTCCTGTGCTGAGCCATGCATTTATGGAGGGGTTGTGTGGTTTCTTCTGTGTATAAGTCCCTACATTCCTCACTGTACTGAATGGCGTAGACCACGTTACTTTGTTTCTCCCTTGGTAGTTTGTCCTTGGGATGGACCAGAGCCTGTCTCAGGGTGTTAGTGGGTTTGAAATATACCAGGATATCGTGCTGGTTAAAAATCCTTTGTAGTTTTTCAGAGACTCCCACCGTGTAAGGCAGTGGTTCCCAAACATTTTATTCTGGGCCCGATTCAGTTTACAATAAAATTTCCACGCCCCCCCTAACGAAGAAAAAAAAACAAAAAAAAAAAACATGGTATTGTTGGACAGAGGAATAGTCCGTAGTTTGCTGGCTGCTGAGTCATCAATCATAGTTGAAACCATGTCCATAGCACAGGGAAGGATTAGGTCCTGTGCAATCGTGTGTGTCTTTTTACACTGTGCCACTCGGTAGGCAACTTTATATGAAGCGAGTTGAGCATTTGCCGACACGGATGCGGCTTTAGTAAAGAGACACTGTTGAGACTGGCAGTTTGCGAGTTTTTGTCTGTAAAAGTCAACTGACTTGTCCTTGTGCTCTGGATGTGTTGTCTCTAAGTGACGTCTTGGCTTGTTCGGCTTCAAACTGTCAGAAGCTAGCACTTTAAGACAGACAACACACTTGGTCTCTCCTCATTACCCACCGTTGTACAGGTGAAGCCAAAGGCAAGATATGCTTCGTCATATTTTCTACACTTTGGCTTTAAAGAAAGCTGGTTTGGAAGCACATTTGGCGATGCTTCGTCTTCTGGGGGCGCGCCCCACACTTTGGGAACCACTGGTGTAAGGAATGACAATGCCTTTTCCCTTTTCTGATTTTTCCTCTGTGCTGTTGGTGTGTTTTTGGTTCCTTGGTTTGGCTTTAAGGAAGGCCCAGTTAGGGTAGCCACATGTCTTCAGTGCTTTCTTAACCTGCTGTTCTTCCTTCTTCTTCCCTTCAGCCTCTGTAGGAGTTTCTTTTGCTCTGTGGTTGAGGGTTCTGATGACTCCAAGTTTGTGTTCCAGTGGGTGGTGAGAATCAAAAAGGAGATACTGGTCTGTGTGGGTTGGTTTCCTGTAGATGTCTAAGGTTAATCCTCTGTCATGTGTCCTCTGTTGATGTGGATGTTGCAGTCCAGAAAGGGCAGACTGTTTTCGGACATCTTCCCGTGTGAACTTGATATTCTGGTCCACTGAGTAACAGGGGATGTTTCTGGCTTTAATCGCTTGTAATGCCAGTATGGGCTCCTTACAGCGTTTAGCTAGTTCTGGACTCGTGTCTGGAAGAAGCTGACTTTCCTGTTGTCATGGCTGATGTTCCCCTTCTTCGTAGCCAAAGTCAGTATTTTTAATATTTTTAATCCTGGGCTCATCAACAATAATGCTATCACTAATGTTTCAGAATTCATCTGCAAACATTCTCATATAGCACATGACAAAGGGGGCCGGATAATGCCATTGGACATGGAATTATTGCAAATTTCTCAAATAAAATAACAACTTAGTGTATGTAGTTAGTAGTGCTGTTATAAAATGCAGAATTAAACTGCATAGCAGGTAACAAAAAAAGGTCTGTAATTCAGGATGTGGGTTGAGTTAACACTTGGTAGTCAAGGACAACCTGTGGTTTTCTTTTGGAAACGGTCACATGAAAGGGGTGCATTAGGAAATTATGAAGGATATGTGGGGACTGATAGCAGCAATATCGCAAATGCTGATGTCTACATCTCTTTTTCCTAAATTAATGCATTTTTGTCCATCCACATTATGTAACCCATTGAATATATATATAACCCAAAACATTGTACCCATTTCAGGAGGGTAAAACATCAAAGTAGTGCAGACACTAAGTGGATGCAGTAAAACAAAAACACAGTGTGGACAGGGCCTTACATATTGAACCTGGAGCAGGAATTCTTAGTGGTAAAATCATAAAATCCAGAAAGTGTAACAATATTTTTCCCCACTTCTTATCTCTGCAGTGCAAAGATGAAACCAACTGTTGTCACGGTCCTGTGCCTGATCCTTCTCCTGGTTCAGTGTCATTTTACTCTGGCAAAGGGAAAGGGTAAAGGAGGACTGGCTAGGAAAATATTTGGCTTTAAAAAGACTCCTAAAATAAAACATAACACAGATAACAAATCTAAAGTCAATCCATTCAAGCAAGGAGGGTCCTATCAAGACAGACCTGGGAGTTATCCTAACCAAAGAAGCAATCCTCAGCAACCAGGGGGTTACCCCCAGCAACCAGGAGGTTACCCCCACCAACCAGCAGGTTACCCCCACCAACCAGCAGGTTACCCCCAGCAACCAGGAGGTTACCCCCACCAACCAGCAGGTTACCCCCACCAACCAGGAGGTTACCCCCAGCAACCAGGAGGTTACCCCCACCAACCAGGAGGTTACCCCCAGCAACCAGGAGGTTACCCCCAGCAACCAGGAGGTTACCCCCACCAACCAGGAGGTTACCCCCACCAACCAGCAGGCTACCCTCACCAACCAGCAGGCTACCCTCAACAGCCAGGATACCCGGTTGGCGGGTACCCAGCCCCAGGCTCCCCATACTCTGGAGGTCATGGTGGCTATGGAAGTTATGGAGCTAATAGAATATATCCAGGGGGATACATCAATCAAAACCCAAACAATCCGATTTTGAGTCCTCATTATGGTGGCAGCTTTGGGTACGGAGGGTATGGTTCTAGAGGTGGCTCTCCATTTTCACAATCAGTCCATGCAATGGGATACTCTCCATCAGAAAAGTCTAAAGGGTTTGGACGCAGTGCAATGATGGCAGCAGCTGGAGGGGCTGTGGCAGGAATGGCCCTGGGCTATGGTCTAGGAAGGTTTCCTCGTCCCCACTTTGACTTCCACAACCCCCAAGAGGAATACTACTACAACTACTACATGTACAGAAGGTATGGTGTGAAGTCTACTGATAGCAATGACTACAGCAGAGACTACAAGTACAGTACACCTCCACAGAGCTATGAGGCCCACATGAACCTGTGCATGAAAAGGACAGACCTTCTGCCTGCAGAGAACAGACAAGAGAAAGACAAGGCAGCTACCACGACAACAACAACCACAACTACAACCACAACAGCAGCAATTATAACCACAACTAATGCAACCACTAGCACACCTAGCGTCGTCTCCTCTGACACTGTCAACAACACAACAGAGACTAAGAACAGCACCACAAAGAAAAGCTCAACCTCTGCACCCTCAACCTCTGGTCCCCCAGTTGAACCTGTAGCCGGTCCTGTGTCTTCAGCTCCACAGGCAGTTGATAACGCTGCTGCACATGACGATAATGATGATACCGTCAGCATCGTGGAGATTGGCTACCCAGCCCTCATTGAGCAGATGAAAGTCAGGAGATGCCTGGAGCTCTACATGCTTTACTCTGAACAGTTTCTGAGGAAAAATACGCTAACCACACCAAAACCACCAAACAAACCCCCCGGTGCCAGGGGAGGCGCTCAGGGACTGGGGCTGGGCTTCCAAGGGTTTGTAGGTGTGCTCACCAGTACCATAGTGATTCTACTGAATAGCAACATGTTATCTGTGCTCCACTAACTGCCCTTGGTGAGTGGTTATCAGTGTTGAATGGAATTTTATTGAACTGTACATAGTCTGAATGAGTGACGTGCAGTCAGGGGCTTCCCCTGTCATCATCGAAACAAAACAAAACATAATGATAAAATTAAATAAATGTTGATATTTGTCTGATGATCTGTACTATGAACTTATTTTCCGTGTGATTTCACTCATTTTGATTATTTTTCAATGTAAAATTGCAGAATTGTGAAGCTTCTACATTTCCTGTTTAAATACAGCTGAGCCTCACCTTAGATTGGTTAATTAAATGGTTAATTGGTTAACCCCTCACAAACTGTGCTTCATCCCACACAATTATAGTGTTTTACTGTCTCTGTATATCGCTAATAAAATGATTTCTAACATTTTGATTATATTCCCTGACTTTCCATAGTCTGGATAATGTATAAGATGTAAGTGTGTAACTTATTTAGTCTATCTAGACTGATCATAAAACACATAAAAAAAGCACTCAGTGAGTCAACCAGTACTCCTGCTTCATGGCAGAGGGTGCTATTGAGCCCACAGGTTCTTCTTGCAACTGCATGAGCTACAAGTCAAGTGCAGCAATTAGTTTATTTTTCCTTCTGGCTCCACCTTAATCTAGGGTGACCAGATCCTGACTCACTAGATGAGGGACATACTTCATATATTTTATTTAAATGCAAGTTTGCTCACATAAGAAAACACAGTGGCAGGAAGCATTCATGCCGACTGTTAATAACAATGTGGGACAGCATTTCAATTCGCGGTTTGTGTAAAAAAAAAAATTATAAAAATGCGGGACCGTCCCGCACAAAGAGGGACATCTGGTCACCCTAGTGGAGGTAGTGGGAGGAAAAAAGGGGGAAAGCGTATATATCGAATATGCTAAAGCTATTCAGTGATATGCTTTTCTTTGATTGGTTTTGAATTGAATGTACAACCAGACAGGGATTTACTCGAGATAAGATGGTCCAGATAGACTTCATGCCCACCAGTAGTGTTTGCTATCTAGACAAATATTGACAAAAGATAAGTACTGCTATCAAGGGGTTATAAAAAACTGTAAAATAAACAGCTGCCGCTAGACCTGAACACTGATACTCAGTTTTGTCAGTTTGGAAAGTGTGTTTGCTGTATTTAGCCTTTTGAGGAACAACATAGGTGTGTTTTGCCATAGTCGGTAATTTAATGTATAAAACACACAATGCCTGCTTTACTTGTGTAGCTGAGCTGCAGTAGTGATCAGGGGCTGCACTGCAGAACCACTGCCTTTTCAAAGGAAGCAGGACGGCCGCATACGAGGAAAAGCCTTATGCATCTGTGTTAGATTGTTTTTCCCCCCCTTTCACTAGTTGCAGAACTTTTGTTTCTGCAACCAACAATATCAAAACATGCATTTGTTCAGTACGTTTAATGATACGCGTTGAGTGTGTTTTAACTTTTCATCGGACCTACTACTGCTTGTCACATTACATGAAACATTTATAGAAAAGTATGAAAGCTAGACTGAAAGGCATGTTCTTGGATTGCTTGTATTATTTAACCTAATTATCAAAGTGGAACAGAAACCAATGTGGGATGGGATTTGAAGTGACAGAAGTAATGAATGCGCTCTTATTCACAGGGTATTTCCACTGAGTCATTTATGGAATTGTGGTTTATCATTTCCCCTAACCTGTTTCTTCTTGTTCTTTTCTTAATCTCTTGCAGATCGCGTTAATGACAGTCACACTGTTCCCCATCCGTCTACTCATAGCTGCATTTATGATGCTGCTGGCTTGGCCTTTTGCCTTCCTGGCTTCAGTGGGGCGCTCTGAGACCACCGTTGAACCCCAGTGCCTCTGGAGGAGGTGGGTGAACTTATGCATTTATTTGTTTTTTATTTCGAATGTCAAAAACAAAAAACAACAAGAAAAAATTTTTTAAAAACTAAAAAACATTCGATAAAGGACTGGGATGAAGTTCAACTTATATACTCCCCTTACTCCATCTTTTTCTACTGATCACAAAGTCCCAAATCAGTTCCTCAAAGTAACCTAACTAATCTTGCACATGTTAAAATAAATTCTAACCAATCCTGCACAAAACGCAAAAATATTATCCATATCAAAACTAAACTGTCCACATCAAAAATAAACTCTGTCCATTTCATAGCCATATTATGCATATAGATAGACTTCACTTCAAACATAAGCAGGCAAAAGAAATTCCAGTTCCAAAAGGACACTACAATTCTTACTTTATACTGTGGTTTTTATGCTTGTACTATGACATAGGACTTAGAATATCAAACATGTCACAGTTCTAGGCTTAGCTATAATAACCATGGGATTCTTGTTAAACATGTAATTCATTGTGAGTCTTTAATAACTACACTGTAATAGTGTGTGAGTGTTTTTTTGGGTTTTTTTATCATATAATTTATTATTTGTTCTCGACTCGATAAAGTAGATGGTTCATTTGACTAATTTTTGGACTTTATATTCTCTGAAATATTGTGTCCAAGAAACTCCCACGCTAGTCGCAAGTTTCTGTTTTGTCTCAAACCAAAGACTAAAAATACCGTCTGAAAGGTTAATGAACACGCATGTGAAAAATATATTTTAATAGTGGACTTGAATGTAGAAGATGCAACATTGGTGAGAGAAGTCTAGAGACAATACATGGAGACTTTTAAAAGAAAAGTAAAGGTGTAGTCGATGGAAAGAGGAGTGAAAAATGAAGGAAATGAAAGGTCTTGATGCATATGCTTATTTTCAGACTGGTGGACATAATTCTGAAGATCATCATGCGGGTCATGTGGTTTGCGGGAGGTTTCCATTGGATCTCTGTAAAAGGGCAAAGGGCACTGCCTGCAGAAGCACCAATTCTCACCCTGGCGCCCCATTCTTCGTATTTCGACGCGATCCCAGTCACTATGACAATGGCCTCCATTGTCATGAAGGCCGAGAGCAAGGATATACCCCTCTGGGGCAGTAAGTTACACAACACATATACACAGATGCATACATTAACATAGAAGAATATATTGCTGCATTTCTTGTCCTCAAGATTATGACCTGAATTTGTTAAGAGGAAACGGGGGGATCTAATGCCTTCATTCTGGAAGAAACAAGGAATCTGATCCAGCACTTTATTAAAAAAAAATCACCAACTATATATAATACATCATCTTTTTATAAAGTTGTTACCCAATCATGTTCAGCCATGTGGAGGTTTTAGAGAAGTTGATGATTATGTGTTATGTTTTGTGGTGTCCTATCTTGTGTAGTATCTTGCAAAGGGCAGGTCATAACAGCTTCTTTCATTTTGCTCCTGTCATAGAAATAAAAGAATTACATAATCAACTCAACAAAGATTTACAAGTACTTGGCTGAAGTTTACCAAGAAGGACTTGGCAAGTTAGTTCTGGAAACAAACCTTATCTCTGTAATCTTGTCATATTTTGAAACCATCCATGATATAAGCAAAGAGAAACACTGCACTGTTCTTCTGGAAAATTATGACACCCAGAAAGTGTCACAAGATTCCATACTACTACCTATTATTCAAGACACATATGCCCATCATGACTATAGAAACAGGATTTAATTTGCTGTTTCTGACAGAATGTCATCTGTCCTCCAGCCTCATTTTTTGGGGAAGAGACCGTAAAAGTTTGGGTTTTTACATCACCCTATCTGCTCCTCATAGTCTCTGCACGCTTTGTATAAATCTGCATCTCTGTGCAGTTCCCGATAATCAAAAAAGTTTGAGAAAATTTATTCCAGCCAAACGGTTCCTCTAGTAGTTGTTTTTGTTGTATTTTGTTTCAGACTTAAATATGTCCTTTCTCCCTGTTGTCATTCCATTTGTTTTTACAGTTTTGTTAGAGCTAATGTCTATCCCTCATGGTCACATTAAACTAAGTACAGGAGCCTTGGTGTCTTGTAATCATCATACATTGTAACAGTGGCTCTAACTAGTTGGTGTGTGTAAGTGGGTGTTTTAGCTGATGATTTAGGAAGTTGTTCTAATGCCTCTGGCTGCAGCCTGTTATAGACCAATGTGTATATTATCTCAGCCTTCCTTTCTCCTCCTGCTCTACCTACAGATTCGGTAATGAGCCAATTTGTTACCATGGAGTTTTTCTTGCCAAGTTACTGCAGTCTTACTTATTTACAATAGAGCCAGATGCAATATATTTGGACACATTTGTTCAGTGACGCTATGTGCCAAACTTGGTAATGAGATGTACCTGATGAGGCCCTCTGACCACTGGCCAGGAGCCGGGCACCAGTACCTGGCCAAATTAGTGGAATCCAGAATAGGCATTAAGACCTGATCAGCTAGTATGACGTGTGTAGAGTGTTTCTCAAAGGACTAGCTCGAGCCCTAATCCCTTCCTGTCAGGGCAGGCAGTTGGAATCAGCTTCTTCTTCTGTTGGCCTTACTCTCTTCCTCCTTCATGTAATGTTACTCCTGTCCGTCTAAGCTTAGTTTTCCTCTTTCGTTTTGATTCTGTGGCCCCAGTCTTTTTATAAGCATTTCCTTGTATTTTTTTTTTTTTTTTTTTTTTTTTAGTTAAAATTTGTATGAGGTCAGCCCTGCTTTAAAATTCTCCAATTACTAAACTTTTTAATTCAGAGTATTCAGGTTACACATGATCCAACCATGACTTGGTTGGATTCAAGTTTCTGACTTTGGTTTAGTTGCATTGTTTTGCAGTTTGACCCTAAGTGTTTTCTCAGTCTGACACAGATGAGTGGTTTTCTATAAGAAGTGAAATTGACAGTTGTGGTGTCACGCAGTAGTTTTAAGTGTATAAATGGCAGTGGCTGAGACATGAGAAGATAATTCTTGCACTAATATTAGTATTTTTGTTGTTCATTGTTTAGTTTGAGCCTAATATAAATTATGGAATGAGCATATAGAAACATATGACCCTGTATTATATCAGGGTCTTTCTTCACATGGCTGAGTAAATGCCATAGTTGCATAGAGGAATGGTTCAAACAGTCACATTCTCCTACTCCATCCATGCGATGAAGGCATGGGGCTCAATCCAAAGAAGACTCTGTCCCTTCACGCCTGGTTTAGTCGTTAGTGTTAAGGGTGGAGTAAGCCATGTCTGACAAAAGACTGTTGATATTGGAACTCGGTCCTTCTCCTGAATTTGACAGAAAGTGTAATGGATAGTGGCAGTGTTATACTAGTGAATGTTTTGTATTGCTTTACAATGATCACAATGAATATTTGAGGTATGGAAAAAAAATCACGATATTTAATTAGTGTCAACAGCTTTTTTAAAATTTTTTATTTCTAACAGTTTTCTTTTTCTGCCTTCTGCTTTCAGCATTGATTAAGTACATCAGGCCAGTCTTTGTGTCAAGGTCGGATCAGGACTCCAGAAAGAAGACGGTTGAAGAGATTAAGCGCAGAGCTCATTCTGGAGGTGAATGGCCACAGGTAAATGAATGTAAATCTTTATGCATGCATACAAAAAAATTGTGGTTGTGCGCACAGTGGTACCTGATTTCAACATGGGTGAAAATTATTAAATTATTTTTGCAGCACATATAGAGGAAATGATGTAATAAACATTGTCAGTGGTTTGGGTTTTCTAATGCACTACACCTGTTAATTTTACAAACATTTCAAATGAAATGGATTTTGTGTCTCAACCACTACAAAAGGTAAAAAAAATTATGCTAACATTGCCAAAATGTTCTTTTTCTTGGACACCATTTTCCTGTAGATAATGATATTTCCAGAGGGAACGTGCACCAATAGATCCTGTCTAATCACCTTTAAGCCAGGTAAAGTGTTTTCATTTAAAGTCATGTTGCTGGCTCTTTACCCACATCATGGAATTGCAATGTCAACCTGCATTATGCATATTTAATGGTCATATGTGTTCACAAAAATAAAAAATAAATCAATCAATTACCACGTTTTAAATAATGTATTTTAATTGATTAAAAGAGAAGAGAAAAACAGTCAACATGGGTGAATACTGAATGAATATATGACCATTTATAGTTAATCTCTTTAACACATCTATAAGCCAAGTTGTATCAGCCAGTGTGGAACCATTAGCATCTGAAACTGTTTGCTGGCACATGACAAATATTAAACATGTAAATTATTCCTGATATTGGCTAGATGACATTTTGCCACTGCAATACGTATTGTAATATCCATGCTCGTGTTCTTCAACTAAATTTAGTATAATGGAAATGTATCTCAATCTTTTATCCTGTAGGAGCTTTCATTCCAGCTGTGCCAGTGCAGCCCGTGGTTATTCGTTACCCAAACAAACTGGTAAGATTTCTCATGTGATGTCATTAACACAGCTCAATCATAATTGCCTTTTTTGTGTAACAGTCTTTTTTATACAGTAGTACATTCAAACAGTGGTCTGCAGCATATTCAGCATCTGTGTTAACAATCTCCTATTTCCTCAAGGAGAGAGTACTTACAACTAGTTCTGTCAAACGATTACAATTTTTAATCAGATTCTTTCACAGGGTTGCTGTGGATTAATTTCTATTAATCATAATTACATATCGTTATTTTTTAATCTGTATTAATGACGTTTCACTTTGCATGAGCAAACAGACTCAAGAAAAAAGGGAATATATATGCAGTTAATGTGTTTATTAAACACCTTCAACAGTTTCAACAAAACAACTTGGGAAAAATAAACAACTAGAAACGATTGTTCCGTTTTGGGTTTTTTTGTACTCAAATTTCCCATGGAGAGGGCCAACGTGCTGTTTAGCGTCTTCCATCTTTGTCAGTTGGTTCTGCTGCCTGTCACTACCGGATCAACTACCCATTTTGCACACATGGGACGGTAACTCTACTTGGACAAACTGCCCGAAATGTGTTGCCAGAGATGTTCAGAGTCATTCTGTGCTGCAGATGGGTTAATTGCGTTAAAAAATTTTAATCAGATTAATCATGATGATAGATTAATCTACGTTAGTGTGTTAATTTTACAGTCCTACTTTCAACATATGCGTAAATACTGTATTCTCAGCAGCAGTATGAGAGGTCTTGAGCTGAAGGCTCAATGCTAAATTATATCTGTGTTGTAGTAGCTCTCTTGGCATCCTCATGGTCACACAGTGGGGGAAACATATAATGGAGAAATTGTTCCAAGGAAAGCGGAATCGTGTTGCTAATTCAGCAGAATTGCATACATTAAAGCTGCAGAGGGCAAAAGTTGGGGGGGTGG
>JAPQRQ010000009.1:14709971-14729864 GCA_037367365.1 Apogon talboti | reverse complement strand
GTGAGGTAGGGGGGTTATCTGCAGCCACAATGCCACTGGTTTTGAAGGTTTAATTGCATTAAATATCTAACGAAAATTTGTATTTTGTGCTTATTCTGTGTAATACATCACTTTTAATGCAGGATATGCACCTAAAAGTACCCAAATGTTACAAATAAAAGCAACAAGTTGGTTCTTAATGATTAATTTGGGTTTGTCTTACTTTATGTTTTGTTTGTAGTTACCTACAGATCGGCTCCAGAAAGAAGAGGCTGATGCAAACTCTTCCAATGCAAGTGAGTTGATGAAAAATTGAAAATGCATTGAAATAGCTGGGATGCAAATGCAGACGTGAGTATGCATGTTGTAAGTTGCTTGTTCACGTGTGTATTTGCTTGCTTTGAGTGAATTTATCATGAAATGTTCACTCACTGTGACGTCGGATGAAGGAACAAGTTCCAGCTGTGGGAGGTATTCCAAATCTTTGTGATCTTTGGCACTGTATAAACACTGTCTGCAGCAATAGAAGGCGTTTACATAATTTAGATCCTACTGTCAATCAGCTCAGTAATCTGGGGTGTGGTCTTTGCCATGTTCCATTCCACCTCTAGGTCTTGCTTGGGTTGTCTCGGGAACTATTATCCTCACCACCTTCAGTTGGACATAATACAATCCTATTCTGGTTAACATCTCCACAGTGGGGTAGTAATACAAGAAAACATAATGACTCAAGCTTTAAAATGAGATTATATACAAATTTATCAGCTTTACTCTTTTTGCAGTACTCTTAAATGAATCCCAGACTTCAATTCTGCAATGTTTACAAGTGAGGTGTAAGAGGCAGGGCTTCAGTTACAATATCTGCACTCACGGCGACTTTTCAACATTTGAAACTGCTCCTAAATGCAAGATACATGAGGATTTAGGAACATCACCTCTGCACTCCTGCCCTCAGCCATATTGGACAGGTTTTAGAAAGATCATTTAAGCGAGGTGTAATGTTGAGCATTCCTCTGTATTGTTCCCGTGAAGAATCACTTTGTTGTTGTCTCAGTTGCCATGCATTATTGATTTATGGATCATAATCATCCCTCCTTTCAATGCATCTTTAATCACCAGCTATGAAGTCACGGCCAAAACAAGAGAGGCTTAAAGTCACATAGCCCACAGGCTCATCTATTTTGAAAGTCAACCCCCGGGTCCTCTTTCCGAACGAGAGGTATTTTTTGAGTTCACTTTTTCAATAATACATTTTTTTCTGGAAGGGGTACATAAATTTATTCTACTGTATGATCAAATGAAGCAACTGTCATAACATAAACCTTTTTCTGTCCTGAATAAAAACTGCTTTAGGTTTATTTATAAGTTTGAAGTTTTTGGTGTCCTGTTGTCACCACTTTATTTCAATATGGCAAAAAATAAATTCCGCAATGACATGACATGGTTTATAGAGTTAATATAGCCAATAATTTTCTCTGTGAAGAGTAAAGTTGACTTTTTCCGTGCCTTTTTGTTTCACAGTACTGGACCATTGTGGCCTCCACTGTAACATGATAATCTCACAAAGAGAGAATCAGCAATCGCCCTCTGTGTTCTTCATTTTGTGTTATCACCTCTTAGCCAGAAGCTTATTCATCACAGATAACCTCGAGGGTTGTGCTTGTTGCTGCTGCTGTGATTACCTGTTGAGCATAAAAAGAGCCAATTTAGTTTACGAGGACCCTGCTTCACCCTCGCTGCCCTACTTCACCCACTGATTTTGCAGATTAATGATGAGAACCCTTAACTGACTGGTATATTTTGTTTTTCTTTTTTTTTTTCCACCCATTACTTTTCAATAAACCGGAGCACTGTGTGAAAATAGTGCTTTAGACGTACCGGTTTTTAGCTTTTAACAGTGGTTCCTATGAGATCAGCCTCCTGGTGCTGCTCAATGCCTCCTTTTTCTCATACTGAGCACAATTATTTTATTACAGTCGCCACATCATCCTCTTGGCTTCATTTTGTTGTATTATTTAATGGATATGTGCCTGAGAGGATCAATGTAATATGATGTTCAACTTGTGGTTTGACTGAACATATTTGTCTGATTTCAAAAGCGTATTTTAACAAGATAAACAGGAGTAAAACAAGGGGAAAAAATCCATATAATTGTACTGTTCAAGTAACATTTCTTTGACAGAGCAACATACGGAGAAGACATCTTAAATACCCAGAATCCTTTGGTGCTACCGGTCATGTGATCAACTGTCTTACAAGTGTATGCATAATTTACTGAAAGAATGGTGTAGAGAAAAGTAATTAGTATTTACATTATGTTCAGAAAGTATGTTTTTAGGAAACAAGGTTCTTGTAGTATTATAATTATACACAAGGAAAATATACATGCAAAGAATTCAGGAGGATAGATACGGCATTCAGAGGGGAATCAGGTTGCATATTGTCATAAATACTAAATATATAGGCCATTTTTACAATTATTTTACCATTATGAGGGGCCTAAATAAGACCACACAATGTAAGTATGCACCACATTAAAAATTAAATCAAATTTTGGAAAAAAATATTAAAAATAGGTGTATAGAGCTGCCTCTTGGACATAATAGTTTTTTTTTCTACATTGCTGAGAATTTCAGAACATTACTGAGAGCCTTGTGATATTGTAGATGCAGTGTTTTACACTTACACTGTTGTCCATGAAGTTGGAAGAAAATATTTTTTTCTTCTTCTCATGAAATGATTGTGATAATGTGATCTATTCTTGATAGATAAAATGTAACTGGGACTCAGTATGTGATCATTGGACCTGATCAAAGATGATTATTGATGTGTATAAATAGGAATAAAAAGAGAAAAAAAAATCCAAATTGATGTTCAACAGTGTTTTAGTTTAGTTTAGTTTAGATGCACAATACATACAATAACATGATTAAAATATTTTTTAAAAAAAAAGCAAATAGGAGGAGAGGTTAAAAGCCAAAAAATGTCTTATGCAAACACCTTCCCTTAAAAAAAGTAATCATAAAAAAATGCAATTAACATAGATATGATCTTATACTCACAAGCTAAGATACATTACAAGGAAAATATATGAGATGCTATCAATGTTCACTATTTAGAAGCATTTCAGTTGTTTTGTTTTTGTAAAAAACAAAACAATAATGATGATTGTACTGGGTTGCATAGATTGTTCCAAGGGATGGTCCTTGATATTTCAGTGAATATTGAAGTCTGAAACATGTACTCACCAACATTCAAAAACTTTTTTTTGACTGTACAAACACATGTCTACAGAGAAACATTATACTTGCATAGGGTCATAGTAAGGTTTACGACGTGACCAAGAAAAAAAGTATTAAAATTGGTAATAGATTTCCAAAAACAATACATACAGTATGTATCGTCAACAATAAAAACCTCAGATATTGCATTTGCTATCTTGGTTTTAAGAGTCCTCCGTTTTCTGCATTGAATGTCTCCATTTTTCATGTGGGGTTAACGGATAGAACCGCTGACAGAAGAGCATTTAGTGGAGCCCACAAGTGAAAAAGATCAGCTGCTGATGAAATGTAGTGTCAATGGAAACACGAATCTAGTGTTTAACAGACAAATGGCTTAGCTCACATGTTCCTGTGTGATTCCAGCTCAGATCAGTTACTGACCGTGTGGTTTATGCAGGTGGTTTGTAAACACAAGAGGCTAAAGGAAGGACATTAGCGCACATTTGATTTGCATTTGTATACATTTTATTAGTCAAACGCACAAGGATGAGAATATAACAACGTGCCAGTGATGTTTGATGACCTTATGTTCCACTTTTGTTGAGGTCCCATGATGTTTTATTTAGCAGGGTTGTTTTTGGCTCCTTCTGGTCTTGACATCTCTGTTGCCAGAGTGCACAGAAAGACCTCAAAGGACTTTTAATACCCCCTCCTCTCTTTCTCTCACAGGATCCAAATCTCAGTCTCAGTGTCACATTGGGTTACCAGGTGTTATGGGACAGGACCTGCAGAGCTCATTCTTTGCAACCTTCCAACCTCATAGGATTACTTAGACTTCATTCTTTTGCTGTCATAGAGATGACATAGATTCTTTCAGGGTGCATAATACCTCTTTCTATTAGCCTGTAGGGGTAAAGCTTTTGATGCCACTGAATCTTGTTTTTTTGTCTTGAACTACTGAGATAGGTCATAGCAATGACAGTAAAGTACACCCAAAAAACAATGTTTATGTTCTTTTATTATCTTGTATGTTGTTATATTACATTAATAAGCAATAAGAAGCTTGCAGCTTTCTAATCAATCATATACCCTCAAATATAAAAGAATTATAACAATAATATTAAAATTATTTAATCAGGTTCCTCAGGTTCTCCTTGACCCTATGGTTCCCCTTACAGTCTCAGGCTCAGTAACACAAGGACTGTTCAATGGGAACTGTAATGTGAGGGAAATGTACGGTGCCTTCATGTAAATCCTCTACTGGACAAATTGTTTTCTCTGTTGTGGAATCATTATGTGGAACTCTTAGCCTTCGGACTCTGAATGGAACAGGGACCAGTCATGTTGTCATGAATAACTCATTATTGTGCACTACTCTAAATATGGTATGCAGTTTTTATAGTTTTTATAGTGTTTACTTTACTTAAACACCTAAAACTGTGACTTATCAACATTTATTATCTTACTATCTCTGTATTTTGCATTCTCAGTGAAAATCTGGTATTTTCCTATATTTAACATACTGATCAAGTAGGTGTCCATAAAAGCTCAGAATAAATTTTAAGTATTTAGATTACTATATCAGATGAGACAAAACTATAGAAAAAGTGACTTTCAACAAAATACATCAATAACTGAAAATAAATGCAAGTGTGTACAACAAATGTCATTGGTCAAACTACATGGATTTTATAGCTGAATGAACATTGACATTATTTCCTGTGAATGTCCAAAAAGACCCATCTGATGCTGATGAAACTCTGAAATGCTGCATTTTACCTGAACTATTTAATATATTGATGGGATTAGTTGTTGAAAAGTTCTTAAACAGCTTGGATCAGTAGATGTGTTTGGTCATCTGTGGCTGTTTAAGTCCTTGAGGGTTAAAAGCCCAGAGACAGACTGGCCTTGAATATGATCCAAGGCTATAAATGCTCTGGTCTGTAGTAATAATATATGTTACATGCATGTCCCTAAACAAATATGTAATTTTAAAAAAAGTTAAAGACAGTGAATCAGCCCTTTATCATGTTAATAAATGAACACTGTGGCTACATCTGCATGTTTATCATATGCCACCTCTGACTATCTTTTCCAGGCCAAACCACTTCCACAAAACAGAATCATTGTATCAGCGCGATTCCTGAAACCCATCAAGGAACCATGTCCAATATTGTGAGTTTTCACTGTTTTTCAGTTTTAGTTTTATACCACAGTTGAAATCTTCATACACTATTCTACTCTTGTGTTTTTGCAGTAATGCTAGAAGTATTCCAAGAACCTATTGCTTCTATGCTGTTTGTCATTAATATTTATTCTCCTGCATAGTGTGGTAGCTAATGGCGATGTCTTGAACCCTGCAATGAGGCTACTGATCCACCAGAGGATGCTGGGACAGTTTGAAAGGATTCTGGAGATGATAACAGAGAAGATGGGGTTGAGAGTCCTGGGGGGTGTGCGGAGGTAAAAACTACTTCAGCCACTTCGGTCTTTTGCCTTGTCATACATAATAGAAACACTCTACATCAGGGGTGTCAAACATATGGCCCGTGGGCCAAAACCTGCCCGCCAAAGGTTACAATGGAATGAATTTTTTCTCCGAAGATATTAACAGTCAAAGGTATTGAACTCATTTTAGTTCCAAACTAAAACAAAATGTTAACAATATTAAGCCTGTTACTAATAGTTTTGTGCCTTTATAGATCCAATCTGTAATGCACATGCATGAATGTGAAGTTGAGATATAGTTTATTATTCCTGAGAAATTTCAGTTTCTTCAGGTTATTTGCATTTTTTTGTGAAGCTAGTTTATAAATGTAAAGAATTTCATAATTTCATTTTAATTTTTCACCAAAAAATTTTTAAAAAATGGAGTTGTCATTATTTATAGGCTATTATGCTGTTATTTTACTGGTTTGAGATCTTATTGGGCTGTATGTGGCCCCTGAACTAAAATGAGTGTGACATCCCTGCTCTAATGTGCCAGCAGCCTTCATGAGTGGCCATGCAGTCATTAAAACAACGGGGTTTCTGTTTTTGTGCTGCTCAGTCTCTTCACCTATGAGGGTCAGCAGATAACCGATGGGAATCTGCTGGAAAGTGGCCAGCTCTATGTAGCTGTGGGAAGAGAGAAGTTTAAGAAGCTGCCTTACAGTGACCTACTTTTCACCAAACCCAGAGGGATGAGAAGGGTTAATGGGTAGGCACCTATACTTGTTTATATTTCCATTTTTATTTTTTAACTTGTTTATCTAAACTCTGGAATGGCGCAAACTTATACCCAGGCCTGCAATTGGCATGTGAATACAGTTTAGTATCATAATTTGTTGAAATTTAAGAAATGCAATGCTCCCTGGGATCGTTCTTGCAGGTTGTTGAGTTTATGTTTATATGAGCTGCTGTGTGGCAACTAATTACTCCTTCAGGACAAAAAACTCCTCTTAAATCTCCTCAGCTATTTCCCACAGCTCCTACTTAATTTTAAAGATGGAAAACTAACTCATAAGAATTAAAGTGTTCTCACGTATTTCATGCTCTAAAGAAATAAATAATATCCTGAAGAAAATATATCTGTCATTATGACATGTATTAAACCAATACATGTTAAACTTCTACCATTATCAGTCTTTTTTCCATCTGACAGTTTTTAGATACTATAGAGATGGGAAACTGTAATGTTGTAGATGTAAATGTATAATTAGTCCATGACTTTACATGTTAATTTTCCTTAATTTGTGCTGTAATTTTTTTTTTCGCAGAATGAAGGCATATTCTCTGCCGCCTATCTACAGACTGTCAAAGCAAAACGGAAATGTAAGAGTACATATATTTTGGCTGTTTATTTGTATATACATTACTATTTTCTTCTGAATGTCTGAGTTAATTTGGACATTTTATAATCCTAAATTATTGATCATAAGAATTGTAACATTTTCTTCAGTCACATACAGCAACATGCATATTTAGTATGACTCATGACTATGTCAACAGAGAATAGTGTAACACAGAAAATGTTTGAGAATCTTTATTATTTAGTTTGTTGTAAGATATAAAAGACAAGCTTTGATCTAGTCTTTGATTCTCATGTTCTGAGAAAGCTCCACATAGACAGAAAAGAATGAAAAACTATCTTCTACTCAACTGGGTAGTGCCGATGACATGTTATACCACCTGCTTATGTTTACACGCTGTCTACAGATGTACTGTTGTTCATTTTTAATGTATGGTTCTCATTAACTGAACTAGATTTCCATTAACTAGGGGAAGTCCATGGTTCAGTCCACTGATAGTACAGATGGAGACTCCAAAGCCTCCCCTCCGGCCTACAATGGCAACAGCAAGGAACACCTGTCCTCCATCGTCCGAGAGATCTCCCAGGCCAGGCTTATTTCCCTCAGGAAGAGGAGGAGTGGACAAAACATGTCACTGGGCGTCAGTGATAATGGTAAGGCAGACACTAATGAAACAAACCTGTGAGTTGTCCGACTAATTATAAACGCATGTTAACTCAGACAGTTATAAAAAAATTTTCTGTCGACTTTTCACACAACCCCATGTGCATACGGAGATGTGGGTTAAAGGTCAAAAAGGTTAAAGAATACATTTGTTTTGTATGAGCTCATGAACCCTGACAGGCAGTTACTTTCCCATGGGATAACTCACATGTATCACCCTCCATTCAATTACTTTCCTAACTATTGACCTACATTTTTCCATGTTCAATATACAGCTGCATATTAGTGTGAAAAACTCTGGGAGTGTATGTTTGTGTTGCCCGTGAAGCCATAAAAAGATAAGTGCCTTCCACATTCTCAAAGGCGCTTCATAAACAGCTACATTATCACTGTACTATAATGCACGTCTGGCTCATGAAATGTAGTGACAGGTAATAAAAACATTGTGTAGTTACAGTTATATTTTAAGATAAACACTTACATGATGTAACATCCTTTGCAATCTTATGCAACCTGCTGTGTGTTTAAGTGTCCACTGAGTGGCACTGTTGCTCTGTAAGAAATCCTGACAGTCACTCCAGAATGATGACATTAATGGCTATTAGAAGAAACACATTACGTCACCTTCTGAGCTTATGATTAGTCCTTTTTAATGTCCTGCAGAACCTGCATACCTAGACCTAGACTTCATTTTGTGTTCACTGGCACAAAGAAGTCTGTTCATCATTAAGATGTTTTAATACCAAGGGACTATAGGAGCTTTTTCATGCGGACAGAAGTATTATCTGATGTGCTGTAAAACAATGTGAGTGAGAAATCAAACAAAATGTGATTCCCTGCAATGTTTTAAGCTTTATAGTAAAGAGGATTTTGATTTTCTCCAGACTGCTGTTGACCTTATAGTAGCTCGTTCTGCAGTTTGAACCACATTACGTCATCTCGCCGCTCATGATAGATGTTGCCTGTTTTCTCCTCTGGCAGGAGAGTTGACAGCAGAAGCCCAAAGGAGCGTGGAGAATTGTGTCTGTGGTTCAGGGGAGCTGGCATTTTGCATCAAAAGAGAAGGATAAGGAACGTATGTGTGTGTGACTTTGCGCGTGTATGTTTATTTGAGACCTGTAATGTCACCCTCAAAATCCTCAGTACATCAGACTGTGTGGCATGTTTTATTACAAGCATAGAGAACTATGTTGAATTATTAGTCCCCTTGGGTGACATTGACCAAAGATTGCATTAACAGACAGACAGCTCGGAAAACAAGATCAGGCATAAGACAAGATTGTTTGAACGGCTTAGAAATCATATCACATTATCATGCAGCCTTCATTGTTTGACCTACAAAGTCTTTGGTCAAATCAAGTTTACATGAATTTCTATTTGTGGTCATTTATTCGACTCAGAGGCTGTGTCTAGTGTTAAGACATGCAGCTTATTTTTTGAGTCTGCCTCTGTCCATGGTGCTGAATAGACTTACTGTAAAACATAGTAGGCTGCCATAATCAAAAGGCATCATTTCATTCATTTTTTCTCCCCAGAAGCAAACAAACCTTGTAATTTTACATATATCCGTGTGGCTTCTCATAAGCAAACAAATGTTGAAATTATGACTACCCATCAGGTTAAATTAGATGTTTAGTGCCGTGGTCATGTTTGTCCAGTTTTCCCCCCTCACAGGAGCGCAGTGCAGATATCACCTTTGTTTGATGATTCACAACACAGAGATCTGTTTGGTGTTATTTTCCCTTTGGGAAATCCTGCCCTGGCTGGGTATGAGGTAAACACATCCCACTCCGCTGCCAAAAGGAACACCGCCAAAAAAGTTGGCTGACTGGCAGAGGCTATGGAAAGAACACAGCATGAAACCCACACTTCAGATCTCTGGTGTGCTGGAACACT
Organism: Apogon talboti; assembly: GCA_037367365.1. Classification (NCBI taxonomy): domain Eukaryota; kingdom Metazoa; phylum Chordata; class Actinopteri; order Kurtiformes; family Apogonidae; genus Apogon; species Apogon talboti. Next base: position 14,720,314 of record JAPQRQ010000009.1, on the reverse strand, counting down.
GGAACAACAACAAAAGATTATTATAAAGGTGTCATGTTATTATAATTGTATTTGTGAGTGAGGGATGGGGAGAGAGATGTGCAGACAGAAAAGGAGGGAGACAAACAAGCAGATGAGTGAGGTGAAGAGAGAAGACAAAAGACAAATGAGACAGAGTGACCCCGTAACTGGAGATCTTTCTATCTATCTCTCTCTTTCTCTGGTCTCTCTGCTCTGTGCTGACTCTGTTGTGACAGGGAGGTTTGTTTTGTGTGTGTGTGTGTGTGTGTGTGTGTGTGTGTGTGTGTGTGTGTGTCAATACACCAGTCCCCCATTATTCACTGTCTATCAGCTGCTGGGAACCAGACTGAGGATAACTCCAGCAGTTTCTGTCTGGTATCTTGTAAAGCTTCTGGCTTTTCTGCTTCATTAGAGTGAACACAGTGGTGAGTGACAGCAAAGACAAGGGGAGGCAGTGCGACAATTCATGCAGCAAAGGTCACAGAATGAAATTGAACTTACTACATAACAAAGACATTTGGCTTAAAGAAGTTAACCAACAAGACACTTGGCTTGCTGTACCTAACAGACAGCAGTTATGCTTTAGAACAGCCCTTGAAAACACATTTATATTCCACTTGTATAGACACAATTAGCAGTTGTTACTCCAAAATGAGTTCGGATGTTTATCAGTAAGTACTTATGTGCCCAGTTGCCCTTAATAACTACCTTCGAAAAAAGGAGAAAAGATGGGACATTGTAAAAAGAGTGGAAAAAATTTAAATGGGAATATGAATAGAAGCTGGAAAGGAGAGGGAAGGAGGTTGTGGCAGAAGAGAAAATAAAAGACAAGGTTACAGAAAAGGAATAAAAGGTTGAGTTGACGATGGAAGAAAAGTACAAGAAAGGAGAAGAAAAAGAAAATGAGTACAGGTGGAATCAAGTAGTGAATATAATGAACAGCGTAGAAGCATAATGTGGAAAAAAAGGTACCTAGATATTAAAAGGTAGGGGGTAGGTGGGGTTTGGGTAATTGCCTTTCATTTGGATAATCTCGCCATTTAGAGTCATCAAAGCAGAATTTTACTTGCCTTTGCCCCTTGCTGGGACCAAATTGCTGCTCTGAAAATCAGCAAAAGAGCCTTTGCTTCAACAAGGAGATGGACATAAAGGTATGGAGAATGAGAATGGAGAAGTAGAAGTGGGTCTTTTGAAGGAGATGGTAGAAGGTACTGATTACCTGGACTCCTTGTACTTATTCCTATGCATGCATTAATGAGAGGGAAATCTTCTGCAGACCAGAATATTTTTTTAAATTGATGCCCTATTCTGGTCTTTTGTGGTCATTTCTATTTGTCAAAATAAGAAATACCTTTAGATAATGGTAAGCATGAGTCCAACATATGTGACAGATACTTCGATAACCATGTTAGGGCGAGGTAAGTTTTAGCACAGATCTTGAGTTTACAAAAATAAAACTGATTCACAATGTAATATGAGACGAGAAAACGATTTTTTTTTTTTTCAGAATTCTAGCGAGAAACAAAGGTTTGAATAATAACTGAATAATACTGTATCTTATTTATGTGTATTTGAGGCAACAATTTGGACCTTTAGTGTTGCAAATGTAGTGTTTCCTGCTGTGTAGAAAGTGGTAGCTGTAATATACTGTAATTATCTTGTATTTATACATTTATCAGAACATCTATAGTGTGTTCACCTTCCAAAAATAATTGCCCTAGTGTTTTTTTTTTAGATTTTTCAGGAAGCACAAAAAACTTAACCAGAAATTCAGCATTTGATCATTTAGACAAAAAACAAAAAAAGTTTAGGAAGGTGATGTTACATCTTAAAAGTGGTATCAGTGAGAGTAATCATACATTTTTCAATGGTGTCGGATTGGGCAAAATGACACTTAGATCTGTCTTTCATCTAGAACATTTAGAGCTTTTTGATCAATTCTGCACAGTGTCAGTATTCCCCTCAGTACAACTTCGATTCACCTGTACGAGGCTCTGTTTTTCATTGTCGCAGCGCTCGGTTTCATTTATGCGACATAATGGATCATTTTAGGTTGATTTTTATTATTTCCCTTAGAAGGAGTTTGATGAGAAGTCAAGTAAAATTGAGATATTTTTCCTAAAAGCTGAATGACAGTGTTCTGGGTTTAAAAAAGGAAAAGGTATAGAGCAAAAGGAATATAGCTCCATATTAGAGTACTTCTGCCTGCCTTTTCCTCCTGCACAAGCCATTCAGCCAGATCACTCTACTGCCTCTGGTGTCATAAAATGTGATGCTGCCTTGGGGAATTAGCCCTGTTAGCATATGTATCTATAATGCCTGTCAGAGTGAAATAGGGTTCAAAACAGCATCGGGAGGCAGGAGACACAAACACAAAGAGGCTGTGTGTCTTAAATCGTGTGCATGTGTCAGAAAAAGAGGCTCAGCGGTAGAGGATGAGAGATGGCAACATTTAAATGAAGTTTTTTTTTTTCTTATTCCATTCTCCTTATTCATGCCAACTTCTTAGACATCCCAGCTTGCAAGTGTGTGTTTCAAGTATCCCTGTCCATGTCCGTTTTCATGTACATTTGCACATGTACTTGTGTGTCACATTTCAGACAAACAGGGCCATACCTCCTTCATTCTTTCTCCCTTTCATCTCCCCCCTTTTCACCGCTGCAGAAAAGGTTCTTCATGACCCTTTGATGCAGGATTACTTGGATTAAAGAGCAGGGTAGCCGCACTAATCTGCCACATTAATCTGGTAACAAGTGTTTTAGCTGTGACATACAACACTGCCGGCTGTGACATACAAAATATGGGTTAGGCGAACGTGTGACACTTTTACTGACATGAATTTTCTGTACGTCTGTCATTTCTAATCTGGCCTGTGTTTCCCATTTTTAGACCTTTTTGAGGTTGAGCTCACATACATCTGGAGTGGTTATGATAGCAGTATGAGCATTAGTGAGGTTGAAATCTGCTTAAAACACCGAAATATGTTTAAAATGAGACATAATAACAAGAATAAACATTGAGGAGATTTAACTGACATTTGTGGAGATGTTAAGTTTGCATCATAGTTTAGTGCCAGTAGATGTTTCTGTGTTACTCAACTGTTTAAATTACCTTTGCTTTTATCATTTACTGACTCCAGATAACAACTGTGAAGACTAAATAACACAAGAACATGTTACAAAAAGAAGTAAGGTTCTCTCCTGGTTTTACATGCTCTGGTTATGTTAATAGACCTGAAATTATAAAACATAATTATCACTGTCTTATCATCAGTTTTAATCTGAGATGAAATCTTTAACCTTGGTTGCCATTTTTTTCAATTTTAACCACATTTGCATATAAAATAGCCGTACCTTTGTGCATGTAATCAGGTTCTTTTTGTGCTACAAATTTTAATATTTATTCATATTACACTAATTAGACTAAAACCATTAGGAATAAAGCTTACGGTTAATGGAGATACAGGCCGGTCAGGTTTCAGGGAACAATAAGAAGAATGAGAGAGAACGACTCAAGGAATTGTGAGAATATTTAACTGAAACCATGACCTTTATAAGGATTACTCTGACTGTCTAAGCATAACATTGTTAAGCAGTGCTTTTTTCTGATTTAATGTCAGAGCTTTCTGAGCACAGGGCTGCACACTACTATTAGAAGCATCCTCTAGACTGCAGACAAAGTGCGGTGTTGACGTAACGTGTTGCTTTATGCGGTGCCATTTGGAAATAACAGGCGTTTTACACTTGATATGCCGTCATTGTTCACAATAGAGTCTGTCTATACTTAGCATTTTTATCATTCTGTGACAATATTATCGGTTTGGTGACATTTTTTGGCCAGAAAATTCAATTCTGTTTATGAAGTGATGAAGTTAAAATGCTGCCTGTCATAGTTTTGACATTGTAGGTTGAGACATTTTTATAGGTAAAAGGGGGCATTTAAACCACTGTAACCAGAGGTTTAATAGCACTCTGAATACCTTTATCCTATGGTATTCTGCCCTATAAACCCATGAACAACACAAAAGTACATCGTGTGAATATGTGTGTGACCAGAGAAACAGATGAGCAAGCAAAGATACTAGTCATCAGATTTTTTACTAAGCAGTTGTACGTGTGTCTCATCACTATAAACACAATATGGATGTCCCTTTCACACATTAAATGGCCATGTTATTAAATGTTTTAACAGTTCCCTGGTCAGTGACTGGAGCACACTGCTGAGTGGCAACATTTTGTAATTATCATTCTACCCATGTTGAGTTACTACCCATGTTGTTTTACACTCTACCATAATTCAGCTGTGTGCTGAGCGGGTTAAATCAGTTGGGTGTAAATAAGCAATTTACGCAGGCAGACTTTTAACAGTTTTTCAGGTATATTAAGTGTTTTGTCAAGATGTGATCATTTATATAACAAGACAGAGTGAGTAGGAAAGGTGTTGAGTTGATTATTTTGTGCAGTTACAAGAATAAACACATTTCGTTTTTATGATTGGTGTTTATTAAGCACCACAACAGCCAAGGATTGATTTCCTAAAGAGGTTTTGGGAAAAAAAAAAAAAAACAGGCTATAAATTTTTGGAGAGGCTGAGAAACAGAAGAAAAAGCAGAGAAACATCATTCTTTGATTTAAAAAAAAATCTCTTATCCTATCAGCTGTCAAGGGAGGCAATAACTCCAGTATTTAATATAGTGTGTTAATTTCTTTTCTTTTAAAGAACACATCTGTTGTGAATGTACTTACTATGGTTTACAGTTGGAGAATCATCAAGTTTTTTTTTTACTAAAAGCGACTTTCCAATAGTTTTGTCATTATTATTGTGTATTATACTGTTGTTATTATGCTATAACTATACTATTGGAATAAATATGTAACAGGCAAAATAGAAATGCCATTCCATTGCACAATGGTGTCTGAGCTGAACATATATTATTTTTAATTGTTACTATGCTATAACTATACTCTACTATACTATACTATACTATACTATACTATACTACACTATCGTATGCCATACTATATTTGCCATACTATACTATACCATACTATACTATTGGAATAAATATGTAACAGGCAAAATAGAAATGCTATTCCATTGCACAATGGTGTCTGAGCTGAACATATATTATTTTTAATACTTTTCCGGTATTTTCTCAAGACCAGCACAGTCTTTAAACAGTTCAATGATTTCCCAGGTCGTATCAGCGCTTCACTAACATCTAATCTATACACAATGACTTTTGCAAATAACCAAAGCAACACAATTTATCAATATGATCCATGCACACCATTAAATCTTCAATATAGAGGAATCGCAGCTGTAAAAACCAACCAACACCCTCAATAAACCTACTCCATTTACAATGAGAAGCCCTGGTCTGCTACTGCTTCCCTGTAGAGTCTAGTATGTGATTGCACAGTACGACCCATAGATGTGATTCCTGGAAGACCGGGGGAAGCTTTTAAACATGATATTAGACCCTTCAAGGCTGCTAGGCACGAATGTCCCTCTGCACCACTGCAAAGGAGAAGGACACTGATGTAAAACACATCAACATTTTCTACTCCAGTTGTAGGTTTTTCCATAAAAAAGTGGAAAAAAAAAAGTAGTGAAATGTGCACCATAGTTTCTGTAAAGCACCCTGCTGTTTGACTCCCTGCTGAGTTCAAGCATATTGGTTAAACTTATAAAAATATGAAAACACCACCACCAAAAAAAAGAAAAAGACACAGGATTTCAATACGTAACACAAAAATACATGCTGAGACAGACTGGTGAGAGTATAATTTAGAATCATGGAGCACCAGGCACCATGGGGGGGTTGTGGTATTATACATATTGTTGTTTTATTAATTAGGTTGATAAATATAATATGTGCATATTTCATTGAATTGTATTTACATTATGTTTCCAGGTGTAAACTGCACAACAAAGTCCATGCACATCAAATAGAAACACAAATCAAAGTAATGCAGCATATTGTTGCTGGTAGCTATAGGTATACAGACTATGATCACAGGTTTGTGTGTTACAAACCAGCCCGGCTAAAACTAACACTGTATCTGTGAGGCAGAACACATATTTGGGTGTGTGTGAGACAGAGAGAGAGAGAGAGATGGAGTTTGTTTGTTGAGGAGTGGGAAGTTATTGTAGTTTACCATCACTTCATCTTACATTGTGTTTTATTGCATTTCTTCCTCAGACAACAGTCATTTATAGTTTTACCTTTCATAAAAATGGCAGGAAGAGCCATTTATAAGAGTAATTATACCCACTTACAGTTGCATTCTGGTTGTACCTCACACTGACTGATGAAATTTAGCATCACTTCGAATATGTAGGTGTGTTCTGTGTGGGTTTGTGAGGAAAAACAAATACGTGTGTGTGTGTGTGTCTTTCTGATTATGGAGAGAACAACATAAAAATGCACGTGCACACAAACACAAATTTACTTGCAATGTGAGAACCATAATGTTCTGGATGTATGAGAGGAGATTCTAAATATTGTATTAAATTTGATTTAGCATTTTCATGAGCCTGTGCCTCATCCCCAAATCATGTTAAGATGTTTAGAGTCATAGCAGCTCATCCACTGCTTACTGCTTACACTTCGTCGTTTGGCCCATGCTGTTAATGAATGCAGAAGATTTCCATAAAATATTCTTAAAGAGGTCCGTTATTATTACCATAACGTTTCATCTCCCACCATAGCTAAACTTCAATCAGTTTTGCATTTGAAATGCATTAAATGTCTCCATAAACTCTTGTAATCTCTACCCGAGTCATTTTTCTTCTTTAACTGGTGAGTGTAGAAAGGGAAACTAATATTAAAGACATTAATTACACTGTTTGGTTCTTTTTTTTCCACTTGTGTCCCTTCTATTTCTGATTGGAAATTTCAATCTCATCTAGTGTTTTAAAATGAGTGTGTAATTATGTTGTTTATCAGAGCGTATAGCTGTGTTCCTTTTATGATGTTTAGGGTTAATTACTTCAAGGCTTTTGATGCACATGCTTATATGGAAACTAAAACCATGTTTTTAATTTTGCACTCTCAACAAACCTGCTATGCTGAGCTGATTGCTTCATGTGAATTGAGTGTGTGGTTTGTAGTGGGTTGTCATTAACTTACCAGGAGCCACAGCATCACTGATCAGTTGCTAGATAGTAAATGAAGACAGGCATTTACTCTAGGGACCTGTGCAGAATATTTTTATGCCACATAAAGTAACCTTATGGATCTTGCAGAATATAACTGCACACATCGGATGCTTTTGTTGTTGTTTCTCCTAATATCCTCTGCTCAGACTGCCTTTCACACTGCGGTATATCTCAGAATCTTACAGAGAAAGCTTAACAAAACTTGCAACTTAGGTGAAAAACTGGAAATGGAAAATCTTCATGAGTTGACAGCAGTACTTCAATGAAAAAGAAAAGAAAAATGCGATACTGCCGACCAACACAACCTAGAGTATCAGTGTCAGGTGTAAAGATCAGCAGGTGGTGGAGACCTGACTGGATATTTCTTTTTCAAATGGACTGTGCTGCTTTACTGTTAATATATACTGTGGGTTGGTATTACCAAAGAACAATCTTTTTTGGTAGAATGACAAAATATATGCAGGGTCATAATGATGCACAGGACCGTTGTGGAAATGATGATGACGATGATGATGATGATGCCAGGCTTCTAATGTCGCATTTGTATTTTGATGCCGCTCCTGACCTTCAGCTTTCCTGCTGTTCTGCTCCCTGTGAGGCTGTAAAATGTTTACTGGCTCTCTGCGGTGCACTTCCATTGTCTGGGGAAGTTGTTTACATGCATTTAACAGAAATGGGTGTTTTTCCATTTTAACCACTAGATGTCACTCAGGTGCTTTTATTCTAGAGCTTTGGATTTTAACAAGTCACTGACTAAAGGAGGAATAAAAAACCTTATTTACGGTGGAGATTTCATGGATTTATGAAATGATGTAATTTATTTTATTTATATTTTATTTGCCCGCACAGTTTATTTTAAAGTGAAGTCGTGAAGTCATAGACAGTGCCTAAAAAGGGGCTTGGTATTTTTTTATCTAGTACCATTCTTGATGAGCCTCCTTGAACTAAATGTCACAGTTATTACTCATGCATTTTATGTGAGTGATAAATGTGACCATTGTTATGTTTTTTTCACTGTTGGATGTGACTCTGTCCAGACAAATGTACTTAGCTTTCCAGTGCTAATATCCAAGAGTGTGTCAACTTCATCCTATAGCATGTCTGTCAAACTCATCCAGGGTACAATAACACTATTTGAGATGAATTGCGTGAATTTCGATATACCATAACATTAAAGTTAACTCTTTTTTTTTCCTTAAAGAAGCTGTAAACTGGAGTTGGAAGCATTTTGTCACATATCTCTGATGCTGATTATTTTTTTTCTGTGACGTGATTAAATAAAATGTAAAAAAAAATCTTCCATATTTTCAGATGACGTAGACTCAAAGGCTGGTGATGGAAACAGTGAAGATAAAACCCAGCCCGTACAAGAGGTATGAACATCATACAAAATACATCCTGTTATATCTCATTTGACCACAAAGAGGCTTATTTTTATGCTCTTGTGTCTAAGTTATAGGAAGTGAAGATTAATTTTAATCAATCCAAATCCACTCTATGCGCCTATAGGACTATGAATTCTTTTTGTGGTCTTATTGCATCATAGAAATGTGCAGATGATGCCACAGAAGCCAAAGATGAACCTGGTGAAAAGGCAGGAGAGAAAGAGGAGGATACATCTGAAAAAAATACTGAAGAAAACGCTTCCACAAGGAATGAAGAGAAGAAGAACAACGAGGGGACAAATAATGAAACAGAGGGAGCACAAGAGCAGAAGGAAAATGAGGAGCCAAGTCATGAGAAAGAGGTAGAAGCAACAGTAGAATCTGAGTTAGTAAACGGAGAAGAAGGGGAGGAAGTAAAAGAGGAGAGTATAAAAGAGGGCAGAAGCGAAGAGCAAGAGTCTAGTAGTAGCAGCAGTGCTGATAGGACTCAGGACAGTAATGAGAAAGACGTTGAATCTGCTAAGGGTGAAAAGGATGATCAAGACAAAAATGGAGACGAGGTAGAAGATAAAGACAGTGGGAAGGGAGAGAAAAGCAGCCAAGACCTGGCTAATGATGTAGACACAGGGGAGGAACAGAAAGAGAGAGAAAACAGCAATGACCCAGACAAGCCTCAGTCAGATAATGATACAAAAGACAACAATGGTGGCAGAAGTAGCTGTAGTAACGTTAACCAGGAAGGAGATGGGGCCGAGACAAAAGAAGGAACTGCTAAGAAGTCAGAGGAAAAGGAGGTGAATGGAGAGGTCAGCGGAGAAGACGATGAGGTAAAAAGTGAAGCAGAGCCGGATACAGAAGAGAAAGATTCAAGTGCAGGAAAAAGAAAGAAAGACGGGCCTGACAATGGAGAAAGTCAGGGAAAAAATCACTAAAGGGAAGGGTTAAGAGAGGAAAAGCATGATGGAAGTTATTAGACGAGCTGCGCTGAAAAGGGGAAAGCAATACTTTACAATACAATTTAAAAATACTTAGAAAACTCATAGTAAACCAAGCAACTGTAACCAGAGATATTTTACTAGATAACCTTGTAGATTCTGTACTAAAGAGAATGGTTCTACATTACAATGCTGAGCAAATAATAGAATCTTCAACAGACTTACTACTGAATAATGTCAGGAACAAACATTTAAGCTACATATGTCAGGGATGTTATATATTTATCCGTACATGACTGAGCTAGGTTATTTCTGAAAGTGGTTGTTTTATATGAACATGTGATAGAAATTCAAAGTAAGAAATCACAAGAAAAATGTTATGATGTACTGTACAGAAAGACGTCTGATTTGCATACAATCTGCGTTTTAATCACTGATGTCTGTCTTCTCACCGAAAAAAAGTCAATTCTCAGTGTATGTTCCATGGAGATGTTAGATTTACACGTGACTTGTGAAAGTTGAGCATTGCACCTCATGGCTTTTAATCTACAATATAGTTGTTACAAATCCTGCAAAAGTTAGTGTCAAAACTCTGGACATACTGTGTGTATATCATTCACACACAACACAGATCAAAAATTAAAGTTTTAATAAAAGGAGAGCAGCATATTACTCAGTAGGAGTGGGCTTTAAGAGACGATGATCAACTATGGTGCATATTTGTCTAAATCTAAAGTTGTATCTGTCTGAATGTTCAACGAAGTTATGTGATGGATATATTTTTAAAGTCTTATCTGTGAAACTAGCAAATCATCAAAGCTTTTTATTTAGTCTCTATGTATATTCGTATTTGTCTGTA
>JAPQRQ010000009.1:14669698-14687737 GCA_037367365.1 Apogon talboti | reverse complement strand
GATTATATTCGCTGGACTGTTAGGAGGAAAACTAGACCATATTTGTTGGATGGATGTTTGATCTGCAGACAGCCTTCGAAAGTAAGAAAAAACACATTTATCACATTTTGCTTTTCTGGAAAACAACCTTTTGTGTATGTGGTGATGCTGTTGCACTTAGGAATGGTTTACATATTTGGAAAGACGAGTTTGTTAGCTTTCATTTGAAGTACAACAGGTGGAGGCGCATTAATGAGGGAGCTGTGTACATGGGTGTTTAGAATAATAACATCTACGTCCTGGGACCAGGACACAAGACTGTCTTGTCTTTTCTTGGCGGTGGTTGCCGAGGTGAAGGCCCAACAGTAGTGCTTACAGATCGTTACTGCTACATATTATGGTGCACATTTTTGCTTCAACATTTTAATGAAAAGATGAAAAGGGATGACCACTTTTTTTCAGCATCACAGGATCTACCAGTCCTTAATTCCACTTTGTTCGTCATGCAACTTGCATAAAAAGTTCAAACAACTTTCCATCAGCGGATGCCCTGGATTTCATAGGATCATCACTTTGAAGGGTAAGAATTTCCAACTCTACTGCAATAATTACCCAATGAAAAAGAGTTACTTTTCTGTATCTATAACAAGTGGGAATCACATGGATTTAGTCAGGTATGTGCTGTGTTGAACTTGTTTAACATTACTTGTCAGATGAGCTGTGTTTTCAAATGATGCTCAAATAATGAATGCACGTTTTGAAAATAACACAGATCATTATTCGATGTGTTTGCTAGTGCTATTTGAGATATGATATGATTTCTGCCCCAAAATAATCACAGTGATACTTGACACTGTATCACACTGTTATTGCTTTTGCTTGTTATTGTGTAATCGCCTTGTTTTGTGCATTCAGCATGGTTCCTCACCTGACTGACATTACACATTCAGTTAATGAAGGCGACACTGATGAGAGGTCAGATTTGGTGAAATAAACAGATTTAAATGAATCCTTTATCCTTGCACTACCACTGTAAGCAACAGTAATCAATCTGGGACCCTCACTCTAATTTCTCTCTCATTTGAGTAATTCTTTAAATGAGAAAAACATGTATATATGTATACGTTTACAGAAGGTAAATGAAAATCAAATTGTAGCATAATCTTAACACATGCTCCCCCATAACTAATGACATGCATATAATAAAACTGTGGCCACAGGCTATCTGTTTTACTCAGCCTTCAACAAATCTAGTTATGAGAACACAGTGGTTATTTTTCCTGTAATAATTTATTAACAAACTAAGCAGCTTCAGGGGTATAGAGACAATTAGGTTTGGATGGTAAAGCCACAGCTGCTGTTTTCTAAAGAGATCAGGCAATAATATTCCAACGTAGGGGGCAAAGTAAAATAAGATTTTAGATTTTTTTTTCATCATGAAAACATAATACCATTAGACAATATGGATTTCCAGTACAAAGCAGAATTGGATCTTTCTTTTTAGAAAATTGTCATAGTCCAGGTTTATATGAATATTGATTTTTATTGTGAAAATATGTGTTAAGAATTAAGTTAAGAATATAAACTTATGAAATCCATCATGCATGAATTATCTCAGGGGACGAACAGAATATGCAAGTTAAATGTAGCTATGTGAAGTACAGAAACTCTTTGGGAATGCAAAACAACATCGCAATACATCACTAAAGAATACAGCACACCGATACACACAAACTTTTGTAGGGGTGTAGTGTTCTTACAGTGATCCCTAGCTCCCTCATATTTTAATCGAGCCATTTCAAACATTTGGACTGAGTGGTCATCAGTCACCGGTCTATGGGGGTTGATGTATGGGTCTGAGCTGTAATAGTCTCTGCTGTGCTCTCCAGGCACAACATCACTTATGAGGAACACACTTAACAGCAATTAATCATGCTGGATCACACCCCACAGACTCTCTCTCTCTCACACACCGACACACATACACACACACACAGCATCCTTTTGTGTTTAGCAGAACCACTGAAGCGAGCTTTTCCAAAAAGGTTTGTCAAAGCAATGTTGAAAATATGTAGGACAACGTTTACTCACAGTTAAATCTGACACCTAGAAACTTTTGCTTGGCTTCAGTTAAAATCACTGTTATTTTTAGGCTTGAGTTAGATTTATAAGGAGTTTGTTACAGCTATGTCTGTTTGTGTGAGTCACTTATCATTAGATGCTGTATGTTTAGGTTCATGATTTGCATGTGGCCTGGCACAGTCAAGCTATGGCCCACTGCATTTGTTTTTGCTCACATGACAGCTAAATCACAGAAAATACCACCAATTTGGGGATAAATAAACAACACTTTTTCTATAACAGCAAACCAGTCTGAGCTTTATGTCATAAACACAGAAAGCATCAACACTATGGTACATATAAGTATCTGAAGGCTACTTTTTGGGGTTTTCTCCTGCTTGTATTGTGCACCTGCCTTACAGTCAGAAGGACAAGTTGGATCCAGATGGATTTTAACATGACACCCACTGCAGTACCTCTCCCATCTACTGCTCTTTTTGTCCTCTGTAGTTCCATCTGCTGTTCAGCCAACACTTATCCTCAGCCCCACTACTTCATCTGTCTTTCTTCTCTTTCTCTTCTTTTTTTTCACCCCCGTGTCCCTGTAATCAGTCATTTAAATGAAAAAGCATAAAATTGGAGGATTAGAGGTGCTTGTCTCTCTCACACACACACTTTCTCTCTGTCTGTCTGTGCCTTTCCTTTCTCTTTTTGTGTGTGTGAGATATATACATAGAGAGAGAGAGAGAGAGAGAGAGAGAGAGAGAGAGAGACAGTCCCATGGTGATATGGCAGACAGTCTCCAAGGGATGTCCTTAAGAACAAAAGCATCTGGAAGAGGCCTCCTTTGCTCTCTCTGTTACCGTGGTTACAGGCTGGCAGCTTGTGTGTTTGTATAGTAAAGAGCCTGGAACATGCTGTAGTATAAATAAGATTATGTTGTAAAAAATATCATGATGATGTTTATCAAAGTCATGAACAAATGATTACCATAAACAACAGTTAATACATTAGAGTTTAGGGAAAGAAAAGGTTGTGGTTAAAATTAGGTTTCACTCCCTCCAGGAAATACACAGGACCACTGTTGAGCACACTGATGGATTTATTTCACTTCTCCAAATCATCCACCGTCAGCCTGCTCATAAAACAGAGACAAACAGAGACTTTACATAACTTATTGGTGCAAATAAATGTACAATAATGTAACATAAATACACACTTCACTGCCTGCGCTACTAAGAGGGAGATAATTTCATCTGCATAAGATCCAAAGGTACAAAAATAAGCAAATTATTATTAAAAAAATATATTAGTTAACTTCTTTGAGGCACTTTGATGCCTCTCTAAGGTCTCAACAGATCCTTCCAAAATACTTTCCTGGGTCTCAGGAGGTTAAAGCGCATTAAGACAAAGAAAACAATACACATGGTACAATCTTCTTGTTCTCAGTAACAATGTTTACACAAAGTACAAAAAATATTCCTTTTTTAAACCACAATAATCCATAATATATGACATTAAATAAGGAATAGTTTCCAGCTAATGCTAGTCAATGAAAGCACTCAGGAGTTTAAACATGCACCCGTGTGTGTATTTGTGTGTATACAGTGTGCAAAAAGCAGGCCGGCTGGCAAGCAACTGTCACCACGTGGCAACAGCCAACCACGCTTCACTTCTGGCCACGCCAAGCTCTCCAATTACAGAAGCCAGCGCTGCCAAGAGGCCCCTCTTTCTCTCTCAATAGATGGGATGACTGGGCTGCATCCTCTGACACACACACATGCCTCTCTCCCCTCTTCTCGTCTCATGGTGCACCTGCCTCCCTGCTCTCCAGGCCAGCTCAACTCCTATCAAAGGAGCTGAGCTCCTTTCTTCCAGAAAGCTAATCCAACACCTGTCTCCAGGCTTTAGACTGGGAATAGAGGCCTGTGACTATGAATGCAAGAGTACAGTGTGTGAGGAGAGGGTAGAATGTGTGTTTCAGAGAGAAGGGAGTTTGTGATTTTTTTTTTTTTCTGAGATCAAGAGTACGTGTGTGCGTGTTGGGTTTTTTTTTTGTAAGGATGTGAAAATGGACATATGGCGACTACAAGGGAGACAGTATTCTTTTCAGTGGCAAATGGAGTATCAAAGACAATTTCTGGAATAGACAAGGCTTCATTTTTTCAATAGGTCACACAATACAAAGACCGAGGAACTTTCATTGTGCCGTGCATGAGACTCACTGTAACTGTTGAATGTGACAGGCAGTGAATTGGCAGTAAGAAAAGACATACAGTGTGACACATGATGCATAAAAAATCCCCACAAAAGGCTTTTAGCAGGCATCTAAGGTTACATATAAAATGACTAGGCTTTAATCTTTGAGTCTATCCCATCATTCCTGTTTAAGGGAATTCAAGTCACATAAGGGCCATTCACTTTATACAGAAGGAACACAAGTCAGGGTTTTTCATGACTTTTTAGCTCTGGGCCTATTTCAGTATTAGCTTGAATTTGAGTCTTTCTGAATCATATTATCTCTCATGTCATGTGGGAACTGGGTTATAATGGACCATGAATTGTAGCTGAAGAAACCATGATGGTTAGTGATGCATACTGCGCTGTGTACAGAAGAGGGATTGTGTTCTGGTCTTGTTGCTCTATTTGGTAACATGTGGAGCTATTGAAATATTTGCTATTTTTTACAGACTTTAATTTAACAGGACGACTCACTTCAGGCCCTCTGAAGATTCGCCTCCAGCAGCAGGGGTCTCTCAGATTGGAAATTGGAGGTAAAATAAATCTAAGATTGCTTCCCTCTGTGTAGAGTCCTGAAAATGGCTTCAGGGGAGATATTAGAGAGGGTTGAGAAGGAGTGTTAGATGGATAGAAGGTGGGGGCAAGAAAAAAAAAAGAGGGAGAAGGAAAACGGAAGACAGAAAGAGCCAAGAAAGGAAATAAACCAAGAAGGGGAGAGAAAATAGAGACGGATATACAGAAAAAGAGGAGTGGAGTTAATGGAGCTTTATTCACTTTAGCCACTGAGGCTTGAAATATACATTTTACCAGCAAAAGCCTGTGACTGTGTGTGTTAGAGCATTATTCTGTGCAGTGCATGGCATGGATGTGGATTGATACATGTGGTAATACGCTATGAGCATGTGTCACTGAGAATGACACACTGTTTATTTGAGGGCCAGCTAATGATGGGGCATATTCCACACATGTGAAGACATCACTGGCAGCTTTTTCTGCGCAGACATGTACTTAGATGTAAAATACGACTTACATTTTAATCTAAATGTGTTTCTAAGTCAATTCTCAAGATAGATGGAAGTATGACAAATTGATTGGCCGGAGGAGTAGAGGGAAAAGCTGACGCAAAATTGGTTGTAAGATCTAAAAGCTGCGATATGTGTTAGTTATTCTGGAAATTTCACTCTGGATTACACCTGCATTATAACGAGACTAGATTTAAACAACAACGTGTTAATTTCAGTGTTTTTCGCGAATAAACTCAACAGATCAAATTCCTTTTTGTGTTTTTCTTCAATTTTAAACTGTTATTACAGTATTGAAACATGCAGTAAATTGTCAATGACTGCAAGATATTGAAAGTTCTAAGTGTTCTGGAAAAAAACAGGCAAAAGGACTTACTCAAAGCATTTTTTCTGACCTTTTTATGGTCAAAATAAGAAAAAAAAAAAAAAGCCCAGGTGGACCATTTTAGGCTTAGGGGTAAAATGGTTAATGTCAATGAAGCAACACATTTAACAAAAATACAAACACAAATGAGCTCGACCACTAGCTCTAAACATGTGTATATAGTTATTGTATTTGTCAATGTGAAAATCCAGTGAAACTTTCCTCACTCTGTCGTTTTTTCAGCACACACAAACCTGTATTCTATCCACATCGGCGCATCTTCATGTTTACCCTTTGCCTTAACACAACACTCACATTTTCCTCCGTGCCTTAGGTAATTTATCCTCACTTTTCCATTGCAATGAGATTATAACTGTGTCATTTGGTCATGGCTAGGCAGTGCTGGTGTAACTGGAAGCATGATGAAAAAGGGACAACTGGGTCTTTCCTCAGTGTGAAGTTCACAAACGCATGCACACACACACACACACACACATACACACACACACATACACCAGCCGGGCTGTTTAACTCATATCAGCAGAGGCTCACTGGATTAGCATATCTGGGTGAGATAAAGAAGCAGACGATGGTTACTTAACTTTGACTTAATGTCCCCCATCTGCCTCTTTCTATCTCTTGCTCCTGCTGTCAGACTCTCTTTGTCATTCCTTCTTTCTGTATAACTGAATGGGGTTTTATTCTCTCCCGTACTCATTCCGTCTCACTTTATGACTAATTGTCTTAGTGTCTGTCTTTCTATCTATTTCGCTGTGCCGTTCAATTTCTCTCTCATTTTCTCTTCCGCGCTCTCCCGCCCTGCTTTTGGCAGATGATGATATCAATGGAAGCACATTCACACGACAATAAATTTCTTATCATATTGCATCCACCATGAGGCTGAGGATTATCTATTTGTGTATTAAACTAGACAGTCTCTCCATGCACACCACTGACACTGCAAATCAAGGACATCTACAAAAAGTACATTTATAAAATCCACCTGCACACACAACACATACACAACACTTACTAGGACACAAACACAGGACAGATTATATTCAATAAACACATGTCCTGAAAGTCACACAGAAACAGGCACAACACACATACACAGAAAAAGGGATAAACAAAGTTTACACCCAAGAAATGTCACGGGTATATACATGAGATAGAGGACCATGACATTTAACTTCCATTTTTGGAATTTTGGCTTATCCAGATAAGGGTGTGATGGAAAAATGTTTCATGGTGTCTACACAGCATATCAGCATGTTTTAAATAGGATTTTTCTTACTTGCCTAGTTTTCATGCATGGGTAAAGGTTATATAGTGCATTGCTTTTCCAACACTTCGTATACAGTGCAACGCTCTACAGATGACTCTTCCGTCAATGGTGTAAACTAATACATGCAAAATACAGAATAAATGAAAAACGCCTTAAAAAACAACAATTTAATTGCTATCATCTGCCTCATTGTCCATTATGTAACCTAACATGATGCTGTTGCAGTGAATAGTTGTTGGAATTTTGCTAAAAATACAAAACTTTACGGATTCGCTCTATTATCTGTGAAGACTTTTATGATATTTTTCAACTTTTAATGTAACAGTATAGGTTCATCAGAAATTAGAATAAAGAGTAGTTATTCACATCTGTGTGGAGCTGCTTTCTATTCTCTTCTTTTGTGTGAATCAGGGGTAGCCATTTTCACATTTTTATTCTGTGATTTAAATGACTTTAGTTCAATTACATTCACTCACAGCTAAATAAAATATTGGAATGTGAAAGTCCAAGTCAGCGAAGAGTTAACCTTCCTTGATTGCCTGATGTGAGCGGACTGTCCTCTGTATTAGAGCTGGACTGTACCAATCACCAATGGTAATGAAATCAGGTCATATTACATTCTACAATTTCACCTCATGTACAGTCTGAATAATGGTGATCCATGGACATGAATGTTCCATTTCAATCAATTGCAGTTCAAAATGTCACAGCCATACATAACCGTAAGACTGACCCAGGAGTGATGGTAAAGAAATCAGCTGCAGTGAAACATATGAATCTCCATTTTGGACTAAGTTACTGTTTTCATTTGTCAGAGCCTAATGGTGCTATTAGTCAGCTCATTGGCATTTGCTGCCCTACAGAATTAATCCATGCACATGGTTGGGAAACACACACAAACATTTACACAGACTCACATGTAGCCAGATGAACATTTGGTTGTTCCCTGAAAAGTAATGATAATTTATTCAGTTCACTGTCACCTGTCAGCGTAATGGAGATTTGCTCGCTACTGACCACCCATACCGTTTGTCTGACTGACTCCCGAGGGTATGATAGTGCAAGACACAGTAAATCCAAATTAATATCTACATCTTAAAAGGGGGTGTATACCTGTTTTTTTTGTTGCATACATGGCGGTGTTTCCAAGCAAACAGTAATGACCGAGGGTCCTGCAATAATTACTGCAGCTGCTGAGAAGCAATGCATACATTCAAACATGATTATAACACATTTCCACATTCATGCACACACAACGGGGAACAATAGCGATCAGTAATTGAATAATTCTTTTTGATAGCTGTGCAGCGACAGAAATATATATGGACGTACTTCATGGAAATTAATATAAAACACTTCAGTCACTGTTGCAGGCACAGATGTAAATGTGACAACTTCCATGGAAATAATGGTAAGTTAAAGAGAATTACATTCATTTAAACAATGGTGTTATTCCCGGTAGGCTATGGTAAGTGCAAACAATTACACCGACGGCTGATTTTATAACTTGATTTGCAATTATCTGGAGCAAGTAATATTTCATAAGTAAGCAATATAGTATCACTGTCAGAATGGTACTGAAAGGTACTACCACCCAGCGTCTCGTCTTATTGGGTCTTAACATCTCTTACCTATTTATTTCCCCTCTCTTCTTGATACCCATAGTTTTTATTATCCCCTTCCCTCTGACTTCATGTCTTCCCTTTTCCTCCTGGTTTCACTCCTTCTCTCTCCTTTCTCTAATTTACCTCAATGACGGATCTCCCACCTGCCTCAGATAATAAGATACTCCCACTAGCCTGCAAGACTCATTCCCTTAGCATCCATCACTTCCCAACTCACATTACTGCCCTTTACAAGCACTGGGATGTTTTTCTCCTTAATTGTAGCCGTATACATACCTCACCCCCCAGTAATAATAAATGGTCTTGTCCTCCATTATGGCCATTAGGGAACTCACACTGAGAGTAGCATGCCGCCCACAGTGAGGAGGGCTTGTTTGGCGTGGGGTGTTGTAGCCAAGGAGTGGAAGAATGTCCCTCCTTCTGAAAACACATGTTAGGGGATTCAGTATCTTGACTACAGGAGGGTGCTTCAGAGACAGTCTCACTCATAGTTCCTCTCTTGGTCTGTCTCTTCCCCACTGTTCCAGACAAACACACAAGTAAATAGAAACACCAGGTTGGACTGTTGAAGGCAAAGGAAATACTGGGTCTCTAGGGATTGAGCAACATTATTCAGTATGTCTGCAACCAGATGTCTCAGACAGCAAGCCAATTCCTGCTCCAAAAGAGTACCCACTCTGGTCAGAAGATGGCAGTATGCTCCTATTGTATTACACTCTACGGTAGCCAGAGTAACCACAATATTTCAGGAAAGAAAAGGTTTCAAGAATAAGCACACAGTAGGACTTGAATGAAAAGGTAGAGGCTGAATGACTGACCATTTGAAAGCCTGTGTGTTGTGGCATTTTGTGTGCTGTTGAATCATGCAAACATTTGGAAGTGATAAGAGCTAATGCTTTACTTCAGATTATACTGCATTATAGCCCGAGGAACAAAAGTCAGTTTTCTCCATGTGACCTTTATTTATCAAAGAAGCATTTAAGTCAGAAAGGAAAAGTGCTATTTTAACAGCTGATAAGTGCAAGCAAGGTGCACAGGTAACAGGTTCTCCTTTGTACTCTACATATAAATTCATATGTATGTAAAAATACAGTATACAAGTACAAGAGCAAACACAAGAAGTTCTAAATATGACATTAGGTTTTGTTTTATTGTTTAAGGTTTTAACTTGCACATGTGATTGATGGAAATTTATGAATGAAGCCCGTAGTAGCAGTAGATGTCTGCAGTGTCTTCTTTCTCCCTCTGAAAGCGAAGTGTGTTGTTGTGATGTGGAAACCGGTGATGTCATCCTTTCCCGTGAAGAGCAAACAGGTGCAGGCTGAGATGCAGAGTCTCTGCATATCACGTCGCACTTACTGTTCATTGGTATCACTCGTGTAAGATAGCCTTTCAGGGTGTCTTAGGCAGCAATCAACCGTCATTTTCTTAATAAATACGTATCAATTGCCTTGAAGAGCCTTGCATCTCTAATCCAGCAATGATGTCATTTTGTTAATTACGTGTGTTTATAATGACCCCGAGACTACATCAAAATACTGACAGAAAAAGAATTGACCTTAATTTATTATGTCGAATTGATGGTTCTTTTAAAATATCTGCTTTCTTCTAATTTCCTCTGATTTTCCCTGAAGTGCCTTGGATTTTCTATGGGGTAGGTTTATCTCATTGCCTTAGAGGGGTTGCTCTGCTGAGAGAGCTCAGGAAAACTTACAGTGTAATTTGGGGCAATTCAAAGTGACTTGATATGACGTTTAGGGGAGATCAAAACCCAGTGGAAATTAACAGAAATTATTTTATTTAATTCTTTATCTGTAGAAAGCTATTTACAAAACACATATTTCAAGTTAACATGTTTTTATTTACAGTTAATGCTCGAGTCTTTTTTATCAAACACACTAAATACTTTTTTAGTCAAACACACACTCAGTGTTCCGCCTTTGTCCCCTTTTTTCCTCAACAACACCCCCATTTTCTTCATAGATTGATTTCATGTGTTACACTGAGACATTTCATCTCTTTTTTAGCAGTCTGCTGTCATGTCTGTCGCTATACAGGTCAATTTACAGATGGCGACACAAGAAACGGACAAGGAAATCATTACGGACAGATTCATAAATATCGGCTGTTCTGTTTCTTTTAATGGTCAGGAGTCAGAAGTTTAAGGTATGGGAGTCCTGGAGCTAAAAGACTCAAGGATAGATCAATGTCAGTCGTCAGGGGGAATGAAAGCCAGTCTGGTGGAAAAAGGGGAAAGAAGGAAGGAGCTTCAGGCACTGAAAAGTCATATCATAGAGTCGTCAGGGTGGGCTGTGGTGGTTTCAAATCATGAATTCTTTAATGTACTAAGTCCAAATGGTCCCCTGTGCCCCCGCAGTGCCTTGCCTGGCAGTCTGAAAATAATTGAGGACTTGAGCATGAGAAAAGGGAGGGGTGAGTAAAGAGAGGGAGTGAGGATACGGGACAGAGAGGGGAGGAAGTATGAGAGAATGAATAAATGACAGAAAGAGAGAGAGATGGAGATGCTGGTCTTTACAAAAATTACCTTACCTTTACACTTGCACAGCTCTCTTGTGACTCTCGGGGGCCGTCATTCGTTCGGTCGCCGTATCACTCACTGATGATAAAGCTCTGGTGGAAGGTGGAAGGTAATCTAGTGGTATTTCACGGAATGGACCTCAGAGGAATACTTCTTTCATCTGAGGTCATTAATCGCAACGTCCAATCACCTTGCTCGTAGATCAATAGCGCAGTCCTGTGCTAAAAATGAAGGCATGAAAAGTGATGCTGAAGTATAAAACATGTGGTATATGTTCCCCCTCAGCAAGTTTACAGCTGGCTGGGTCAGTGAGTTGGTGCTGTGTGGCCTTTTGGTTCATTATGAATGAGCTGATCTAGTGGTTTGGTTTCTTAGGCTATGATTAAGGACTCAAAACTGCTTGCATGTAATTTCTGATAAGCCAAAATTGGAAGTCCTTTCTCTGTGTGTGTGTGTGTGTGTGTTTGATGCTTGCTTTTAGATTACAACTGTTTTAGAAGATGAGATTTAGAAAGAAGTCCCTAAACGAATATAATGGCATTTATTTAATAATGCAAACTGCTGCATGGCTGCGGCAGTAGTAAAACTTGTGTTCTAAAACCAAGGTTAGAAACATTGCTCTGGGCAGCAAATTCTCGATCAGCACTGTTTGGGAACCTTCATAATTGCCTTTCCCGGTTTCTCAGTTCAGTGAGTACTGGCCACTAACTCTCTTAGCTAGTTGGGTGTTCATTAGAAGTCCTTATTCAGTAGTTAGAAGGGATATGCGTTTTCAGCCAGCCCATTAAAGGCCAAATGTCACCAATTTAACTGTGTGCAAGGCTCATAAAAGAAGTCATGCATGCTACTGATGTTCAGTACCTTTCCATTCTTTATAACGAGCTGCCCGCACAGAACTGTAGAGTGTGGATATGGATAGCTCTAACTTTAAATGGATGGATAATGAGCATGGCTAGTTTATTACAATCGTATAAGTCTGTTACTGTACTATATATAGTATATTGTACATGTACAGTATATCTGCATTAGATATAATATATATGACTATATATAGTAATATATAGTTGTTTGTCCAGGTTCTGTGTTACCATAAACAAACAGCACAGGAACCTATTTGCATGTGCAAGTGAATGTCTTATTCTGGACATTGCATTTCTTTCACCTTCATTTCTTCTATCGGTTGTTCCACACATTGTTATTGTTCTTGCTATACCACTGACACTCTGCTTTATATCTAATTTATGCAAGCAACACGCCAAGCGGTGACTTTGTTTCTGGTTTAAACCTTCCAATAAGAGTTTGAGATTGTGTAGAGTATACTGCAACAACATCAACCCAAATACACTTACTTCATGTGTTCAGCATGAGAGGACAAATAACCCACATCAGCAGGCCTCTCAACACACCCACAAGGGGGGAAAAGAAAGAACGGGATTGGGTTATTCCAAAGATGAATGTGCCTCGCAGCTTTTGGGCACACAACACAAAACCAGCGAAAGGGAACATCGGCATCATTTGATGAGGCATTCCAAATGTCTCAGGGGAACTAAATTGCTGAGGGCTAAATGACAAATATATGTTGTTGGTAGTAGAGAGTGTTTCTGCTGGCTGCCCTAAGGTGCTGTGTGGCTGGCAGCGGTATTCCATTTGTCCTTGAAGATGTTGGCTGAAAATGTTGTCATCTGCTGGGTTGTCTTTTGTGCCGAGATGTTTGTGAACAGTATCTACTCTAAATTTCTCTTGTCTTGGTCTTGGACCTGAGTCTGTAACTGCTGGTTTATTTACCTCTGGCGTCATATATATTTATTTATTTATTTATTTTGTCTTTCTTTGTTGGTCCATGTGTCTTTCTGTCATCTACACATTGTAAAATGTCATGACAGGTAGGTAAGGTACACAAAGAAAGAGTATGTACATGTTTAAGATTATAGGCACAAATTAATTTTCCTTTTTTAAAGTTTCATGTAATGGTTAAGTGTGGGTTGTAAGAATCAAACAAATGTCAGTATAGTAAAGCCTATGTAAAAAAAAAAAAAAAAAAAGTAAATCTCAGGTTAAAGAAGACTTTGTGCTCACTGAAATAAAATGTAATTCTTATGGCACAGTCTCTGCATAATGTAATTCAACTGCCTACACGCATAAAATTCACCATTTTTAGCTTCCATACTACAGACAGCACTGTTCCCATTTGCAAGTTTTAGAGTTATAAAAGGCTCATACTTACAAAACGCAAGGAAATGAATAATTCCGCATGGTGAAACTTCTGTGTGGTTTTCTTTTTTTCCACCTATATGCCTGAATTATTGAATTAGGTCTCAAAGAATTTTTTTTTTTTCTCCATGCACAACGTGGATTATCTATGTCTACGCCTAAAGACAAAACAACACAGTAAAAACCTCGATCAGAGAGTGAGAGCAAGAGAGATGGAGTTTGAATATTTACAGTCAGTTAATGACATTTCCATTCTGTGGGCTTGTCAGAAATAACAAAGCCCTGCATTTACCCTCTGCATCTGCTTAAGTCTCTTTTCCTCCTCCCTGTGCCCCAAGTGGCTCAGAAATCCTACTTTATAGCGGAGAGGTGTCAGAATTTTAAACAGGCCTCGTCTTTATCCCCTGCTTCCCCGAGCTCTTTCCCTTTAATTCCTGGAAGACTAGGCCGCGGCCGCCTTTTAACCCTCACCTGCTCCTCTGCTAGAATAATGTTGGCTTCTCTCTCTTTTCTGTGGGGGAGGAGAGGGGAACAGGGTGAGAGGAGATGATGGAGAGAGAGGATAGAGGAGGTACGAGGGGAGAGCAGGGTGTTCCAGGCAGAAGAGAAAGATAGGGTTAAGATGGGCAGGAAAGGTTGCGGGGCGTGCGCGTGTTGTGGTGGGGAGGGTCTGACGAAGACGGCAGGTAGAGAAAAAAAAAAAAAAGGAACGAGAAATGAAAAATACCGGCAGAGGGGAAGGCAGGAGGCATGGACAGACAGCAAAGGCTGGAGTTATATTATTCTCTGGTGGGACGCTGACTAGCCATTTATCACGCCTCACTGTGAAAAGAAAAGGAGAAAGAAGAACGGTGGATGGGTTTTTTTTCAATCCCTTGTCAAACAAACTTGATGACAAAGCACTGCCCACATACCAGGTAACTTCTCTATTGTGGAGCTGGAACAACTTTGTATAAAGCCAAAATGAAGGGAAAGGAGTGGCCTACATTTTACATGAAATAGACATGTTCCTTTGTCCTTACAATGGAAGGTGCACTCAATTGTATAAAAAGGTTATATAAATATGGATTATGTCTGATTCCTAAGTATACAAATACCTGGCAATGACTGATATTCTTTCATTTTAACATTCTTATAATAATCCACCAAAATGACTCAAATGTTCTTGGTGTGCACTGAGGGAAACCGGTCTTAATAGCAAATGTAAATATTTTTTATTACTGATACTTTTTTTAATAAATGCAATGCTTAAGGATCTTTCTTTGTCTAGAATCTGCTTGGCACCGAAAGGAATAAATTGGCAGAAGTTTCCAAATGAATTGTCTATAAATGATATTCTGCTGTATGAGTAATTGCTTGCAATTCACTCCCCTTTGAGTCAATCTCATGTGTGAAGTCAACGCTGTTAATTAGACCTGTTTTTATGTTCAGGGAACCAGCTGAGCCTGCCTCTTTTTCTTTCTCTCCCTCTCTCGCTCTCTTTCTCTCTCTAGCATTTGTACTTAATTACTGAGGGACTGCTGTCTGCACCAGCGAGGCATAACAAAGAGATGTAATGCCATTAGCAAGCACAAAAAAAAAAGAAAGGAGATAAATTTAATAATTTCTCTTATTCTTATGTCTTAAGAGAGTAGAGTGGTTAAGATGTGCTCTGTAACCAGCTGTGATATATAATACAGTAAATGCATAGTATGAGAATTGCTCATCATCTTAAAGGAAATTGTTTGGTTATATATTAAAAATGTATGTCTGTTAAAGCTTTATACCATAGTTAAATCCGAAGGCATATTATTTTCTGTTTGATCGTTGCAATTCAGAAGGAAATCTCCAGTGTTAATGTTACATTGATGCTGATTCAGTGGTTTATCCAGCAGTAAATAAATTAGATTCGTTGTTTTAGAATAAACTAACTAATTAAAAGACTTATGTACAATTAGACAATAAGGGTTTGATATATAGACAAGGAAAATAAATGAAAGGAGGCTTGAAGAAACTTGTCAAGGGCGCGTTTAAGATAAGTGACATTTAGCATTGGAGGAAATATTGTTTTCTGCTAAGTATGATTAACATAAGTGAAAGCAATGTTTAATTATAATGATGTAAATTAAATTTGCAAAGGAGAGAGATTGACATAAGGCGCACAATGACACCTACTGGGTGTTGAAAATTGGATTCACACCACAGTGGTTGGTTTCATTTGTTGTTCAAAGAGCACAGAGCTATACTGGAGATATTGAGTGGCAAGATTAAGTGCACACACGCACACTGTGTGTACGCTCACGTATACACACAAGCTGAGAGTTTCACAGGTTTTGACACTTTTGATTGCATTTGACAACACAGAAGTCCACAGGACATGTAACATGGAAATTATCCATTGATTACAAGCCCATGTCCCGGGTTTTTATATGTGGTGAATTGAATCAGCTGTGACTTTGCTATGCTCTGCAATACCTGCAGTTATGAAAGAGTTCATAATTTAATGCAGCCATAACAGCTTCAGCAGCAAAAGCACAGGCAATCATGTAGTTGAAAGTCATATGTTTGGCTCACTCAGTTCCCAGAGGTCCGTGGCAATAGCCTGATTTTGTTGATTACAGTAATTGCATCGATTTCTGAAAGATCATAGTTTTCATTATTACATTTAGGTAGCTCTGATGTGGTTTAATAGCTTTAAAAACTAAAATTGAACTGGACATGTGTCATGATTCCAGACCACACAGTCTCGTATGTGATCTTTTGATTTACACCACAACTCCAGCCATTAATTAAAAACATAAAATGTATGTGTTTCATTATTTTTTATGTCAGAACATGAGCCTTTCTGGTGCCTCACGCTACAAAATTCATACTGAACCTTGTTACACGTTACAGTGTGATAGCTCAGCATGTCGGTTAACCTACCGTTGGGGCAGTGTCCTTGACCAGAGTTAAACATTTATGCCCGTGTTCATACTCCTCAAAGAGTTGTTGATGGCTTCCGGCAGTACCATCTAAATTTCAAGTTAAATGGCATCTATACGGTGTGCAGACAGCAGTTAAGCTCACTTTGGCATCTTGATAGAGGTTGAAGTCACTCTTTTTCCAGAGTTGTTCAGGGTGAGAGCCAACAAGCAGGTGGTGAGGATACGCACAAGGCACCAGATTAGCGCTCAGTGTTGGAGTGCATCCAATACGAGAAGGTCACCTTAATGCTAAAGTGTATTTTGAGGTCCTAATTCTCCACCTCTGTGCTCTAAACTGTAAATCTGCCATTAGATCTCAGTTATAGGAGGAAACAGGTACTCTGTTTTCCTGACGCATTGTTGTCTACATGATCTTATTAAGCAGGAGGTGGTCTATTTTGCAAAACTAAAATTGATTGTCTGAGCGTCATGGTCCACTGTAGGTAAACCTGGAAGGAGCAGGGCTTTATGGTCTCTCTACTAGATGTCTTCATGACCTGCTGATTCTAACTAAGTATCAGTAATCAAAATGGTGTGTTTGTGTTCACAGATAAAGGCAGGATAATCCAGGAGCACCTCTGAGTATAACCATCTCCTCTTGTAGAAAAAGAACATCTGAGTTGCTTCAGGCATTACAGTCGATTGGAAAGCCTCCGTGACACATTTTATGGAGATATTTCAACCAGCACTAACCTGAAGGAAACCCTGAAGGAACGAGAGCACATTGGATTCCCCTGTAGACTGGGAATACTGCAGGATTTCCTGTGAAATGCTGAAGCTCAGTTAGAAATTCAATATGTGTTTCACTGTTAAATCAAGGTAATTACAGACCTTCAAAACATCTCAACCCTTTTCCCTCCAAATAACTTAACACCGTCTAACGAATAAATATAAAAACCCAAAACACATTAATTATGGTGCTGCTGAAGAGGTGGACTGAAGGTCAGTGCTCTGGGTCCATGACTTTAACAAGGCAAAACAAATGAGCAAAAAAATATGTATTTCAAGATCTTATAAGACAATGCTATGCAAAGTCTGACCTGATCTTATATCTGGGGATTTCTTTATCCATGCACTGATACAAACTCACACATATACACAGTTACACATTCACACATACAACCAAAGACTATATATAGTCGACACATTTCCAGACTCTTACCCGTCTGTACTTTTTGATTGATGACAAGGACTTCAATAATGCTATTTCTATTTTTAAATATATTGAAAGTGGGGATTCCATTGATTTGGCTCAGAGGGTATTTGAGGCAAATTGGATTGGTTCTCTGTCTATATAAGTATGAGTCTCACCATGCATGACTATATTTTGCACTTTCAAATGTGTGGCAGCTTTCCATTTATCAAGTGCGAAAATAATACAGCCTGCCAAAGGCAACAAAAGATCTCATTGATCAAACCAAATATGCCTTTTGTGAAGTACTAGGATCTGCTGTATGAATTGTTTAAATACATGAATGGTTTATGTGATGGGTTCACGTGGATATTAAATATATATGTTTTTTTTTATCGTCCTTTAAACAGGATGTATTCTCCCACCTGTTCAAGTAAGCTGCGGAATTGTAATAAAGTAAAGTGTAATAAGATTTTGGACACATAGCTAATTAAAAACAAATGTTGAAATTGTGCAATTACATTAGTAAACAGTTATATGAAAACCTTTCTCAGCCTTTCTCTTTGACCATCTATCATTGAAGAATAAATCCCATTGTCACAATAATTTCATGAGAAGTGGTAAAAGCATAT
>JAPQRQ010000009.1:14606191-14619677 GCA_037367365.1 Apogon talboti | reverse complement strand
ATACAGTCCCACTCATAGTGTTTGAGAACAGAATAGCAACATTAAAATGAATACATGTAGACATTTGTAGGAAAAAAACAATAAATGAAATAAAGCTTAGAAATGCTTTAACTAATTAAAGCAGTAAATGGGTATACAGTATATGCTTATTTCAAGTGTTTTCACTTGCTATCAAATATTTTTAAATGTTGTTAATCCTGGCGTACTTCTCTGAAAACTCCACAAGTACACTTAATGAAATGTGTTTATGGTCTGGTTTATTGTCAATGGATATTTAGTTGTTTTTTTTTTTTCATTCACCACTCCAAATTACATATTTGTCCAGATTTCAGAATTTGAGCTGGTCTGAAAAGTGGATTATGCCGATAACACTGAGGATCGAACTAGATGGATGACTGAAGCAGTGTCTAAGACTGCTCCCTGGCCTCCCTTATAAACCTGAAATGACAAATATACACTCTGGCTAATCGCCAGAGGAGTGCACTTGCTATTACACACTGCACAGCCCCAAAGGGAGAGTCTGGGAGAAAAGAATGGATAATTTGCTGATCTGGACATATTCTTTCTCCCCCTCTCTTCTGCTGTACGTGCATATGCGTGTCTGTGTCTGTGTGTGCGTGTGTGTGTGTGTGTGTGTGTGTGTGTGGGTGTGTGTGTGTGAGTGTGAGTATGTGTGCAACAGAAGGGATGTGAGTATGTGCACGTGTGCAGCAGAGGGAAGAGAGAGAAACAGAATAAATGACTGTAATAAATGAAGATGAACATTCCAGGACCTCTGCTCTCTTCCTGTGTTTTTCTCAATTTTTCTCTCCCCCACTGCCAAATATGTATTGATTTTCATGCATATTTATAATCTGCGCAGAACCAGTGGGTCTCCAGTGTTTTCAAAGGTGATAGGCTTGCTCCATGGAGCAGAATCAACAATATCGAACACACACAGAATATCTGATCCCTCCTCCAAGCTCTGATGATATATAACACTCATTGTGTTTGTTCCGGCGTTGTGTACTTTGGATGTAGTACAAGGCAGGTTCATGCTTTTATGTTAGGATTAAACATTAACATTAATTCTGTTTTCCTGTGCTTTTCTCTTTAGGAAAATGAGGACTTCTATACTAAATTGTGTTTGATTATTACTTTTAATTGCTTCTGCAGATCTTAATCATTTTAC
The DNA here is from genome assembly GCA_037367365.1 of Apogon talboti. Classification (NCBI taxonomy): domain Eukaryota; kingdom Metazoa; phylum Chordata; class Actinopteri; order Kurtiformes; family Apogonidae; genus Apogon; species Apogon talboti. The sequence continues at coordinate 14,618,506 of JAPQRQ010000009.1, read as the reverse complement.
CCATTTTCTTTGCACTGGATATGATTATGTCTTCATTTTGAGTCTTAAATTAAATGCAGTGTGATGACACATCAAGCTCCTATGGCATCCAACATGATTGTTTCAACATTAATTGTGCAATTATCAGTTTTAAAATGGCATCATACTCTTCTCTTGTACTTGATCATAGCACTAATCTAATTCATTTCTTTTCAACCTGATATTGTAAGCAAATCTGACTTCATTGTTTATTTCCCCTCAATTGGCTCTTTGAGCATAGAGCTCTCAAAAGGGAGGCACCGGATAAAGACAAGAGACAGGTTTTCTAAGTGGCTCTTCATGTTCCTGCTGTCAGGCTTGACCTTGCTCTGATGCCTTTGTCACCGTGGGTGTGTTGTGAATATCTTTTTTTTGTATTCTGTGTATTGATGTGTTTATAAATGGCCAACCAAGATTTGAGTTCTCATAGATGCATGTCAGCTAAAGCATTGTTTTACTTATGGGCTTCTCTAAATGGGGCTAATATGTGCTTGTACTTAGAATCTATGTAAGTTTTAACAATGCAGTCTTCAGATACTGGCCTAATATCTAACTGAAACACAGTCTTAAACAGTGTCTTGATGTATACAGCAAGTCACATACAGTATAAATACATGCAGACTTGAAGTCAGTTGAGGAGACATCCCAATACAAATACTGCATTTAGTAAAGATCCTACATTTAAAATTTCAAGATAATCCTTCAGAAACATGCATGGCCGCACACATGCATGTAACAAAGATGTATTTTGGGGGTGTTCAGTCTTCCATAGAGTGATTAAATGCTAGGTGGAGCACAAAACCACTAATGGTTAAGGGGAGATTTCCCCTGGTGCCTCGTCCTCCCACTCAGTGATTCAAAAAAATGACAGGTGATGGAAGACTAGTTCACAAATACTATGTAACACGTACCAAACACATCCGGAGTTAGCCTTCACATTTAGGGAGTTGAGGAACAAGGTATATAGAGAACATCCCCCTTGCTATATGGTACTGTAAAACACAAAGATGTTTTGTTCTTTCACTAGAACATTTTGAATAATAAGATGTTAAAATCAGCAAAATACCTTTTATTTCTACATTGACATATTTGAAGAAATCTGCTAAAAATCTTAACTGTAAACACAAACCTACACACTCCATTCCAAATGTCTGCCTGTACCTCAAAAACTGTACATTCCCACTTGCAAATTTTATACAAGGTAGGACCATCCCATACTTCAGGCCTGGAACAGGATTTGGATTCCATTGGGAGATTAGGTAGTTTTTGAGATTTCTGTAGTGATTTTATCAGAAGTGAATCCAAATCAAATTGTTTTAAGAGTCAAGGAACTGAGTTATGCACATGTTGCAACATAGTTGAATTATTCAGTATACAGTGGTCCCTCGTTTATCGCGGTGATTGCGTTCTAAAAATAACCTGCAATAGGCGAAATCCGGGAAGTAGTCAGCTTTATTTTTTACAATTATTATATATGTTTTAAGGCTGTAAAACCCCTCACCATACACTTTTCTCAGACAGGCATTAACATTTTCTCACATTTCTCTCTTATTTAATCACTCTCAAAGTTCAAACCTTCGTAGATTTTAAAAAATAAGTACAGTAACGCATTCTGTACTGTACAGGAGACACGGCACGGAGGAGATTGATTGACAATGGTCTACAGTCCCTCAGCCAATCAGGACGCAGAACGCAATGCGCGTTCATACGCTGTAAAAAAAAAGCATGCAAAATTGCACTAAAAAAAAATCCGCGAAACAGCGAGGCCACGAAAGGTGAACCGCGTTATAGTGAGGGACAACTGTAGTGGATATGATCTAAGGGGGCAAGGTTTGACGATCCCTGGTGATGTTAATTGGATGCAACATCTTTAAAACAGAATTTTGAAAATATTAAAAGATATTGTGGACCTAATTTTTAAAGGATTGTTGGTACACATATTGTAAGAGAACAAAAGTGATCTCTTTCAAATGAGAATTTTCCTCCGCTATGGTTCTTCCAGGAACAAGTTCACTTAAACTATAACCTTTTTTCTGGTGTTTTCCTTGTTTTTTGAGCACATTTCACTTCAACTTTTCATGTCGCAAAAATTGCATACTGGATCACAAGTGGCTCGTTGAATATCTGATGTTCAGGATCCTACTTGACATGTCCCTTAAACTAAGCACAGAGGAATTTTCTCCTTCAAAGGATGAATTTGACAACAGCGTGGCAGGGTTAAACTTTGCGTGGATATTATTCTGAACAGAACGATGAACAAACAGGAAGAAAAAATTGTTTTGCAAGAAGCAAGCTTTTAATCAACAATAATAAGAGTTATTAATTAAGAAGAAGAAGAAAGCTTTGACATTGTTTTCTTATTAATATGTTTGTGGCACTCAATTATCTACTCTTCTTTTCTTCTGCCAGTCACTGAACAAACAGGTGTGTTGTGTCACTGGTATATTTACTCAAGAACCAGTCTTTTATGTATATGTAAGGACTGTCACAGTCATGTTTGGTGAGACACTTCACACACACTGCAGACCTTCAGGCAAGTGTAGAAACACTCCAGTCCTTAAGGTGGCAGTAAATCATCATTACTGGAGAAGTCACTACCACTTTACACCAGGTAAATACATGACAGACAGAGTGAACCCTTCTGATAAAGGACACTGGATGTCGCTAGTATCATAGTAGCATCATACCCAGCAAGTAACTTTTTTTAATTTCCACACAATCATCTGGTTCCTGTGTACATAGCAACACTCCGTTTTGTGTTAGCTGAATGTATTTGTAGAAAAAAAGCTGTTTTTACAGGATGTCTATCTATCTATCTATCTATCTATCTATCTATCTATCTATCTATCTATCTATCTATCTATCTATCTATCTATCTATACACAGAATTAATTATTATATATTATTCAAACCAAACATTTTGCAAATCAAGATATTACAGCTGAGAATAGTTCCATCAGTCTCTCAGATATGGAAGGTAATGTGTAAATGTACCTACCTGTGAGAGTCAGTCATCCGCAGAGTCTGTCTTTGTCCTCATAGATCTTTCATCCATATATGCGAAGCATTTGTGACAGCTCATTGTTTAAGAGTGTTACTTCAACTGTCACTGCTTTGTTGACCTTGGCAGGCTCAGTACAAGCTATCCCTGAAGTACTACTTCACATTTCTTCACTTGTTTCACAGTGTTTTACATGTGCTTGTGTATATTTGTATGGCATATAATAAAAGTTGAAGCAACTCATGCATGTATGAACTGACATGCCTATAAGGATGCTGATTTATTCTGTTTTCATTATGACACAAAAATTAAACACTGTTTTGCCAAGGTCTGTCCAAGTTCAGGAAACATTGAAGTTGCAGATAAATACTAGAGCTGACAGAGAGAAGGTTACTGAGGTATTCTGGGAGTTTACCCAGCAAAGTTTTATAGATTAACAGACCACCAGTGTTGTTGTGAGCAGTGTCTAATTAGGTCAAATGTCAAGGTAAGGGAAACTCCTCATGATTATAAAAAGAAATGCCTATTAATTTACTGGAAAGAAAGTGATCTAATTAGACTATAATCTACTACATGCAGTATGTGTACCATGTACTGTATAGTGTCAGCATCTAGTGTCACAAAAGTTTGACCCTTAAAGGTAGAAGGTTAATTTTCTCAAAATAAATAAATAAAATCACTACATCGTGAAACTATTTTAACTATATGTAATTATTGTTTTTGGTTTTTTTTAAGTATCACAATTATGTTATCTAATTATGTCTTGGGACAATGTGATTTTTGACTAGTAGGTTTATAAACAATACCCTTTTTGATTATTACTATTTTTGTGTGATAGCATGAAAAAGTACAAAATGCATTGACATGGATGAACTTAAGCTGCAATATGCAACGCAGTTGACAAACACCCAAGTCGGAAAGTCACTGACTGTAGCAGTACGCCCAAAAGACAAATTAGTCGATGTAGTATGTAGTGAATTAAGTTTCATTTAGTGAAAACATTACAGTATACACAACAATTTCACAGCCATGTCCTAACACTCCCCTGGTATAAGTATATTTAATAAAGATCCGGTGACCTGTTGTTTTTATATCAGATGTCTCTGATGCCAGACTTTGGCAGCTAAACCAACCGAAAAATGACAAGGCATTTTTATGTAATTAATACTGCCAAGTGGTTTTTCAGGTTGACGGGCCTGTTGGTATCTTTAGCTACTACAGTATATTCTCACTATATGCGACATACATGTTTACAGTACAGAAATTTTAAGAAATGTGTGTAATTTCAGGCTATTTAACTACAATTTTTATGATCTAATTATTTGCATTTGTTGTTTTGTTGATTTGCATAAGTGCAGAAAACAAAGAATCCTGTTTTCTCTCTAATAAATTGTAAGCAGCAAGTGATTCGGTTTTCAAAATGGTATGGTGTAAATTTATCCTACAAAATCTTGAATCTAAAAAGATAGGAGGTAGAAGAACATATTTGACTGAGACAAACAAGTAAGTAAGAAAGAAAGAAGGATAAAGAAGAATCACGGAGAGGATCTTAGAGAAAGAACAGAGGCTTAGCAACAGTTCTCCAGGGAAGCACTCTCTGCTCAATCACTTGCTCTTAGGTCCCTTCTAATGACATCTCTAGCACCATTGCCTTCCCCACTAGAGCACTTGTTTCAGTCTATTGTCCCAGAGAGACGTTACTAACATGGGGTGTTGAGTATGCAGAGGTGGATGGGGGCAGTCTATCAGCATTCTATCAGACAATCAAGTGATGGGGTTTTCTGTCCTAGTTATCTTGATAACATGTCTTTCTCTACCAAAACCCTTGGTGAGGAACACAAAATAGAAAACATAAAGAAATGATGGATAGGTTTGTTTTTCTTTGCCATGTGGTGCATGAGGCTGTGTTTTTGTTTTTTTTTTATACTTAATCCTTGACCTGTTAGTCTTTCTCTTTCCCTTTCCTTGTTCTTTGCTTCTTCTACTCCACAACCAGCAAAGTATGAGCTAAAAACTACTTATAGTGGTCACTGTAGTTCTTCCAGTTTTCTAGCAATTCTGTAAAAAGAACTGACAACAAGTTATTTAATCCCAGCTGATGTAGTGAGTAGTTTCTCATTTCTTAAACAACCATCAGTTTGTTAAAGAGCATAAAGATTGGACTGTGTTTCAATGGAAAAAGGTCATGTGGTCTTATGACTCCACGTTGACTCTGTTCCAGAGTGACGGGCGTATTAAGGTCAGAAGAGCGTTGGATGAAATGATTACCCATCATGCATAGTGTCTACCGTACAAGCCTATGGAGGCATCTGGCCAGGTCTGCGTTCAACATTATGTACCCAAAAAATGACAGAATGAAATGCTGTGACATATACACATTTACGTATGCATAATCAAAGCTAAGGGCAGTCTAGAGGAACATTAGAGCACAGGACTTTTGTTGTCCTGCCCCAGCTTTCTTTCTACCGTCAAGAAATTCTTTTGTATGTTTGTCATTAACACCAGAATCTAAAGAGGCAGATATTCTCTGTCTTCACCACTGGAATTGAATACACACATCACCAAATAAATGGATAGGATGCTCTATTTTCATAATTTGCATAAATTTAACTATACATTTCCGATCATTTCATTGTTTATGGAGGCCAACAAAATTGTCATCACTTTTCATTTTTTTTATTACTGAATCACAAACTGCATGTGCATTAAAGCTTCAGTGTGTGATATGAATTGACATCTACAGGTTAAATTGCAGACTGCAATCAATAGAAAAACCTCATCGTCATCTACAGTGGCCACAAAAAACATAAAAAGTCCTTGTTGGAGCCAGTGTCTGGTTCATTCTGGGCTTTTTGGTTAAAGGGCAGTACAGTCAGGACCACACAAAAACATAGGAAGTGACAGTGATGCACCTAAATGACACCCAACATAAAACAAAAAAAAAGATGTCTGTTCAGAGCTGCTCAGGAGATGTAAACAGATCAATCATTGGTAACTAGAATGCAACAATTCTCATTTTTATGTAATTACATATGAATGAAAACACAGTTATGACTATTACACTGCACCTTTGTAATGACATGCCCTTAAATCCGCCTTAAACCTTACACATAGGACCTTTACAATTCTGCTGTCGTCTTCAGGTGATTAGCACAATAGAGCAATAAGAACAGTCAATACTGCATTAATTTCATGCCATCTGTCTTTTTATTTTCACCATCCTCCCCTCCCTTCTCTCTTTATGTACTTGTCTGATTTTTTACCTCCTCAGTTTCTGTCTCATTTCTATCTACATCACCCTCCTCCTCACCCCGTCTGCTGCTGTTCCACCGACACAAGCCTGGTGGCAGCAATCAGTCATCCTAGTTATTTTCTATTCATGGACCAATGAAACAGTATAATGACAATTAATGTTAATAAATGTTCTCTTTTTTTCTCAAACATGCTTTGTGGTTTGAACCAAACAGTCTAATAATGTCATTCTAACCTGGTTTGGTTCAAATGTGTCAGGCAGGAGGCCAAATACAGGAATTATCATTCATTATTTTATGCTTTTGATAATGATGGCAGAATTTTGCTGGTGCCTTAATGACCTGTGGTTGTTCAGGCTGCAGTTGCTGGAATCTATTGTGTTTGTAACTAGTTCTAAGTATCTGCAACACTCATGACTATGATACAGAAATAGTTAAAGGGTGAGGAAGACTGCTTTATGTGATGAAGCAACACAGTCTGACTTAGGCTCCAAATCAGGTTTCACATGTATAAACCAAATGCAGAAAGACATTCCTACATGTTTTTAGACATATAATTTGCTATGTTTAGATACAGAACATGGAGTGGAAAAAAATGTGCACGTCTCCTTATGCATTTTAGAGCAAGACGAATTAATATGAAAAATGAAGAAACAAGATAAGACATAATTTAACACAAGAATTTGCATTTATTATCGGAATAGTATATATAGGTTTTTTTTATCATATACATATTTACATATTTTCGGTACAGACATAATTTTTCATTCCTGATTTTTAGGAGATACACAACTGTACTGAGATAAGGAAGCAAATTGATAGCTGTTATTTTTGGATAATTATGAATCACGCATCACTGCAGGTAAGCTAATCCTTTACGCATGTGGAATTTACTAATAACATGGAGCTATAAACAGTTATAGATGTAGTAGTTGTACGTAAATATGACTACTGTGGTGCTTCTGAAGGGGGAGGGGGTCTCCCTCTCTGAACCACTTCAATGGCTCACTCTTAAACAGAGGCTTGTCCAAAGGGGTGTCATGAGGTGATGGAAATAGAAGGCTACTGAAAAGAGAGGAGAGTTACACACAGCAGGATATGTGAGGTTTCTTTAAGAAGAATCTGTGTCAGGGTTGGACAGGTGCAGTGCAGTTCAGTGCAGGTCTAAGCCAGACAGAAAGGCCAGTAAGAGCTACACCAGCAGCCATTTAGTATCTGCAGCAACAGGTGGAACATGAGCCTGAAAGCTTGCACCAAACCTCCAAGGAAGAGGAGGATCAGTAGGAGTCAGCTTCACAGCATGTTTCAATCCATAGTAGATCTTCCAGACTTGAGGATACTCCCTGGAACACAGTGAGAACAAATGTGGAAATTTGATTCTAAATGATAGAAACAATATCATGGGTAGAATGTTCTCAAATTCAGGCCGATTATTTCACCAGCAGACATTCTTCACTCCCCTTTGCCTCTCAGCCTGCCTTCGCTCCACTCTCTGGTTTTGCACACTTGAAAAAAAAGCACCGCATAAGAACAGTTGGTGTGCAATACATTCCAAAGAAGCCAAGAATGTAAATGTCATAGGGGCAGGCAGAGGGGATCTGACACTAACATGTATTTATTTCAATCAGTGGATAAACTGTACCGAAAAAAGATTCAGTGAAGTTGGAGTATAAGGGGAACTTTTAGGCTATATTGGAATAAAAAGCAAAATATGACCCGAAAGCAAAGAAAATACTGTCCAAATATACAAATTATACTGCACAAAAGAAATCCTGGAGTGTTTGGCAGAGATGACTGGTATAATATCATCCAAGAGGTCAAAGACAGTGAGGCACTCAGTGTTCTACTCGATAAAACTAATAAGAGAAGAACAAATTTCCCTGGTCCTGAGATATTATTATAAGGGGGCAATACATGAGTTTTTACATTTTTTTTTTTTTTTCAAATTGCTGATAGTTTAGACACTGTAAGGTTAACATAGAAGATCATTAGTTGCTTAGAGAGATATGGGCTGGAGTATAAAACTATTCTTTGTTGGCCAAAGATATGATTCATCCATAACTAGCGGAATAGATGCATTGAATGTGAACTGCATGACACATCGCCTGAACCTAGTAGATACTATAAAATCACTACCTGAAACTGTATGTTTTTTTCTTTCCCCAGAAAAGCTTTATGATTTCATGTCAGGCTACAAATGGCTGCATGTTGAAGTTCAGCAGAAATATATGGAGGTCAGTTTGTAGAGCTCCAGCGACACAAGGTGGGCTCTGCCTGGTGTAATATGATGGAAAGGCTACCTGCAGTGCTCTGTGTCCTTGAAGATATTGCTGACGAAAAAAAGGGAAGACAGGTCGGTGTCGGCGCTGGGCCTATTTGCACAGACTGTATTGGGATTGAACTAACATTATGCAAAGAGCAGGGCGGTGACACCGTGCGTCTATCTGATATGCTTCACTTACTGTCACAAGACCTAGCAAGAGCTGTTAAAGCTTAGTGAACCACTTCAGGGTGACATGTCAGAATAACAGAGATAAATTTCTGAATAGTTATGGTGACATGTCTTACAGCTCAAAATGCAACATCAGCATTGAAAGAGTCATAGAAAACAATAGAATCTCCACACCGTCCTTAGAGTCTGAGTCTGCATCGAAAACCTCTTAATCAAATCAACTGTATCAGTTCATTTCCATATGGTAAAGAGTCTTCTAACTGAATTTATTTAGGGAGCATTGTTTACCATTTATATGTAATATAGGTTGTCTATGTCCATATAATTACATGATACATAAGAGTTTTACAAAATAACCATTACCGTAATCAACTTTACAAATCAGATGAAAACAGTGTTTACCTGCATTTTATGTGTACTAGTTTGAGTCGTTTTTTGCCTTTGTGTGTTTTTGCCTTTCATTGGTTTTTAGTCATGAATGTATGAAGAGTTTTATGCATCTGGACCTCAGGTATCTCGTGACAGACAGACAGATCCCACAGAAAAAAAGAAAAAATCTAAAGTGAGCTATAGAAAACCATGCAGAGGCTAAATATCTCTAAGTATTCATGTTTACGTGGTAACAGTGTTATTCTTACATGGTCTTTTTTCCCCACTGCAACTAAAGGAAGCAAGGCATCTGTCCAACCACAATACAAAATGGTGTATGTGAAGTACAAACAAGATTTTTGTTTTTCTTTTTTTTTTTTTTTTTTAACAATAGCAACAAATATTGCTCTGTAATGCCCTGACCTTAAATAGGCCATCATAATTGGAGGTTCTCATGCCTGTGTCAAGGCCACTGTGGTTCCAATTTCTTAGACAATCTATTGCCAACAAAAAGAACACAGACCTTTCCTGAATCTTACCAGAAGTTGCACCCGATTGCAACTTTGCCAGGTGCCATCTCTCTGTCTCTCTCCCTCTGTTCGTTTTCTCTTTCATTTCCCCATTGTATTCACCCCCTCGCCTCTTTTTTTTATTTTCTCCTCATTTTGTCTCCCTTTTCCATCTCTCTTCTCCTTTCTCCTTTTAATCCTCTTTCTCCCTCTACACTTTGTCAACCCCCTTCGTGCATCTCCCTTCCCCCCCTCCCAGTGACTACACCCATCCCTCTCTCCCCTCAGCTCACAGGAGGGTCAAGTGCACAGGCTTTTGTCTCAAAACATGTGGAGGGAATTAATTGGCTCCAGCGTTTGGCTCTTTCCACCCGACTGCTTCTGTGCGGCTGTCACCTGGCTCTCGCTCTTCCCTCTCTCCGTGTCTCTGTTTTTACCCCTCTTTCTGCTCTCTCACTCTCTCTCTGTCGCTCGTTTTCACTCATGCTCACTCCTCATCTTCCATTCTCTCCTCGCTGTTCTGTCTTTCTTCCTCTATGCCCTCTCTGTGTCTTGGCCCCCTTGTAAGATCAAGCCCTCTGCTGCAGCTGAAGGACTCTCATGTTGTGTCTAATGAGGGAGGATAATGTGTGCTGTTGTAGTTGATGGATATATAAGAGGAGATGGAGAATAGAAAGTAATGGACAGACTGAGAGTGAATTTTTGGAAAAAGGCACAAACTTACATAAATGATCATTTTCTGTAAAAAAAAAACCCCTTAATATTACTTCTAGTATTCAGTCATGCGTATTCTGCATTTTTAATGACTCAAACATCTTGACTTTTTACATTTTCATGCGTTTTCATGGCTAAACATCTTGAAATCTAAAGGTAAAAACATATCTTTTTATTGAGCCTAATGTGTATAGACCCTATGTCTGCTTTTCACTATCCCACCCAACCCAACTGTTACAATTCCAAAATGAAAGAGGAAAAGCTGGTTTACAGGAGGAAAACTGTTTTTTGGAGCGCTAAAGATATATTTTAAATCATCTCATTCCATTTCCTTATCCTCTTTTATCCCTACCCATCAGTCCACCCATCCTCTAAGCATCCTCACATCACCACACATCCTCACATCGGAAAATTTGGATGCATTAAAAAAAAAAAAAAAAGAAAGAAAGAAAACTGCAGATTCCCCACCCCTCCCTCCTCCTGTACCCCAATTACCAGATCCCCCCTCCCGTCCACTCCTCCCCACATCCCTTTCCTAAGAAAGAGGGATAAATCAGGCTGCATATTAATTGCATTCAAACGGGGGACCATGTGCCTGGCGTACTCCTTGTTTCCATGACAACCAGCTCAGGATCCATAAAGATTTCAGGGGCAAATGGGGCTGGGAGGGTGGGGGTCACCCCAAAAGAGGATAAGCATAATTACAGCCAGATAGGCAGCCAGCCAGGGAATGGTGAGGTCTGTAAGCAAGTGTCCCAGTCAGAAAGATACTGAATACTGTCTGCTGAAAATTCTGTCAAAATTTTGAGGCAAAAAAATATCTTTTGCACAGACTGAGAATCTTGTTTTTCTCCCAATGTGTCTTTTTATTCATTAAGCAGTAAATATTTAGCTTGAAGATTCTATCTATATTTTGTTCTATAAATACTAATATTCTTTTTTTTTATTCCATATATAAGTTAAATGAAAACCAACAAGGAAATCTTAAATTATCATTGTTGGTTGTAAAATCATTCAATAAACTATGAGATATAAGGTAAAACTGGGCCTTTCTCTTCATTTGTAGTTGTATTTATTAGTCATTCCGTAGAATTACACTGCAATTAATTTAGTCACCAGTATGTAAATGTGATACTCAGTTTTTTAGTGATAATGAGGCATTATTTACTATTCGACAATTCACATGTGCAATAAGGGAATCAAAAAATCTTCCATAAAAATAGGAAAGACTTTTAACAAATATCCTCACAGTATCATGGAAAACAACTGAGCACTTTATCAACTGAACTGAACAATTTAAAAAAAAATCACCTACCCCAACTGATACAAACCCCAAATTAGCTTTTTTTAGCCTTGTTTTCAGAAGCGTTCTATAAACAAATTGTCATTGCCAACCTCTCACCTAGCTCCACCATTAACACCGAGAGCATCAATCAGTTGAGGCCTCTATATTTGTGTAGCCGGTAGTAGAATGTCCTTCCTGACTGACTGTAGGTCACATCAGACATTGTTGCAGCTCTTTTTTGTTTGTGTTTTGGTCCAATTTCTTGATTTCACTGCTTTTAATGCCTAGTTAAACTCTAGAGTTGTACTTTTTTCAGCTCTGGACCCTTTAGATTTCTCTATGTGGTCAGGTTCTCTCATTACATATAATGATACACCAGTTGTAAAATTATAGACCACTACCAATATAATATAAAATGACACTTTGCCTGATAGCTGATGCTAATGTTACTTTAGGATTCTTTATTTTATCCTTTTTAGTGTTTATTCCCCCCCTTAATGAAGAAATTTCATTATATATAGCAGATATAAAAAGTAGTTCCTGTTATAAATTCTTTCAGTCTATCACTCACTGATCTTTGAATTAAGACAGATCCAAACTTACATTATATGGGGAAAATAAATAAATAAATAAATAAATAAATAAATAAATAAATAAAAATAACAGCATGTAAATATCTTCCACTGCCATCAGTGAAGTGAATATTGCTGATACCA
>JAPQRQ010000009.1:14595686-14606091 GCA_037367365.1 Apogon talboti | reverse complement strand
AAATAAATAAATAAATAAAAATAACAGCATGTAAATATCTTCCACTGCCATCAGTGAAGTGAATATTGCTGATACCAGTATTAGCCAATAAATCTATTGTCTGATGCCAATGACCGATGATGATCTATTTTTTTTTAGTATATCAACTAAAACCATTGTTTTTTTTGTTGATGATTTATGAAAAAATCTACTGCCTTATTGGCATTTTCAGCATCACTTGTACTTCAGCAGGCATGGGTGGGGCCATCCGTTATGTAGGCCTTGGTTGTAGTGTCTCTCACCTGAGCATCACATTACCATTAAATTCTTTGTATTATTGTTACATTTAATCATTGTTATTTGTAATCTTGAACTAAACTGATTCTTTGGCTTAGCTGCAGTCACATCAGCGTATGCAAACTTCTAATTTATGAGCAGTTACTGCCAAAAATGTGCTCTGTGGTTGCAGAAACCTCCACCTTTGGCCACCAAAATCTGGTGTTTGTGTCAAATTTGTAGAAATTGTTCTCAAGATATTACATTTGTAAACTACTGGGCACTGACAGGGAAGAGGACCTGACTGATAGAAAAAAGTTTATGGAGGAATCGAGATAGAATAGGCTGTATCCTAAGCCAAAAATGTAGGCCCAGACCATTTAGCCTTTCTAAGCCAAATGTCCCAGTCTTCCTGGACACCTGAAACTCCTCATTCAGCCAACAAAAGGTCACAGCTCCATCATCATCCCTATTCCCACAGCAGCAACGGCAAAAATATCTGGCCTTAATGACTACAGACCCCATGGCCCTCACATCAGTAGCTGTGAAGGTATTTGAGCGCATAGTCCTGGCACACATTAAATAATCAGCCCCATTGCCCTGATGGACACAGTATAGTTTGCATATTGTCCACGCACTTTACTCTCCAGTGTCTTAAGTCTTTACGAAGACACCTGTGCAATAAGTCTGTTCATTAAGATCAGTTCAGGCTTTATTATAATAGCAGCGATCTCAAGGGGTTTAGGAAACTCCAGAACATGCTGATTATTTTAGAAGGACAGGAGCCAAATTGTTAGATTCAACGTCACTTCCCAAACTGGCAACATGGGGGTGCTGCAGGGATGGTTCTTCTCCTTTTGCTCCTCTTCCTTCCTCACTAATGACAGGCTGGAGGCTATAGGTGGAGGAGTCAGTCAACTGATGTAGGTAAAAGGACAAAAAATAAAAAAAGGGTAAGGCTTTATTTTACAGCCTACAATGTACAGTATACATAGTCCTGAGTTAGGGTGTGTTTGTTTTGTACTAAAAGGGGCCAGAGCAGTACTTATAGGTAAATACTGGGTAACAAGATGTGATGAAATAAAGGGGAAACAATTTGCAAATAATGAAAACAGCAGGTATTATTGTGCCTATTTTAAAAATACAGGGTATGTATGACCTAGTGAGTGAAAATACAATAATTTCAGGATGGAAATTGGATAAGTTATACCATAACTATACTTTACCTAGTGGGTATTATTTTTTTTTTGATTAGTAGAGAGTTTATTCCACAGTTATTTCTTTAATCTACCAGGTGCTCTTATTACACCATATGACTACCAAAATGAAATGATAATTTCTCCAATGCTTGTGGTAAATATCAATAAATGTGTAATTTTGCCATTAAAATACTGGCCTCTTGTGGCTCCTCATAACCTGCTTTACAACAAATAGTTAAGTATTCGAGCATGTGCACAAGTAAAAAAGTTGCTTCATCTGAACACTTAAATATTTGGAACAATTTATGCAAATGTGCAACACATCCAAACAGAGGTCTTCCCATCCTTGGCTATATTTTCCTTATTAAATAATAGAATAGAAAGCATGTCTAAACATATTTTTTTTTACCCCTACTGTGACAATGAAAGCTATAAAGAAACATTAAAAACATTATATAAGGAAAGGTAACATAATTTCACTCCTTTTTCTCTCTCTAGTGCGTTGCTTTGTCTGGTTCCTTGTGCAGGTATGTGTTGAATTGTTCAATCTTGTCATCATTGTTGTATATAATTATATGAAAAAAAGAAGCAGTCTTGGACTTCAGAACAAACTAATACTCAATAATAATAATCACACAGCACTAAATAAAGAAAATGTAGAGAGAATTACTGCCAGAGCATCTAAGATCACAGCTCAGACTCTCCATAGATGTGATATACTCACTACACACACCTTCTCACAAGCGATCAACTTCATAGATGATAGTTTCATCATGTCGTTATACATGTTGTATAAATTGTTATGTGAGGTATTACTGTTGTTAGAGCCATTTAATACTGAGGTAATTTAATTTGCCAAATGAAAGAGTGTTGATGCCATTTTGCACCATTTACATGTAAACTATCAAGTGTCCTAAATCTACATGGAGCTGTCAATCAACAGCACTTCTTTATCGTACCGATTATACTGCCAGTTTAACTAGTGCTCCCCTGTTTTGTGGACGTCTGTTATAGTTTCAAAACATCTGTAGCTACCGGTGCCAGCCTAACTCTTAATGTAACAGATCTGCAACACTAGAGGATACATCTGCCCAAAAGCTGATTTGTTTTGTCAGTTGACAAGGTGAGGCTTGTCAGAACATGCACACACAGCCAAAGTAAAAGAAGTGAATGCTCAGACATGGACAGAGTGAGAAATAAATGACATAGAAGTGTCCTCTGTACACTGAGGCTGATTGTAAATGGGCCTGGGTGGGCCTGAAAGGTGATGAGTTGAGGTGGGACGCTCATCAGCAACAGCTGGTAGGCAGATGCAGAATGTGTTAGTTTCAAATGGAAAGTGTTCCATTATCTCCATATTTATGAATATTTATAATAGCTCCACCCCAAATGTCTCTTTTGGTGTAAATTGAAATCTTGGAGATAGATGATCATTTGCAGAGGTTAAATTCTACCATTTGCCAAATAAATGGGATATCATTTGGCAGGACATACTCAGACAACTTCTGCTAGGGTTTGGAGTCGACGCTGCTGGAATGTGAAATGTCCATAATAATGTCGCCCAGTGCAGCTTTAAAAAGAAAATTGTCTGCCGTGTTAATACTACTCTGGAAAAAAATGGCCCCACCCCTTTTCATCCAAAATATATAAAGCTACACTGAAACAGACATTCACACATAAAAACGCACGCATTTACTCATGCACAGACCAATGTAGAGGCTTGATGTATTATGCATGAATTTGCTTTAATTGCAGGGACTCTATTTGCATAACCTCTCCTAGCTTGATCAAATTTGCTCATCTATATTGCAGCCTTCTGACCTTGGCTGTGGGCAGGTTAGTTCTTCGAGGCATGTGTGAAAGTGATGTGTGGATTCAATATCTTTAACAGAACATTTTTTTAAGTATTATTTTATTGTAGGCACATTTGAAAAATGGATAAATGCTGCAAAATAAACTGGAGGTCACATTCAAATGGAACTGGATACAGGCATGCAGTTCATTGGTCGAATGAGTTTTTTAATTTTAGTGACTGACTGCAACAGTTGTCTGTACTACTCAATACTTAACACACTGTATGATATTAAGTACTGAATAAATACCTGTATGTAAGAAATGTGTTATTTGTTAAAATATTTGGTATTACTGATCATTGAAAAGTCACCGTCTAGAGTATTATTAGTACTATTAGAGTACATGTTTTCATTCCTGCTCAGTTTTCATAACTTTTATTATGGATATGTTCACATTCAAACCATTTTATAATAGTCTACAATTAACAAATGAGGTTAGACTAGAAATAAAGCACTTTAGGTTTCATAGCATTTATTAAAACAGGGCATGATTATTTGTAATAGTAGATGGAGTGGGGTATTTTTTTTTCCTTTTATCACTAGAACCACCAGTGGGTCAAATTTACCCATTTGACCCATTCCTGTTGTTCAATAATACAGTACATTACAGTATTCTGATGACATGTTGAAGGTCCTTTTCTGATACTTTGTTCCCTATTTCCTATATAGGGTCAAATTTACCCCTATAGAAATGCGTTGACTTTTCCACCATTCATATTTTAACATTCTAGGTTTTTAGGCAACAGCATTTGTTTGTGTGTGATCTGAAATATATGTCATTTAATACTATTTACAATGTAAGAGAGAGATTTATGAACCAAACAAACATGCAGATACTTCCTTTCCACTCTCATTTTATACTGATTTGTACTTACATCTATATAGTGATTAGTGTTCGATGATAAAACTTAATCGATTAAATGACTTAAACTAATATAATGGAGAACATATGTCTTTCTTTATATGACCTGTTTGGTCATTTTAGCGATATAGCAACTTCTGCTGGTTCTAGTGTTAAATAATTTCAAGAAACCGACATATTACTCTGGCCTAGGTTGACTCCGCTGTCTAAGACCCTCATTCAAAACCAAGTTTGATGGATGGATGAGCAGACAGATGGATGGGAGGATCGATGGACCGATAAACGAATTGGCAGACAGATGGACGGATGAACAAATGGATGGTTGGATAAGTGGATGGGTGAATGGATGGATGGATAGGCATTTTTACACATGGCTGTCTGTCTACATTCCTGTCTTGTCTGTGGCAGATTTTTCACCCAGCTCACATGTGTGTGTATGTGTGTATGTGTGTGTGTGTGTGTGTGTGTGTATGTGTGTGTATGTGTATGCGCCAAAGGGTGCAAGCATATAGTACAGTAGGTGTGTGCATGTGTATGTGTGTCAAGCAGCTGTGTTTAGTGAGCAGGTTATCTCGAAAGGATGTGCATCAGATGGCAAGATGATATTTATTCAGAGGGGCAGATCTGATTTGTTCCTGGACCATTTCCTACTGTAGGCTCCATGTTGTTTAATCCCGTGAGATTCTGCAAATATGTGAGACAGCACTGGCTTTTGGCCCAGACCTGGTGCACATACTTTAAGCGTTACTGGCATATTTTGGGAGAAAAACGATATGTGGAAGCTTGTGTGTACTTATCAGTGTGCACCCTGTAGTGGAACAAACATGGGCTTAGCAATGATAATTTATTTCATGGATACTGAATTTGTTTGTGTGTGTCTGTGCGTTTGATGTTGCAAAATCTATGAGATTGCATCAATACCAATATGGCTGAAGTTCCTAAGTTCCCAAGTTCCTAAATGTGAAATATTTCCTCACGATAGCTGTCATTATGTCATTACTAATTAACATTAGACTCTGTAAATTGGATGTTAAATGTCCGATTAGCTGTTTTTTCAATTCATTTTTGAACATCTCATTTGATCTTGTAAATCCAGTTCGGGTTTGTTGTTCTTCTTTTCCCACTGTAAATAACAATAAACCTTCCTGAAGAATAAATGAAGAATGAGTCATTAATTATGGGACAATGGTTTGGCGAAAGACCACTGAGTGCAATCTATGAATTAGGAGCTGGCCAACAGAGCCATTTGCATAATAGAGGGGGACTAAATTGTGATTCCAGCAATCTATTGAGAAACAGTTGTGGGGCAAAGCTAATGCATCTAAGTCAAAGGAGGCTAGGCACACATTCATAATGAATTATCCCTCATCTATGCAATCACTTGAAAAAATGATTGCTCTCTTCTCTCTCATTAATGTTGCCTCTCTCTATGTCTTTGCTGTCTCTCGCCTCTATATTTCATTCTTTATTCTATTCTCTGTCTGTCTTTATTCACATCTGTATGTGACTTAAAGGGACAAATGCATACAATTATCCAAGTGCACTCTATTGTCTAGTCCCACAGTCCCTGAGCCTCACTGTTCCTTACTGCCATTTAGGTAAATCTTTGTCCCTGTGCATTTAGTGAGGCAATGACAGGTGATGCATGGTAATGACATCAATTATTGAGAGCTTTTTCTTCTCAGAACATCTCACAGAAGTAAAAGCACAACTAACGTTTGCATGAGTGAATGATGATGGGCTTTCAGAGGCGTAATTGGAAGGTTTTCTTCTAGTGCTTGTAAAGTTAAAAAAAAAAAAGAAAAGCGTCCACCAAATTTATCTCATGTTAATGTGATCTTATTTGAACAGGTGTAGATGAGAAGTAGCAGTTTGGTGACCAGTGGTTGAAGAAGAGTCAAGATATGGGGCTGGAAATGTGAAAATTCCTGGTTACAGGTGAGTATAAAAATCATTGATGACTTGTTGTATGACTTGATGTAGCATTTTTCCCAGTAGACAACATTAGAGTCAAACTATGTCAGCAACTGTCATATGTAGCTCCTACATTGCAATAAATAACAAGTAATAAGAATAGTTAAAGCTGTGTTCGATGAGTTTGCAAAATCAATTCCTAGCTAGAAACATAACAAATTAATTAGCTTGTAAAAATGTTGAATTGCTTCTAAAATGAAGCCGTGAATAAACTCTCATTTCTAAACACAATTAAGTGGAGTCAAAAAAAAAAAGAATAGTAGCCACTCTGAAATAAACTGACGAATACAGGAATTCATGGGAGCAAAGACACAGAGCTATCCAGTGTCTTTAATCCCTCTTCAGCTGGACCATCTGCAACCCTGTCAATGTAGCTGTAATTAAAGGTTACGACAGCCGAGGCCACCCGGCAGGGGGTCTGCCTGCCTCGACCCAGGATGCACGTCAGATGCACCCCTTCACCCTCCACTGTCCCTCTGAATTGGCCCTAATCTGCTTTGACATTCACTGGGAAGCAACGCAGAAAAGGGGCTTTCCTTAGGAAACTATGTGCCAACAATGCTCCAATCCAGTGCCCAACATTGAAAAAATACAACATTAAGAGTCCAAGTATGGAGGGCATTTGTGTTGTCAATTACAGGGAAAAAACACGAAAAACTGAACAATTTTAAAATGATACTGGATTCATTTGTCTCAACATTTTTCAGTCTCAGATTTTTTTGTGAAATACATTTGATAGACTGTCCAGAGACTGGTTATCATAAGCATGTAATCCATCTCTCCATCTGTGCTTCATTAATTATTTGGATGCTATATGTTGTGGTGCTATTGAAATGTACTGCGATATATCAAATTCTTGTACCAACTAACAAAACCCAAAACAAATTCAAACAATCTGGACCTGATAAACAATTCACTTTTTTCTTTTGCAGTGGAAGTTTAGAAATGTAAATTATTTTTACATGCTCACTAGTATCCCAGTTATTAGACTTTTGATTAATTTGGTAAAAAATAAAAAATAAAAAAATAGCATCATTGTTGACTTCTGTATGTTGTTGGCTTAGGTCCCTGTGACATTCAGGCATTTTAATCTGATATTTCTTTTGTCCATTCAGCCTTAAATGAAATTGATTGTTTGTTTTTGGATTTGAAGCCACCTTGTTTCATAGTGAACTGAACATTATTAAAATGTCACAATCGTAAATTTGAGTAGAAAATGCACATGTCCTACCTTTAATACCTTAGACTGTCATGACAACCATGTAGTAAGACAAGTAAGTGATGGATGAAGACATGGAGCCATGGATGGTGGCAGAGTTCATTCACTCATAGGGGAGATAAAATTCAATTACTGAAGGATAAAGTCTATTTGCTCATCACTTCATTGCCACCTTTGTGTTACTGTTGCC
Organism: Apogon talboti; assembly: GCA_037367365.1. Lineage (NCBI taxonomy): Eukaryota > Metazoa > Chordata > Actinopteri > Kurtiformes > Apogonidae > Apogon > Apogon talboti. Next base: position 14,598,539 of record JAPQRQ010000009.1, on the reverse strand, counting down.
TAAAACTGCACCTGCGTAGGTTGACAGTCATGGTCACAATAACCGTTGCAATAAGCTGTAAACATGCTACTGTATGTATGTAAATGTAAATGGATGAAGAAATGATAACCCTGTCACATTGTTTAATTTGTGGTGCAACAAGTACAGGTATTAGTACTGCACTTGGACCACGTCCAAGCATACACACTTACACACATGACACATACACAACCGGAGAGCGTCTGCCCTTGCAGGTGTTTGGCTTGCTAACAAGCATCCTCTCATTATTCTTTTAGAAAGCTGATTAATCACTGCACTCCTAACAATCACCATCACTAATCATCTAACAAATACTGCAATATCATAATCGAGAGACGTGTGAGCTTTCTTTGTCTGGAATGGCACCCAGATCCTGTCATAAACCTTTAATTGCTCACGTTTTGTTTTTGGCCATTAAATATCTGTATGTATAAAGCACACGGTTGTTTATTAAGAGGAGATTAAAAACCAAATGTTTTCTACCTTGGCTGTGTTACACTTACTTCCTCCAAAGTTTACCTTTACATATGTGGATATGAAGATGAATAATGATGTTGTGAGTGTTATGAGTATTGGGACAGCATTTCAAAGTTACTTAGTGCAACATGGATTTTACATCACAGGATAAAAATAGGATGAAAACAGTGCATTAGTGATTTGCAGGCTTCTGTCCATGCTAGAACTGTGTGGTACCCTGGGATTTACCCTTGGCTTATTGCTATGAACTAAGTAGGCGAGAGGAAATCAATATCTGGTGACAGCTAGTCAATCTTTGACTCAATACTGAAACTCCAGTCCGCTTAAAAGGACGGATCTTCCCTACACACATTCAATTTCAACAAGAAAGCTGTGTAGCTCAAGACAGAGAAAGCTCCATGTAAATTGGACCAAGTAGGAATAAATCGCCTGACAGCATCACTAAATAACTTTAAGTCCAGCTGTCCCTGACTGGAAATGGGTTTATGTTGCATTGAGAGCATTTACATTTGGGTGAGCCTGTGGTGGTTTTACATGCCTGGACTCCAAATAAATAGAAATCCTGACACATCAAAAAACTGGCTGAAGCTTCTAGGTCTTAAAAGAAGCCCTTCAGCATGGAGCAGGAATGTTGTCACACAGGAAAAAAGCAATTTCAGTCTTTCACGGTGCTTGGATAAATCAGATGATGCATTGCTGTGTGCATGCGGGAGTTGATTTATCAGGCAATATCAGCAGTGTTGCAAAAAATCCCCTATTAAGCTTAGGTGTTTGTTAACCTTTGCTCTACTGCCTTGAAAAAGCATCTCCCTCTTTTTCATGTATTTCATGTTAGACTTTCATATTCAGCAACCTTTTAGGGTTGTGCTCTGCACAAAAAGCAGTTGACAGAAAAATCATTGGCAAATTTGTTTTCTTAGCCTGCACTGACACAGTACATTGATGTTCATCCATCCTGGCTTACATTATTCTGTTGTGAGTCTGCCTTTTCAGTAATTTTGAACTTGCACTGGGTGACACTGCCAGGATGGATTACCATTCTGTTACAAGGCTTGCATGCAAAGTTAAAAACTAATCACACTTCGACAACGTTCTATACTGTACAGTTTAAATCTGATTATTTATATTATGTAAAGGGGATATCCTGTGATATTTTTAATCAAAGGTATATCACATTCAACATGCCGCCACTTTTTCATTCTACATATGTCTTTTTGATCCATCGTTAAACATGGCATATAGTCATTTTTGGAGCATGCACTTTATCTTAAATATTCTGTTTAGAATATATTTAGAATACACTGTTTGTGATATAGGGTATAAAAATCAGCATTTATCTTTTTTAGTGGAGATTGACAGAAAAAGAGTAAAACCAATGTGATGCAAGTTGGCAGTTCCCAGACAAATTACATGTCTGTCAGACCACAGGACATGATGGTGACATGATGACATGATTGACAGGTTCATAGTTTCCAGAGCAAGGGTACAGATGGAGTATAATATATGATGCATTAGTCTTTCTTGTACACTGACTGTGTAGTGAGTGCAGTAAGTCACTTGGAGGAAAATATGGAACTCTTGTACATTTATAGCACATCTGCTGCACAACTAAAAGCAGTGATCACCCTGTTTGACTTTGGTCTATAGTGTTCAGAATACATTTTACACATAACATATTGTAGGAGCAGTGAGCAGTCAGTCAAATCTTTTCCCCGTAGGAGGTCTAGTTGAAAAATTTGTGACCTTGAGAGAGGAGTCTTGAGAACATTCAGCTTCATTCCATGCCTCCTATTGCTGTTTTGACAAGTACAGCATAATCAGACATGTTGGTTCAGGCTCCATTTTCTCACTCTCCGGTGACCGTAGGGGGTCACAGGAGGTGTGTGTTGGGGAGCCTCACAGACATGGTGGGGAAATTGGTTATCATCCTGTGTGTGGGTATGCTTATGAGTGGCATTCATTTTCAATTATGTGTGTTGATGTCTGTGTGCGTGAGAGGTGGTTTGGGGGCAATATGTGGTGGTGTGTCTCGCTGAGTGTTTGTATGTAAGGGGCATTCATTCACATCTGGTGATAGTGACATGCAGATATGGAGCCCCTTTCTTACTATGTGAGGATATAGGAATGCCTCATATGTGTACCTTCAGGTGTATGAGGGAGACACCAGCATTTATAACGTCCCTGAAGTGTGTGTGGGCATGAGTGTATTGTGTAGTGTCAGCAGGCTGCAATATTAACTAGCACCAGAGGGAGACATTGGGTACCGTTTTTGTCAGAGACCATTCTGATATTATGACATATATGGAGAATAAGAAAGAAAGAAAGAGAGAAAGAAAGAAAGAGAGAAAGAGAGAAAGA
>JAPQRQ010000009.1:14568085-14582045 GCA_037367365.1 Apogon talboti | reverse complement strand
CACTCCTCTTCCTCCTCCTCGGGCCTGTGCTTCAAGCAATGTAACAATTAATATTGGGGTGGGGGGTGGGGGGGGCTGGTTATGATTCATTTATACTGACATATTTCTGCTTCTGCAACCAGGTTTCAGTATGATAAAATAAATCCATTTAATGATCACTTATCAAATCATTTTTCTGAAAGAGATAGATCTGATATTTAATAGTCCACACTTAATTGTCTTTTTTTTGTATGTGCTCATTTTTATTAGCTTCTTATGATTAACTCCTCTTGTGTTGATTTGTTATTTATATAATCGAGGTGTCCGGGGAGCAGATAGTCTCTATGGGGTTTGGGGAGGGTAGAGAAAGTAGGGAAAAATATGACTTCAACACTGCTTCATGGACTCTACTCTGGATTGAGCTAAGATGTCTAGTAAACTCAGACATATTAGTGGATATGGGAGAATCCGCACCATCGCCGAGTGGGATGGATGCTGTCTGTTTTAATTAGACCATATCTTTTTCAATTGTTTCTGCAGATCACATCCTGGACACATCCTGTTGAACGACGCCATGTGGCTGTACATGTAGTCACAGGTCAGAATAGGCCTTTTCATAGATGAAATGACTCATTGCTTGAATAAACTCTTAGTTTAGTGGTGCCAAGAGAGTTGTATTGTGACAGCTAGGCAGAATTTGTATGTTTTGCTGACTCAGCATGGACTAGGGAATATTTTCAGTATTTCTAGTATTTCAGCACCATATTGACTTTTCTAAAGAATTGAAAAGTTGTTTAATAAGGTTGAATGGTGGCACGAAATGCTGCTATGTATCTCTTATCTGCATAGCATGGCATTAATTGCTTGTTGCGTGCTCTGCAGCTCACCTATACTTGACTTTTCCATACTGACCGCTAATAGGTTAATTGAATTAAAATGACTAATGATTGCATATATTTTTAGGATCTAAGAATTGTGTAAGCTCTTTTAGAACCTAAGGATGGTTAGGTTATATGGCCCGGGGCATATGTTACTTATTGGAGCACAAATTAGTCACATAGTGTGGCAAATTAAATCTGAAATGACCATGCATATTCAAATTAGGGCTGCATTTAGGCATACATGTTCACATACAAGCACACAGACACACATTCACAGTGAGTGGTTTGTTGGTAACTATAGCTGGGGGATGTCACATGTGAATGCCTCATTCAGTGTTTTTACTTGAGGGTACAATGTAGCTCACTGTAAAATGATTATGTTAAAATGGTGATGTTAAAAACAAATATCCCGTATTAGAGTCTAATAATTTGCCTGAGTCTGTACATTCTTATTAAATAAATTAATGCTCCACAGTAAGGGATAAAATGACCTAGTAATGACCAATTGAATATTCAGTATTGTATTAAAATGAATTAAGATAATTTATTTTTAATTTAAACTGAAAACATGTTTCAGAGTGAATTAAAATAATCCTCAATACATTAAAAACCTGTTTTGTGTATGACTATGAGGTACAGTATATCCCAAACAACAGCAAAAATCTCTTGTACTGTATATGCCATGGAATAGAAACTACAGTCTCTTATGGGTGTTTAAGCAAAAGTACAAGTAAAAAAGTGGCATGCATGTAAATTTAATAACATTTAAATACATTAATTTTGTTATTCACTTCTATTACTTGCAGACATTTTAACAAATTACTGAACAATCAAAATTAAGTATGTGTTACTTTTTGTTTTAACACATCACACTCCTTCTAATAAATTCACAAAATCACCTTAAAAGCAGATGTGGATTTCTTATCACACTTAGTTAGATTTACCGTACATTTCTCACAAGTCATTAAAAAACAGAAAAGCCATTAAAAGCTGAATTCTAAATATTATTCAGTTGTGATGGAGATGACCTTTCACACTATGTATACAGTATGTGAATAAGGCCAGTGTGGTTCATTGTGCTCTTACAGTATAGAGACAGTGACCTTTACACTCACCTCCAGGTTATTCTTAATTTTGGTTCCTTTATAATATAGAAGAACCGCATGGCCTTGAAATTGTAAAATAAGGCTATTACAAATCATATGAAAAGAGATGGTAAGAAAAACAGTTGTAGAGAGGAGGTTTAGCTTTTGCGCAAAAGCCATGTTATTTACTTTTCGTCACAGATGCTTCAGATTATGTACAGGAATAGCACCATGACAATCTGTTCTGTTACATGTAGTATGTATAAAATTAGGATGTACAACTTAGCTGCATTCACTTATTGTAACATAATACTGTAGCTTCAAGTGTGGAGGACTGTGGGTAGGAATAATGCAAATACTTTTTTATTTTTAGTTTTTATTTGTATTATCTATCTATTTTTGCATACTGCATTCGACATTTTCTGTATCAGGACAATAATTTTTCTGTCATGCATGTACTGGAAATAGTGGTAAAGTACCTTGGCTCCAAAGTGAAGCCTGTACATAAGTATCATGAAGTGTAATACCACTGTTGGCTCCAGAAAAGCCTGGTTTAATCTAAATATACTAAATCATTTTTGTCAGATTTGTTTCATTAATTATTATATAGCGAGTGCGTCTTATGTCTAGTGGCGCATCTATATAATTATTAGTACTCTATTGATAAGATCTGAATACTGACTTAAGGCTTTGATATGTGTTGTGTTAGGTTTGATTGACAGGTCTGATCAACAGCTCTCTCTCTCTTTCAGAGCTTGTCTTTATTGAATTTTTTTTTTCAGCTTTACTGTTGTGGTTAGTATGCCCTTCTAACAAGACTGTAAAATGATTTTTGTGTTGAAGTTTACTGTTTTACTGTGTTAGTGAGCTAATACGTAGCAGTAGCGCACCCATGACCTCTCACGTTGCTGATTTATCTGAATATGGTTACCTCTGGTTCCAAAGAGCCAAAACAAAAACTCCTGGCTCCAAAACAGCTGCTCAAAAACCATCACAGTAGTTCTGACTGTCCTTCAGCTACTTCCTTCCTTAATGCCAAGTTGCCCACAGGTGCAATTGTGATGTTTTCTGTGTCTCCTTAGGTTGTCCTCCTGTGACATTGATGGCATTGAACAGGTAAAAGTATATACATTTTAAGAAGAAATTCAGCAGCAACTGTTGAGTTAAAAAATCTGATTTAGCCCTTAGGCTTTAATAAGAGTAGAATTGAATTTTCTATATCCTTTCTTTTCTTTAGGCTGTCATCTACTCATATACAAACATTAACTTTTAATGTTTCATGTAAATACAATGATGCATTTCAATTAAAATAATCTATTCCAGTCCTATAGAGTGAATGTGCTCATATATGTACATATGTGTGTGTTCGCCTGTAGGTTCAACATCAGGAGGACGGCCCAGAGCACTTCCTGATATCACACATCATCCTCTGTTTGTGTGCCCTCTGTTTATTCCTGTCTTCCTCTCTTTGTTTCACATTATTTTTTTAGTTATGCTCTGATATTTCAACTGTGTTTTTGTTAATATCAAAAGAAAAGTTTAATGTATATTTCAAGAATACCAAGGAGCTGTAGTGACAAAAGGACAACCACACATTAAATTCATTCATTTAAAACACGATGTTGTTCAGCTGTTTTGTTGATTAACCCTTTCATACATTGTGTTATCGAAGTTTCAGTTAAAACTAATATTTGCAATAATTACTCTGGTACAAAAACAAAATTACTACATGGATTGTTTGATTAATTTATATTTTTTTTTATATATTATCAGGTAATTGGTATTACCACTTATGTACAGTATAACATCCACTACAGTTACATTTTAGATGTATGTGATTTTTTTCCTAAAGAAATCGTGTATTACTGTTTTTTGAAGACAGACTTTTGGACACTATGCTAAAAAATACATTTATCATTAAAGTTGCATTTAAGCAAAGAGTTGACTATAAAATGTGTATCTCACTAAAATAATCTAATTGGACACATTATTTGTTTGGGAGTAATGATTCCACACCGCAAAGAGTTTAATAGCCATTGCTTTATCTACCACATGTAGATAGAATATTCTTGAAAAGGTTAACTTTTTATGGCAAGTGATGCTGTCATTAAAACTATTTCGATAAAGTCTGAATCTAAAGTGTCCAATCAGTGCATAGATTTTCATAAACATCAAGAGACAATGATGAAAGGTCTAAAGTTCTTGGTCAAATAAAGAGTCAGAGCTTCACTTGTTTCTGCTTCTACTTATTTTATACCATTAGCGATTCTTTATTTACTTTTCTTTAGTCACCTTCAACTGTTCCCTTTATTTCACCTTCTTTTTTTTCTCTCTCTCACTCTCTCTGCCCGGTTTCCCTCGTTCTCCCACCTCTCCCTCCATCTATCCCCAGTTCTCTGTCATTCTTTCCGTCTTTCGTTTAGTGCCAGGTCCTGGTGGTTGGTGGTTCCCTCTCTCCAGATGGCCCACTCTGATCATTTATTGATGACAGGAGAACAGAGGATGGCCTTCCCAGCTGCTGCTGCCTGGCACCCCACTCATTATGCGCACATACATATACACACATACACGCAAGCACAGTAAACGCAAACCCACATGTTCACACACAATGACTCGCATACGTGAATGCAGTTATTCAACCAGACTCACGCTACACAAACACAAACAGGCCCTTATTTTTTTTTTTCGCCTATTTTCTCCTTTTTGCGTTGTCACGTATTTATGCATTGCTCTCTTCTGCTGTCAAACGTGATTGTGTACTGCACTTTTGCACCCTCTGCCTCCCTCCACCTCTCTCTTCCTGCCTCCAGCACTCCTTCTTTCACCTCCTGCTGTGGTGTTACTGACTCTGTCACACAGGAACAGACAGAAGGAGAGACAGAGGGTGGGAGGGGTAGCGAATGTGAGAGAAAGAGCTTGCAAATGCTCTGAACATTGAATGTGCTGCAGCTTATAAGTAAGATAAGAAATAAAAAAGCCTTACATAAAAAGAAACGGTGCAGAAATACAGCAAATGTTGTCCACTTGGGTTCTAATTTGTTCTGCTTTTTAAGAAGCGCTTGCTTTTCAAATTATAAACACATTTAGAAAAATATTAGTGGTGCGAACGGAGCCACTGAATAGCAGTGCTTTTATGTGTTTCGTACAATAAACACTTTTTTCTTTTTCTTTTCCCTTTTATATTTGCTATGCCATTTCTTTTATTTACATTCTCTATACCAAGTCATCATAATCTAAAAGTTTTCAGGCAGAAATACTGTCGCAGCATAATGAAGACAGTCGAATTCTCCATGGCAAAGCATTTTTTAAGGCATGGTTCTATGAATTTTCAGTTGCTGTTACAAACATGTGGCATGCATATATGCTTCTGCTGTCCAGGGTCAGAGAGATTTCTCCATAATCCTCTTAAATCCAGAACTCACAGAGAAAACTTACTGACATGATATCCTTGAAGGAAAAGCGCAGACAGTAGGAAGGTGAGAAGTATTTTTATATATGTCCAGGTTTTGTTACACAAACTCCAACATAAACACATGTGTCCTTCCTGTGACTGTGTCATAAATAGCCTGAACTGAGCATGCTGTGACTTTGAAGTTACACTTGGGAGACTGCTGTGATATACAGCTGGCTTCAGCTAGCGTTACCCAAGAGATGCATGAAAACACACATACACACATATGAATATATTCCTTCATACATCACACACACAGACACGCAACAGCAACCTCTCTATTACCCTGGAGGTGCTGTTAATGCTAACACACATTGTTAGACACTAGGAGGGTCATCCTATCTCTGGAGCATTGAGAGGGAGTGAAGACGGAAGACAAGTTCTGTGTGTTTTGAATTGAAGAAAGAGGAGAGAATGAGAGGAACAGACCTGAATTATTTACCCTGAAATTTTGGGGAGAAATTGGACTGACAGCATGCACTTCTGTTGTGAACCCACTGTGAGGCATAACTTTACTGTAGAGAGGAAATGAGCAACAGAAACCTGTGCCGCCTTATACTTTTCTACTTGCATGCATTTTGAAAAGTACAACAGCGCTAATATGAATACAAAAACAGCCAGTCCTTCAAATACTGTTATGAAAGCAACGTGACACTGTGCTAAACACGGTGGTAAGAACGCTGTAATCTGTTAAAGTTCATTCATCAAGAACATGCAAATGCCTCTAGGTGGCACCGTCATCATATGTGAAGCGCGCTCAGTCTGATGGTTGTGATGCAGAATTACAGCACAATTTGCAGCGGTAAAAAGTTTATGCAGAACAACATGTATTTAACCTGCGTCCATTATGTGTCTCAAGTCTTTTATTTTTCTATGATATATCAAAAATCACTATCAAACTCATTATAATCACCCTTTATCAATAGAATACAGTATAATTAATTGCTGATGCGCAGGATTTTGGTCTTTCACTGTAAAAGCAGCAGGATTTGTTTGATACCTGTTGGTCTCTCATGCTGGTACTGGAATAGTTTAATAGCCCTCAATAAAACCCCCAAAAAAGGTTTTCCTGTTAGATTGTCTATTTGGATAGGAGTCATGTTTTATTTCAACATTTTAGCAGTGATGTGGAGGTGCAAGTCTTGGTTAAATACCCGTAGTTGCCATAGTTTTTGGGCACAGGAAACATCTGCAAGCCTGGGGAAGAGGTTACTGAGGCTGAGGACAGGATGACAACTATGCTGTTTTGTGTGTGCGCGCCTCTGCATGGACATGTGTGCATATTTGGGACTGAGAACAGGTTGACAGCCGTAGAATCCTGCTGAGGTTTAATCCCTTCACAGGTCACTAAGGGTCATACGCAGGGGCACATATGTCTGTACATGAAAGACAGGGTTTGTCTTTGTGTGTATTAAAGTAGGCAGACACACATACACAGACATACGTAGGTATTTTCATCTCCACATTATAGACTGCAGAGATTTGAGCAGCACAGAGGCCCCACTGTATGTCCAAAGCCAACTGTACATTCCTGTCTGTCCCACCGGACCCACTATTGCACACAGCACCACATCTGGATCACTGAAACACTTTGAAACATACCTCAGTATTTTGTCTTTGTGTGAGAGAAAGTGGAAAAGAGGAATGAGACCTCAAGTCATGCATATCAAAATGCGGTTTACAGTTAGTTTTTCATACTGATGTTTTTATTGGAATTTCAAAAGCCTGGTTAGGTGGGAACAGGAGCCCCAATTTTTCATTTTCCATTTTCCATTCAACACTTATTTAAGTAATTCTGATGTGTCTTTATTCCATGCATTATAGCGAACAGGGTTTACATTTGTCTAGTTAGTTCTATTCATCATTTCAGCCTGTTACAGACAAAAACCGTCATTCATAAAACATCTTTCACATACGCAAGTTGTATTATTTTGCAGTTTTTTGAAATCATCATTAAAGTTCTAATTTTGATGAGAATTGCAGTTTGATATATTATAAAATTGAAAATTACGGAGTATAAAAGCCCTTTTGTCTTTGTCATGAGCAAGCATAAAAGAAAAGAAAGGTGTGGGTGAGTGAGCCCGAGACACAGAGTAACAGAAAGAGCTGTACAACTGAATGAGTTATAGCTGCCTGCTGAAATTGTCTGACCCTACAATGTCTTGCTGAGAGCTGAAAGCTAGGAGGTGAATGATAAAGAGTTCTGCTGCGACCTGTAAGACTTTGGACATGAGGTCATGAAACAGCGCTGTAGAGTGATTAAGATCTATCTGTTGGAACTATTTGATTTTGCTCTAAGACAAGTACATTTTATTCGGGCAGCTATCAAGGACGGCGAGCTACCCTGGAAGTTAATGGTCTTGGGAATGTATTGGAACACTGTGGGTAAAGTCTGCTGATGTTTTCAGATACCATCCATCCAGTTGGAATTCTGACCCTGATCGTGCCTGTGTTGTTTCGACTCCACTTTGTAAAACAGCCTTCCTCAAAGCTTTAGTTATACCTCAGATGGCGATAATTCATGACAACATCATACCTTTTGGCCCCTCATTACCACATATTGATTGATTGATTGGTTTATCAGTGCAGTCTTTATGGTACAATCATAAAACGCATACATGTAGCACAGAGTTAAAGCAATGTAACCTCCAAGAGACCACGGTTCACACCACCTCATGTCTTGCCTGACAATGCCTCTCAGCAGTTCTAAAATCAGTGTAAATCACTGCCCCCCCCCCCCCCAGTTATTGCTTTTGTAAAACATTTATTACATATACTTGGCAATGTTTCATGAAATAAACACACATCAACAAAAAAATTAATAATGTATTGACAGCTAAAAATCTTTCTTCCGCCAAGCAATGTAGTTCCTCAGTGATGTTTAGGAGAATGGTTGCCAGGCAACACAGAGACAAGGATGCGGTAGAAAGCATCTTTAAAGCCTGGGATGATTATTAGTAGTTTTCCTGATATTGCCATTAATTGTGTAACTGCTGAAATAGAATTCAGTTATATTTTGGGTCAAATTATGTCATGACACTTAGATGGTTTTTCATGTCTCCAGATCAGCACCATAGATCACACAGTCTGTTCGATCTGTTCAGTTTTTTATTTATTTTTTTTAATCATTAATTTCTCTTTTTTTTTTCTTCCTCCTCAACCCCACCCTCATCTTTCCAACACTCATTCATGAATATTCCATACATGAAACACTGTTGAAATGCAGTCACAGGTGTCTGTTTATAGAAAATATTACACTATGTATGTTTACAGTTGTTATCTTAACGTGTGAAACAGTTGTGTTGTAAATACTGATTTTAAACTGGCTTCAGAATTAAAATGATATGATTTACTGTGCAGAAAATTGAAAAAATGGGGTTTGCCTGTTATATTGGCCCTTTATGGTCCCACGTACACATGATGAAAGCTTCTTTTAAACAGAACACTTTATAAAGGTATATGGTTCAGTTTAAACCTCTTTATCCTCAGCTGTGACTACTTAGGGAAAATAAAGCAGCGGGGGTCTAATGAGTCAGACGGAGTAGATGGGGAATATGAGGAACACGACCCTCAACTTCTTTGGGAAAGTGTTTAATCAAGTGCAATTTTTCCACTGAAACATTACGCCTGTTGTCATGCAAGAGAATTTTTTTTTTCCATAGAAACCTTTGTTTTACGCTGCATAAATGAATATATGAGGTTTTATTTTTCTAAATACAAGCAATTTAATTCTACTTTTGAAACAATAATACGATTTTCACACATTTTCAAACAATGTGAGTTTAATTGAATAGGTTAGATCATAATTAAAGACGGCGAAGGTTAATCCGAACAGAAAACTGCCGTCAGCGATTGAAGTATTAAAGTGCAAAGTTAACCGTGCTTACTGACACACATAATACAAGTAGCTGAAAGAAACTTTATGGGTCTCATCTGTGAGTATTTAACATGGAAAAGCAGTGGGTCTACTGAGGCAGTAAAAACATACTGAGGTCCTTCTTTAAAACCTTTCTCAGGCTCCTGAGGTGGATTGGGGATACACTTTGCATACAGTAGAAGGTATGAGAAGAATACCTTATATTGCATAGTGCGGCTCTGTGGCCCTCATGTGAATCACAAGTTTGAGCGTTCCTTTTGTTTCTGTGTGATAGTTCCCAAAAAAAGATCACATCTATTTAAAGCTTTGTCAGATAATTATGCTCAGGCAATCATGTGAAATCACCACTTCTACCCCACCGGGGCCCACTGACATGAAACACCACAGAACCAAATCTGACATCAACGCCTGCCAGAGCATGTCATGATGTCACGAGTTCACAAAATGTTACAACTTCAAAGCTCATGTTTCATAATCTCAATAGCAAATCATCACAGGCACACAGTTCTTTACATTTTATGGCAGCCTTAAATCATCTTATTTGCTTCACTGCCAGAAACGGCTCTTCAGGGATACCAGAGGGAAACATGAATGCAGATTAAGAAAACAGTCAGAACCCTTGCATGTTGTATTTTGGCCTATTATTTTGGCTATATACAAAGTGATTTGGTTCGGTGATAATTTACTTTTATAAAAAAAAAAAAAAAAAAAAACTACTTAGGTGTAGAAAATCAGGAATATCTAAACAGTCATGATCAAGTATCTTACCATATGTTTTGGCATTTGTAGCTAAAATTTGATATGTTAGCATTCAAACACCTAAAGAACCAAAAGCATCTACTGATATAAATGTTTATTAACTTCTGAGCCACCAATCCTGTCAATGCATTTAAATAATTTAAGTAAAATGCAGTTTCTCAGATTTGCAGCCACATCTGATGTGTCTTTTTTGGACGTTCAGAGGCTCTGTAGTAAACATTTCACACAACATTGATTCACTAGTAAAACCCATGTTGTTTGACAAATGACCGCGACTGAAGACACGTGTTGTTATCTTCAGGATATATTTTGTTGAAAAAGTCACTTTTTCTTCAGCTTTCTCTGTTTTTTATATTTGATCTTCAAATTTCCCCTAAACTTGTATAAACATGTAAACGATAAATAAATTCAACATGGGGGAAAAATGATTTTCACTGAAATATGCAAATTACAATGAATAGTATATCATAATGATATACACTGTTACCTATAAAGTTGGAATAATTTTGTTTTCAGACACATTCCTCTTTTTATTTCTATTTATATGAATCAGTCAACCTTTGACCATGTGCAATGATTACATACTGAGTCCCAGCTACACTTTATTTATCAAGATTAAATCACATTGGAGGAGGTGGAGGTAAAAATATTTTATTCCAACCTTATGAGCAACCATGTATTATGGTATATTATAATAAATTGTCATTAATAGCCATTAAGAAACATTAAATGTAGAGAACAATTTATTCGGAAGTCACTGCAAAACTAGATCTCAGCATTTAAGGATTAAACCAAGCTTGTCTCAAAACAACTGCTGAAAATATATCAATATTAACCCCAATTTATTATGTAAATGTATCATGTGCCATTACAGCATGGTGCAATCATTATATTTTACAGTGTTCAACTAAATTTTCATTCATTTGCATTTGATGTTCAATTCAAAAAGGTGGATTTACCACACCTTACAATGTGTGTCCAACAGCGGTGTTTAGAGCAGTTATACAGTTACCAGTCAACAGGTGGAGCTACACCACACAGGATGAGCCCACCGTGACCCACTGTGAGGTCTGAGCTGCAGCCTGCTAATATGATTTTAAGCATAGGATCACTTGCAAGACAGGTGGCCATGGTGGCAGCTTATGTGTTACATTCCACGGTTGGTTATTACAGAGTTTTCCATACATTTGTTTACAGTCGCTGTTTAGAATAGCACAGAGGATTTAGTTCAAGGCTTTGAGAGGTGCATTTACAGCAGTTTTCCAATACACACACACAACCCAGTGGAGCCAGTTGTTTATGAACACCAGTACACCAACAACAACTGCGTGGCACATATGAGCTTAGGGTATGAATTATGTTCATCTCAAGCCACGTGGAGAGACATAGAAAGCTGTTCTAAGACAAAAACATGTAATGCATTCTCCTGGCCTGCCAGAGAGTATAGTGAAGATGAAAGCAAGACACTGGGACTAAATCACCATTTTCCAGTCTAATTTTAAATAGTAAACACTCAAAAGACAGCACGCTTAACCTTCAGAAGTGACACACAGTAAACAGTCGTATCTATGTACAGGACGGACTTCGCGAAACAACAAACAACTTCTCATTTCCATAAAGAAAAATAATGACAATAAAAACTTTTCACAGACCTTAAATAGATAATGTTCATGGGCAACTGTGTTTTTTTCTTATTTTAATTTAGTTGCTGTTTGAGCTTGGACTCAATCCCAATTTGTCTCAGTTGCCGAAGCCACATGGGAAAGGTCAAAGTGTGCATATATGTGTGTCTAAGAAAAAGTACAACATGTGGGAACCAGCTCATCATCTCTTATGTTTATTCATAATTGTCTCTCATTTCGCTGTCTGTCGGTAAACACTTTCTCATCAAAATTCTTTGAGCAACAAATGCTTTGAAGGACATTGCCTTTAGGTACATCTGCCTTCAAAGCACTGTCTCTTTTTTTTTCGCCTTCTGGTTGTCTCCCTATCTCTTTAATGTTAAGTCTACACATGTGTAGCGGGAGAACAAAACTCCTAATTTCACATCCTTATTGTTCAAAGCCTTGTGTGTGTGTAGACTTGTATAGGTGTGTGTATTTTTTGTGTGTATGTGTGTGCTCATGTGAGAATCTTTAAGTTGTGTTTGGCTAACAGGGCTGAGTTTGAACCAAAATCCTACAAAGAAGTTAGAAATCTGGCTTGGCTCCTCTGTTCCGCTGTGGTGGGTACTATCACATACACATCCACTCAGAGCTGTGGTGGGAACACTATCAAAGAGAGAGATGCCTGCAAGGCACAGCAGCCTAAAGCCCAAAATTGATTTACAGGGTGAGTGAGAAAGAGAAGTGGAGAATGGAAAAAGAGGAAACACGTTCGATTTAGGGTAAAGGAAACAACAAGACAGAGAGATGTGAGAGACCAAGAGACACAAATTGCTATGGGATAAATGCTAGTGTGCAGCTCAACTGATATCTTGTTAAAATAACACAGCCCTTGTCCTGTAGCATTTTTAATAAAAGATTTAAGGATTAACCATTTCTCGCGGCTCGATATTTCCCCCCTGTTAATTTCAGCCTTGAATATCAAAACCTAATTTCACATGTAAGCTGTGTTTATTGTTGCACCATCAGCCCTTTTTTTTTATTATTGATTTAAGGTAAGTCCGTTCAACAAAACGCCCAATAAATCCAATTTATCCAACGATTAATGAAAAAGGTGTTGAGGAAACGAGAAAGAGGAACCTCCCCAAGTTTCCAGTGCTGTGTGTCGGATAGACTGGTTCCATGGCTGCGCTGGGAAGCAGTGGTGGGCTCATGTGCTTGGGTCCCCATGTGAGACAAATACCTTAAATCTCAGCTTCAGGATGAACTCAGCACAGTAGAACACAACTTGAGCCAGTGTGCAGTGAGTAGAGCTTACTTGACCTGATTTAGGTTGTACTGAAGTGCTGTGGCTACACTGTTTCTGATACTGAGAATGCATCTTTTTCTGATCTGAGCTCTTTTGTTTTTTTGAATGGTGCAATGTGATTATCACAAATACAGAGTTATGAGAAGAAAACTCTAACATTTTTTTTCCTGCTACAAGTGATAACTTTGAAAAGTCAAACCCTGCAGTTCCAGGTTTTGTAAAGTTACAGCCAGAGAAATATGAGGAAAAAAAAACCCAAAAAATCTCATCCTGATACAAAAGCTGATTGTCCAAGTTAATGTGTGTGAGAAACAGGACAGTACAACAAAAAGGATGAACTAATATTGGCTCAAAACAATTCACAGTGGTAGAAGACTGACTCAGCTCCAGGCCTCATGCTCTCAGACAGACACAGACTAAAACTATGCTTTGCCTGCTAACTCTATCAATGTCTGTCTTTCTGGTCTGTTTTTTTTTTCCCTGAGCCTCATGCTCTGGAGATTTCAACAGGAAAGAAAAAAACAAAAAGCGAAAAAGAAGAGCACATAGCTAAAAAAGATTTATCTGGTTAAGTCTTTCTTACCATTAAGGTTTGACTTTTCAAAACAAAGACTGGTGTTCACAGGTCAACACGGGCCTCTACTCAGATGGTATAACAAGTGTGGAGAGTGTGTGTAAAGTGTGTGTTTGTGCATGCATTTGCGAGGTTGTACAACGGCTTCATCCTCTGTGGAGTATTCTGTTCTTTAGAAAGCCTCTGTTTGAGTTTATGTGTGTGATGCTCTTCTTTGCTGTCTATTTCTTATAATTTATATACATGTGTTAAACAGTATGTGAAGAAATGTGTAGCTCCAATGCACATATGTTGACAATATTTAGATATATGATATTAGACCTGGAAATCAAGTTTTGAAATTAGAAAATATCAGACTTGCTTTTTGGTAAATGGAGTACACTTATATAGCGCTTTTTTATGCACTGTAGTGGTGCCCAAAGCGCTTTACACTGCACACAT
>JAPQRQ010000009.1:14534508-14551328 GCA_037367365.1 Apogon talboti | reverse complement strand
AGGAGAGGAGAGGAGAGGAGAGGAGAGGAGAGGAGAGGAGAGGAGAGGAGGCAAAAAAAAAATAAGGCGGAGGAAATGTAAGAGGGATGAATTTGCTCTCCAATCCTCCCATGCCCAGGATTTTTAGCCGAAAAATGCATCCTCAGATTAGAAGGCGGGGCTGAAAAGGAGGGTGTGTGTGTGTGTGGTCATGTGACTGACTGACACATATGCAGCAAATCAGAAACAGTTATTCAGGTTCACTGCTGAGTTTACTGGGTCAGAACAGATGCTAGAGCATGGAAGCAGAGGAAAGGAGGACCAGAAAAAAAGGAGTGCAAGTACCAGTCACCAGTTGCACTCCTGTGGGTTTTTGCAGGGTTTATCTACAGCTGTTTTACATATTTGTTCATGTCTTCTCTCTTCCACGTTGCATTATATAGAGGGTATCTGTTTTCCCTCCAGTTATTGGCTATTAAATGTGAATTGTTCAGTTAATTAAAAGACAATGTTCATGTCAGTCTTTCCATTTAATTCAGGTGATTTAAAGTGTTTCATCAGTGTGGGTTTCGAGCTTCTAAAGAACCTAAATACAGTGCTTATTGACAGTTATAAATGCATTACCATGTAAGAGTAGCAATCATTTCATCAATCATTTTATCATTTCACTGTTTCTTTCTGTCTCATCACTTATCTTCAATTATTTATACCTGACTCTGTTTCAAAGTAATTTCCGTTTCCTTTTATTTTTCTTTTTTTCTATTCTTGTTCTTATTTTCCACTCCTGTCAACCATATTTTCTCCTAGCTCCGCCCCTTCCTTTTAACTCTGTTGAGTGTTTGCTGTTATTTTAGTCAGCATATATGCTCCTGTCACCTGATTGTCACTGTTTGAAATGTCAGGGAGGAGTGGAAAAAAAAAAAAAAAATCCCATTAATGGGTGTAGGCGAGGTAAGGTGGTGCAATTTCTAGGTTTTAAAGGAATAAATTTGCACATCTGTAATTGGATTTCATATTTCCTGATAATTAAGTTGCATTACCGGAGATGTAGCTGTGTAAAATACGCCTTGTGCAACATGGAATCAAAATATACTCTGTGGGTAGGAAAAAAGCAAGAGGTAAGGGAGCAACACTAGATGAAACAGAGAGATACTATATAGGAAAGCAAAGAAATCACAGAGAGAGATCAAGAGTAAAGTATAAAGAGAGGAGGAGACACTGAGAAGCACAAACAGGGGAAATAATAATAGGCTGAGGCAGTGGGGAGATAAGAATGAAATGTGAAATGGAGGCTTGATTGGGATGAAAATGAGATGACACAAATGAGACAGAGAGAAAGAGAATTGATATGCTGTTCACTGACAACACAGAGGACGCAACACACATTCCTTCATAAACAATTTAACTATATTTCCCATATAACACACTCTTAACTTATTCCACACCATATGCTTGTCCCATTTACTTACAAGCAGTGCTGTGGCTATAATTTAAGAATAATTTGTTCCTGCTGTTTCATATGCCTGTATCTTATTGCTACCCATATGGCCAAGCAGCATGGCATTCAGTTCCCATACAGTATGCCTCGATTTCCAACATTTTCATCAGATAACATTCAGCACAATCACACTCGATATTGGACTGGTCATGCTTTCTCTCATAGCACAATGTTTTTCTGATTACCATCAGAGGCAATATGGGGCAGCGCAATTCACTTGCAAATGCTGCATGTATAAGACGGCATTATGCTTTTATTGGCAAGTGAAAACATTTCTAATATAAGGACAGACACAGGGGGAAGAATAAGAAGGCACTGTGGTGGTTCTGGCCTTCAATAATACAATTTTGTGTTCAGCAGCAATAGAAGACTCCCTCCTGTGCTGCACATATACTGCACCGGCCTGTCAGACAGGCTTTTATTATGAGAGACAGAGAGGGAGAGAACATCTGAGACAGCAGGAACAATTACAGTATTATTTGGGTTTTGGTTATTTCGTGCACCCTGTGTCTGTTTGTGTGTGTGTGTGTGTGTGTGTGTGTGTGTGTGTGTGTGTGTGTGTGTGTGTGTGTGTTACTTTGGGTGTGTGCATGTTTATGGGGACATGTCAGTGGGTATGTGGTAAGGTTTGTCCTGTCTCCTTTCCTGCATATTATTCACTTAGATAACAAACAGGAAATGTGTGTGTTTCCTAAGGCCGTGATACACAGGGAACATCTGGAATATCAGACAACAATGACAGTATTTTTCAAGGTTTTTTTTCCTATTTGGACTGATTCATGTCTGGTTCATCTTCCTTTTCACCATCATATATTTGCAGGTTGTTGTTCGCTTTTAAGATACAATGATAAGGTGACAATAGTGTTGAAGATTATAACAATGTTTGTAATGATCTTCAACATTAGTACATTGCTTTACATGCTATCCAGTCACTTATTTAGCATTATGTAAGCCTTATGGATTGGGTCAACATGCAACAAAATCAGTATAATACACTGCACTCATAACAGTTTTTAAAAAAAAAAAAGTCACACAATATTTTGCAATAATTCGGTACACTGCGTTTGATTTCAGGATGTTTTCACTGTGGCATCTTGTCTGTAATGCCACATGTATTCCCACCCAGAGTGGCATTATTTTTCTGCCAAGATCTTGCACTGATGAGTACACTGTATAAAGTCTTTTCTATCACATCCTGAATATTCTTAATGAGGTTCAGGTCTGGACTCTGTGGAGGCCAATCCATGTGTGAAAATGATGTCTCATGCTCCTTAAACTCTTTCTCAATTTCCCATAAATCCTGATATTATTGCCTTGGAATACGCTAGTGTCATCAGCGAAAAAAAATCCACTTATGTTCAGACCTGGTCATTTTATGGACATATAATGTTGTTGAACCTAAACCTGACAATCGGAAGAACCCCAGATCATAACACTGCCCCCACAGGCTTGTACTCTAGGCACTAGGCATGATGGGTAATTACCCCACCCCACCCCCACCACCTCTCTTCTTACCCTGATGCATCCATCAATCTGGAACAGGGTCAATCGGAACTCATCAGACCACATGGCCTATTTTCAATTGAAACACTCTCTGTACACGCTAATATTTGTTTAAGAAATAAGAAGCTCCTCTCTGCATCAGTTCACAGGTTAAAGGACTTGTTGCATCTGAAACATATTAATCACTGCAGTTATTATCCAATGGAAGGGTCTTTCAGGTTACAAACAGTGGATCAGTAGCTCCCTGCTTTTTTGGCCACAGTGTTCTTGTGCAATCACCTGTTGTTTGGCAGCCTTGCTAGCAGGTGAGATAATGTTATTCTGTGATTAGAAAAATAGTCCTCAGTCACACAAGACTGAACTTTATGGAGTTACAGAAAACCTGGCCTCTTTTATATGTGCATGATTTATATTTATGGGATATAATGATGCAAGGCTGAACTCAATCCCAGGATTTTTATAACAGCAGCAACTTATTAAAGTGCACTTTTGAACTCTAAATTGGCTCTTAAATTAAATTAAGGAGGAAGTTTTAGCCTCATTGTTTGTTGGTAATGGATCCACCAGGTCCAGTTGGGTCCAGTTAGTCTGGACAGTTGAGGATTTTTATTGGCTGTCGTCGGGAGCTTATTCAAAGTTCTTCTGAGCCATCTGGTACCAAGTTGGTTTTGCTGATTAAATCCTGGAAGTGCTTGTCTTATCTGGCACCAAGTTCTGCTTATAAAGGTGAGTCATCGATTTTGAAGAAAATCTCATCTCGTCCAAGTAAAAACCAAGCGCATTAATCAGTTTTGTTTTGTTTTTTACCACTGTTGTGGCTATAAGGAAAGGATAGAAGGCAGCAGTCCACCACTTGTAAAAAGATGGTTTGCAAGCTTTAATGACATATGATTTATTAATAATGCCAACAGTCTCAACATAGTAGCCATCGTGTCAGAAGGACTCGGTATGTGACCAAGCCATAAAACTATGACACCCTACCTTCCATCCTAAAAAAGATGTGTTGATAGGTACATATGTTACACAGTTATAAACAAAATTGTCTCGCCGCATTTGCAACTGTCTTGTAATATATCACTATGCCGACAAGGTGTTATGTCCTCTACTTTAATAGTGTAGACCATCACTCAGCTTGTAGTACGGGACTCACAAAATAGTCACTATATCAACAAAAAGCTTCAATGATCAACTCATATGAGAGGTAAATATCAGATCAGTTCAACATCAACTTCTACAACACTAGTTAAAATAAAACCTCGCCCTCAGGGCTGATGACATGAAAACATATTTCTTTCCCCCATATTCCTTCCCTGTGTCAGTGTCTAAGCCTTTCCACAATTAGATTTGACCTTGTCTCCAGTTCTATCATTCTCACGAGCAGTGTGACGCCATATTCCCTCTTGATTTCAACAATATGTGAAGAAAACTGCTGGACTATTACAATTCACTTCTATCATTTCATAAAACTCTAAGCTTTGTTCTTGCAGAAGCTCTTTACCAAACCTTATGACTATTAACTAATCATCCAGGGTGAAATCACTGTCAAGCGCATTAACAACGCACAAGAGTGCATTTCAGATTTAAGTCAATGGAAAGTAATTTGCTGGGCTCCATACGGATTTGGGATATGACACATTGTTCGATGTTTTGCTGCCCTACAGTTATTACATTACTGAACATGAAATGACACAGTAATTAAGGTAAGAGACTGACAGCTTTAATTAAAGGTTATATCCAGCCATAAGGATTGAACAATGAAATAACTACTGTCATGTGTCACTGTCCAAACTTTAAGAAATCAAGTGAATCCCAGAGAACAAACTACAGACTGTACCCCTACAACACTTAAACTGTTCCTGTGAAATCTGTTAAAGTTTTGTGTTTAATTTCTGAAGAGAAACCCAGTGGAGGAGTGCACTGAACATGCCAAGGAAAGACAACACACCACAGCTTTCCCATCATTACTCACTTTTCACTGATATATTCAGAACAGATGAATGTTGCTTTTCCACTGCTGGTATCAACTGAAATTGCCTAAACTTGGCATGGCTCAGCTTGGTTGACCTCCAGCTCGTTGCATTTCCTCTGCAGGTATAGTACTTCCTCAGTGTGGATGGTCATCATAGCAATGATATTATTGTGACATCATATTCAGTGCAGTTGTACCAACAACCAACAATGAAGGAGGATGAAACAAACCGTAAGGAGCTTGATTGGGTTCATTTTGCCTTCCTTTTTTTTACTACTATTTAACTAGGATGTTTGTTGTACAATGACATGTTTCGTGCTACATCTTATAACTTACTCTTGGCTGAAAAAAGGAACAGTTAAAAAACTAAACTCTTAGTTTTTATTACCAAAATAAAATGCCATAATGAGATTTTTTTCAGTGAGAATATAGTTGGGTACATTTTAACCCAGTGCTACTTTTGTGGCAGTACCCAAATGAATTTTTCTCTCTATTTAAGCTTTTTTAAGCTATTTATCACCATTTATTTTAATATTATATTGTGTATTTTGCATTTGTAGGTATTTTTCCGTATTTAATTAACTGATCATGTAGACGTTCATAAAAGGTCAGATTAAAGTTGAGTGTCATAATATCAGAAACAGAGAAAAATGAAGAAAATGTGTCTTTTTCATTAACTGAATATAAAATAAGTGTGTCCATCCACTGTCATTGATCCAACTCCATGGGTTTTACTGGTGAATCAATGTTGTAGAAGATGACGGTGTTTCCACGGTAACTACAGAGCCTCTATATGTCTGATGACCATGAAAAGATGACAAATTGCATTTTTACATGGATTGATAGAATTAGTGGATCAACAGTTATGTAACGTTCTATATCAGTAAATCATTTTGGTCACTGGTGGATGTTTGGATCTTTATGAGTTAAATCTGGCAGTGACGTTTTTGGAAATTTCCCACTCTTTTGGCTCGGTCCCATGACACACATTTTCAGTTACATAGGGACAATTCTGGATCGGTCAATAATTATTTTACATCACATTTAGCATAATTTTGGCTTGTTTGGAACCTCGGTGAAGGTGGTAGTACAAATAATATCTGATATTACCTGATGGTTCTATTTCTGGTACAGTGAGAACAGCAAAAAAAGCCATGCTAACTTGAGCAGTGAAACAGCAAAAAATTAAATATAATAAGGATTAAGTTGAGTGGTGAGGACTCCAGAAGAGAGATCTTTAAAATCAGAAAAATACTTAGAAAAATGGAGCACAGTACAATAATGGGTTTTGTAGCTGTAGATAAATACAGTGAAATAAATTACATATTACCCTGCAAGTTCAGTTCAGTTATATAGTCTATATGCAGCCCAGTATCACACATCAGTGATTCACCTCAAAGGGCTTTACAATCTGTGTAATATACATCCTCTGTACTTAGACCCCCAGTTCGGGTGAGGGAAAAAACTCCCCAAAAAGTACTAATAGTATTTCAGTTTATGTCTTGTGGGAGCAGAAACAAACTCCAGATGTTTTGTTTTGACTCTTTGAATGACACCACATCACAATGTATTTTTTGTTGTTGTTTTTTTTCAATATAATTTCACAGTTACTGAAAATTTTATTGCTTCTTTCTAGCTATAACCCATAACAAACTGTATACATGGCATCAGCTCCCTTATGTATTTCATCAGATTGATTTATTTCCATCATATCTGTATGTACAAGTCGTCCAAGTTTTTCAGTGTTCAGCCTCAGATGAACACAGAGGTTAGGAGTGAGGCTGACAGAAAGTTGGCAGTGAAGGATAAGGAGACAGAACAAATCAAGAGGAATAGCCAAAGGGAGCTTGACTCTATCCAGAGATCCCTGAACTCTGATGTGAAGAGCAGGGATAAGGATATGAGGAGCAAGGAGAAGATGGGGAGAGACATGAATGAAATGAAGACTCAACTGAGCCAAACCCATTTCCAGTTTGTCAGGCACCAGGCACTGTTCAGAAATGTCCAGAAACAGCTCAAAGTACAGTAAGTTATGGTACATCGATTCAGTAGAGCTGTATTGCCAAAAGGCTACAACAAACAGCTGAGGTTTGATGCGCATGAATGGCGTTCCCATTGTAGATACTAACATTGTGTGAGTTTTTCTTAACCCTTTATAGTCCACTCATAGAAATACTCTGAAATTCAACATTTCATCCTTAGTGTGTTATTGGAGGACATAACAAGACTTAATTACTTTTGGGAATTTTTTACAATTTGTTAAGTAGAAAATCAAGGTCAATAAAGTGACCATATTTGGTTCCTTACCCATAAGTGGCAAAAAAAAATAAATAAATACAAGAAATATTTATAAAAAATACAAGAAAAACACATGTAAGGTGAAAGGAACATGTATTTTAGAACATTGCAACATCACTTTTATAACATTAGAACAACATAAGTGCTGATACGGACACCTGTCAACATACACACTATCACTTTGAACATCATTACTTACATTAGTACCATTACTTCATGGTACCTGACAGACCACATTTGACCTGAGATTGTTGCTTCACTGTCCTCACTCTAACTGTTACTATCACTGTCTTGTAATGCATGCGGAAATGACCAAAAATAGTCACTTGACCAATAAAGGGTTAATCTAAAGGGGTTGTATGTGTTCCTCAGAATGCCTGTTGTGTTTTATGATGAATTTAACAGTCTCACTTGGATCGAAAATGTTTTTGGCAGTATTGTGCTGTAAATTATATAGTGCAGTGTTGGAGTGCAGTGGGCAGAAGGACAGTGTCGCATTCTTAGGCTCACATGTCATCAGTTTTTGTTCCACAGGAAGGTGAACCTGATGAATACGGAGAGAACACCAGATGGGGCATTTCAACTGTGCTGGTAAAATTGCCGTGTTATTCACTTGTCTGGTTAGTGTGCACAGTGGACAAACCAATCTTCTGGAAACAGAGAGGAGGTTTTTGTGCCAATCTTCTTGTCACACACTGGGTGACCAATAGGCTCAAATCCCCAAAAAGCAGCACAATCATCTAATAACAATGACGCTTTTCACTAAGAAACTGTACAAATTGAGCCACTGCAGCTTCACTCAGCTGCACAGGTTGATTATAGGCTTGACTTTAATGAATTACGTGACTTCAGTTAAGTGGAAAGATTTACAGAATTTTAACCTTGAGAGCCAAATGTTGGGTGCTACAGCAGGAACGGGCCACAGTAAGTACCTGCAACAACACAGAGGTAGTGATGAAAATTGCCTTCAGGCTGCGCTGTAGGAGTGAACAGAGGAAGCATCTATTTCTTATGTACATCAGTGGCAGGTACACCCACAGACATCCACACATGCACAATTCTCAGGAATACTGACATTGATTTGCCGGCGCGCATGCACGCACACACAGGAACACACACACACACACAATGGCGCTTACTGCTCGATAGGTGGTCTGACAGAAATGGTTTATTGTGCATGAATGCTCCTCAAATTTCACTGTGTTGCATCAGCCAGCCAACTGTGTTTTTGCTAAATTAGTTTGCCCTTGTTTCCTAGAACAAATGAAACGGCAGAGTATGCAGCATAAATGTCACTTAGATCTCACTTTTAAAGTGAAAAACACCCGTGCATACTGTACATTTTTATGTCATTTCCCTTTGCTTTTTTCTATTACGATGATTCCTGTATACAGTTTGTACAAATATAGACTGTTTCATTCACAAAATATGACAAAATGTGGTGTTTACATTCAACCTAATTTCATAGATTGCTGAAACAGAGAAGTAATATCCTTCAGCGATATCCGAATTATCAGTTTACTCAGCTGATTTGACAAATTGCCAAAGGCTGTCTGCCTTACCCCATATTTCTGAGGTTGAATTACTTGTTTTTTTTATGTGTCTGGTGTATGTGTTTCTTCATATTAATACAAATTACTAGACTCTGCTATGGAGAGAAATGACGTGGCATCATAGAATATTTACAAAAACAAGACAGATGTGATTTGGGAAGTTACAGAGGTGATTAAATATTATATTATATTTTATGCATTGCACTGACAAAGGTTCAGTTAGGCCCTTTTTTAACAAAATGTAAACACAGACACATGGAAATACAAGCTTACAGTAAATATCATATGTCATGAATAGAAATATAGTTAAATTTGTCAGAAATAAAACCGAACAACCTACATTATGCAAATATGGTGATGAGGCTTTCAAGCACTGTCAGTCTTTGACACTCGCTTGGTTTGTTTAACTAATTAAATGATTAATCATTTCATTGCTTATTCATTTATTTGTTCATATATTTACCCATTTCATCAGTCACTCATTGAATCACATAATATAATACAAAGACTTTTACACCATCATACATTAATTATGATTTTGTGCATTAAAAGCCAACAGTTACGACAAATTACATTTTTTATCTGCTACATTACATGTCTTAGTCATAATTTGGGTAATAACAAAAAGGGAATTCAAAGTGTGTATTATGATACAGTCACCAAATTCAAGTCAAATCTGATTAGATCAAGATGCAAAAAACTAAGAAAAATAGACTTTTTCAACAAGATATATCATTAAC
This sequence comes from Apogon talboti, assembly GCA_037367365.1. Classification (NCBI taxonomy): domain Eukaryota; kingdom Metazoa; phylum Chordata; class Actinopteri; order Kurtiformes; family Apogonidae; genus Apogon; species Apogon talboti. The sequence continues at coordinate 14,541,788 of JAPQRQ010000009.1, read as the reverse complement.
TGTATGTAAAAACAAGTGTCTTTAACCACTGTCATTTGTCAAACTACATGGGTTTTACTGGAGAATCAATTGCAGAATATGACGGTTTTCCCGCGTTCACTACAGAACCTCTGAACATCCAATTGGGTTTAATCTGACGTTGATGAAAAGCTGAGAAACTACATTTTACCTGAATTATTTACATGTATTGATAGGATTAGTGATTCAGAAGTTATTAAACATTTTATGTCAGTAGATAGTTTTGGTTACTGGCTCCATGGGGGTTAAAAGAAGAACATCTAATGGTAAAAGAAATAAACTGCACTGCAAAATCCTGTGGCACTAAAATGTCAACATGAATGAGCAGTTCAAGGGACCGTTCAACAAAGCTAGGACAAGAGAATAAATGAAAATGTAACTGACACCTGCAATATTCATGATGTATTTACTTTGCAGAGTAGTGTCGGCGGACTGCAGCTTCTGAACCCTGCATCAGTTGTGAGGTCTGACAAAGATTTATTTAAAGGTTTGTATAACGCCAAAGCAACCTTATCAAATACAACATAACAAACAAGTATTCTGTCTACTGCAGTCTTGTACTCTGCCTCAAAAACTACTGGTTTGATTGTATCTATGTATTATATCAAAAAAGTTCTTGTTCTTGGGTGTAGGTGAAAGCTAGGACTGTAAATGTTTCATCATTCTTCCTGCCTCCTGTCTCAATAAATAAAATAAATAAATAAATAAAAAAACATGTTTTTTTCTTCAGTCTTAACAGAAAGGAAAAATTCAGCAGCTTGTGTGCATGCGTATACATATGCACATCACACTCACACACATGCACACGCAGCTGTCAGGCCTGGTTTCTTCAGTGAAGTCACCGACGGTGTCTTTCATCATGGTAAAGAGAATGTGTGTAGGGCATAGTGACAGTTCCAAATACACAACCAATGAATCAAGCCCAGTCCCGCTGGTATTTTTAGCCACTGGAATTTTTTTTTTTTTTCATATATTCTATTTGTCTAATAGTTAGTTTGGGTGGTGCTATTCTTTTACTGTCTTTAATCTCATTCCAATGCATCCCATACTCAACATCATCTCGTGCAGGGCTTTTTTTCCTGTCTAGTATTCTAGTCTTGTCTATAGTTATTAATCAGCTTTTTTTTCAGTTTTGTTCCTCTGTAGCAGCAAAAAAAAAAAAAGAAAATGGTGTATTACTATCATAATGTTACAGTTACAAGTGCAGTGATAGAATTCAACCTTCACCCATTTGCAGATATTTTGTATTTTTTCACAGTTTATCTTGGAGTCTCAGTGGTAGGGCAGCATCACATTTTCTGCTTTTGACTTCTGTTGTGCTGTGTTCTGTGACTGTTATTTTTCCTCACCTATTTTTTCTTCCTTTTCCTGTGATATGCTTTTGTCTTACGTGCTTGTGCTGTATCACCTCTATTCTATTCTAATTCTATTCTAATTCTATTATATTATATTCTGCTCTGTTCTATTCTGTTCTATTCTATTCTATTTGATTCCATTCTATTTTATTTTATTTTATTTTATTCTATTCTATTCTATTCCATTCCATTCTCTTTTCTCTTCTCTTCTGTTATAATCGATTCCATTCTATTCTATTCTATTCTATTCTATGCTCTGACCTTCCTGTTATTTGCTGCTATCTTCGTATCAGGTGCAGTGAGTGACAGTTATTGGTCTGGTGTCAGTGGTTGAGGCGTTACCTCTCTTTTAGGCTGATCTCATTTCCTGCACACTTCCTCTGTGGTGTTAACGGCTGGCAGCCTCATGCACATCCTGGCTGAGGTACATAGGAGGGAAAACAATATAGGAACCCCCTGCTGTCACGAGACCTAATAAGTGGAATATAACAGTGTCATTTCATAGTGTGCTATAATTGCTTCAAGATGCCTCCAAAAAAAATTACAGTTCTACGCCATTATCACTCCAATATTCCTTCATAATTTTACCTCAACATCCTCTAGACGCTTTTTGCCTGTTGTGTCTAATCTGCCAGTTTTTCACACAGTCTCCTGAGGACCTGTGGTGCAGACTCAACATGTTTGTAGAGCGCTAAACTGATGTAAATAATGAGACAACTGTCCCGGAAAGTCAGAAATAGGAACCACAAAGCTGTATTTTGCTTGTGTTGTCATTGTCTATTTCTTTTTTATCTCCCCAAAAATAATCCTCCTTTTTTCTTTTCTTTTTTTTTTTTATCTCAGTCCTTTTGTTCTGTTTCAAGTGCATTTTATGTTCAGGTTGGACAAAGCTGACCTGGATGTTGTTTATGCTTAACAGACTCACATTTCATGACACATAAACACAATTAATTGACTTAGTATTTAGTCCCACATCGTACAATACCAGTGAAATCACCTGAATCACACATTATTATATACCTTATTTAATAAGATTCAGTTCCAATGAAAAAACACATTCAGTTCTCTGCAGTTTAGGGTCATTCCAACGCACACTCAGTCAGTCTGATGTGTTGTTCAGACAGTTATGTCCTTTGTTATAGGGAACTTGCATAGACCTCCTTCCTGTTTTGCATTTACTAGTGAGACTTTAAGGTTATATATCATCAGCATGTGCTATACAGTGCAATATACAATTTACCCTGTATGGTTATGTCCCAGAGTCTTTGATTTTCCTGTCTGGTAAGCAGGCTGGGGGCCCAAAGCAAAAGAGAAGGAAGTGTGATAAACTGTCCATAGAAAACATAAGGGGCCCCTGTCTGACCACTGCAGCCAGGGTTAGTAACCACAAACAAAGATGGGAAGAAGCAGATAGGGAGGCCTTCTAACTGGTCCCTGCAGGGGTATGTTTAGGCTAACCCACTCTGGTGTTTAGTACTTGCCTCTACTATTTCAGGTCTGTAGTTAATTATTTTTTGGACAAAACATGCATATAAAATGATTGAAATCTGTAAATCTTTGGATCTTGTTTCACAGAATCTGCAGACTCAAGTTGGTTTTTAGAATGCTAAACCGATGTAAAGAATAAAACATCTTCCCAGGAAATTGTTCAAGAGGTAAATAAATAATCATCGCTTTATTTATGGCTATTAAAATTAATGTGACAAGATAATTATGAATAAAAGGGGGCCTTTGCTGATGGCACACTTAATATGACTCTGCAGGTGGTAAATAAGGGAACTAAAAAATAAAAACTGCTTTCAGTCATTACCCATAAAGACAGATGTACCATGGACTGACAACAATAGGACGTTTTTTTTTACACTGTAATTCAAAACACCATGACCATTCGACCCCAAAGTAATTTTCTTTGTCTTTCGACGATGTACAATTTACTTTTTGTGCTGGTACGCCGATATGAACAGTGAAGTCATGTTTTTATAAGTCGCTTGAGTAACGGCTACAATTCTTTATTCTACATCATATTACCAAGATTTTTCACAGAACAATACAATATTCATTAATAATCTATGCTACAGTGATAAAAGCGAATCACTGTAAATATATTGTCACATGAGAGCACTATAACCTGGGTATATTCCTCCACTGAGCTTTGCATATTGTATGAGTGCATGTCCTGTCTTTGTTCTGCTGTGACCAAGTGTGAACATTACAGAGATACAGTGTATGTATTGTACATGACACACATATGTTACACTATTAAACACTAGACCGGGAAAACTGCATGTGGAACAATGTGCATCCTTACATGAAGGAAGGACGAAAGAAAGGAAAAAAGAAAGAAAGAATGAAAGGAAGGAAGAAAGACAGAAAGAAAGAAAGAACTCTCCTTATTATTAATATAACCATGTACTGCTAAAAAACTCCAGTTATCCTCATTTTCACTTTATATAACCAACATCATGAGCATCAAAATGTAATGACTTTCTAACTTCTTCACAGTGAGTGATGATCTCCAGATGATTGAAGTTCTCATTTACACTCCAGAGCCACCAGGTGCTGCTTATGTATTGGAAAATAAAATCTGCAAATTTGCATTTGAAGGATTGACATCTGTGTCAACAAAGATGTACACAAATACAAAATACATAATTTAACTATTTAATATGGTTTTTAAAAGTGATATTTCATTCCTTCCTTATCTGTTATTTTTTTCTGTTTATTATACTGTTTTTGTCTCCATCTTGCAACTTCATCCTCCTCCAGGTTTCTTTGAAAATGTGCTTTATACACCCAGAGACAATTCATCACAAACATGAATGTGAATAAATATTTAAGCAAAAAGAAAAAAAACAGAAGAATACAAAAACATTAAAAGTATACAAGAACAACAGCGATGAAATACTTCAAGCTTCCTCCTACCTGAGCATAAGGTTGTACCTGTCATGATATGATCACATTCACCTCCAGTGAGACACAATCACCAAGGTTAAAATCACATTTATTTTAGGTTGAGCTGGTGCTATTTCTCTGTAGAATGTGTTGAATATCAAGACCATTTAGCAGGCTTTTTTACTGTGTGTCTCCTGTAAATCACTTTTTGACTTTTGCTGAGAGAAATGCTATATAAAACCATTTCACCTTCTGTCTTTATCAACACATTGCAGATCAAAAGCAGGGATTATATACACTGTGAGGAAGGAGCAACTGCAAAACATACTCTTTTCACTACATTTAATTTCCCAAAAGTCTCATTTACACTTATCTTGAACAAGCAGTCAGTTTGTTACACTTTTAAGCACTTAGTATTACTTTCTCTTCAATAGTTCTCTACATATAAAAGCAGGATAACAGCATCAAAAGTTTGCAAACTACTATAAGTCTAAGGATTCCAATCATTAGTTTTTAGTGTACTAAATAACAAAAAAATTAGTGCACATTTACTCATGCTAACTTGAATTGCACTTGTGGTGAAGAAGAAATCTGGCTTGAGTTCAGAAAAAAGACATCTATATATATTTTCTGATCTAATATTTCCATGGGTGTTGTACCCTCTTAACCATATCCATATGTTTTTCCACATCAAACATGTGGCAACCACAGCTGAAGCAGCAAATACCATCTTTTAGAAGTAACTGGCCGATTATCGACGTCAATAAATATTTATATAATTGAATAAGTGCCCAAAGTGACTGTCAAGTAAATAAGTATGATAAAATTTTTTTAATAAAATGTTTCAGCATCTAACAGAAGAAATGAAAATAAGACATAATGTAAATAATAAATGTCAGTCTAAAAAACATTATTTTATCCATAGTGAGTTTATGATGTGCACTTGAATGCATCATGAAGTCCCTGATGACACCATAACATTGTTAAATATAAAAGGGGACTATATTTTGCCAACTAAGTCATTCTGTTGAGATAAAAACATGCATTATTTTTTATTTTTTTAATTGGATTTACATGCTGTCAATAGATGAGCTTTACAAATGGACTCCTGGGCCTTGAATGTGGATATTTTTACCCCTAAGGACATGAGATTCTCAATGGATTTAATTAGGCCCTCTAGTGGTTGTTTTGTAATGGTTTCTCACACCATAATTTTCAGTGAAACATGTTGTACAGGTCAACTTAGATGGGTTTTTGAGGAGTACTTTTGATTCTGCTCATGAAGTGGTGGCAACGTAACAAGAAAACCATAATTATAGTTGTAGTTCATATCAATACCATGTATATTTATTAGAATTTTTATACATGTTTATTAAGAGAATACGATCCGGCTTTAAATACTGCAGGTGAACCTTAAAGTAAGAGATGAAAAGAATATAAAAAGGTTGTTGAAGCTAACGTACCTCTGATATTTCTGAAAACTTAGATCTCTGCTCATCCTGCTGGAGAATGCAGGCTTTGCCGTGTCTATGCAAAATGAAAAGGGCCTCATAAATCACCACTTTTTAATACTATATCATTAAACAGGATCGGGCGTATAAATCACTTGAAGTCTATATTATTCCCAGGGGGTATATGTGCTTAGCCCTGTCAGGCTGTCTGTCTTCCAACACGTCAGTCTGGCAGACTTCACATCTGGATGACTGTTATTATGACAACCATAATATTTTACAGGGCATGGTATTTTAGGAACTATTACGCAACATTTAAAAGGGAAACCCAGTGTCTCGTCAAAAACACTAAACGTCTCCCTCAAAATGCAACCAAATATGCACCCATTAAATTGATTTGCGTTTTGTTAAGAACAGCAGTTACACAAAATGAGTTACTAACCTACACCTTTCACATGTCAGGTAGACAGACTGACTGACTGTATCAGTGCGTGTCAAATGGAGAACATTCCAGTGTTGACTCATCGTGACAAACCTGAATGCACAGACACACACATATAGCACAAAAGGACAATTGTTGACTGGCTAAAATGTATTAATAGTAGTTGTTGTACAGTCAAATGAATAACTGTCTTAAACCTCTGATACAGTATATGACCCCATACTGATATCTATACACATGCCATTTCTCTTAGTGTCCAACAGTCTCTGGTTTATATTACGCAAAAAGAACATGTGATTTCTTGCTCAAAAGTATCTAAAACAAATAATAAAGTAACCAATCAGCAAAACAACAAAGTCAGCTGATAGTAATAAAAAAATCTAAACTACATCCCATCCTGCCTCTTACTCATTCCCTTCCTCTCCCTCCTATTTTCACTCCCTTGTTGTGTTCTTCCTTTTTCACCTCATTTTGCTGCCTTACTTTCTTCCTCTTCTTTTTCACCCGCCCTCTGCCTTCCATTCTTTCTGTCAGTCTCTGTCTCTCTTTCTATGAGCAGACAGGCTGGGACAGGGAGACTGTTGTTGTGCTTGCAGTCTGACACTATCAGCTCATAAATCCCTGTCAGCAGCTTGTATGTCTCCTCTCCTCTACCTCCTCCCTCCCTCACTCCACTGGTGAAGGAGTGAAGGAACCCTGTGACCTGCCAGGGAGGGCTTGACTGGCATTAACCACACAGACATAAACACACACATACAAACACTGACAATTAGGAAAAAGAAACACACATGGCACACACATGGATGGATAGATAGATAGATAGAGAGAGAGAGAGAGATAAATAGAGAGAGAGAGATAGTTTGTTAGATAGAGAGAGAGAGATAAATAAATACAGATAGATAGACAGACAGACAGACAGACAGAAAGATAGATAGATAGATAGATAGACAGACAGACAGACAGACAGAAAGATAGACAGATAGATAGATAGATAGATAGATAGATAGATAGACAGACAGACAGACAGACAGACAGACAGACAGAAAGATAGATAGATAGACAGACAGACAGACAGACAGACAGACAGACAGACAGACAGACAGACAGACAGACAGACAGACA
>JAPQRQ010000009.1:14495634-14511546 GCA_037367365.1 Apogon talboti | reverse complement strand
AAACATAATAATATTTCAAGAATCGACATCATGCCATAATGCATACTGACCATCTACAGTGTATATACTTCATTTCACTGGCTGAATGCAGAAGACAATAATCTTCGACTTGCACTAGAGAGAAGAGCACAGAAATGTTCATGAGTTGGAATGCTTTTAATGAGTCAAATAGTTTTGTTTTTTTTTTTCTTTCCCAGACCCATGAATAAATAAGTCATAAATACATGTTTACTTGCATGAGACACTCAAGATCATCCAAGCCTTTAATTGTAACAGTGCCGATTGTTATGGTAACCAAGCATATCATAAAGAAAGTTATGTATCTAAATAGCATGCTTACTTTAGTATTAAGTGTTACAGTAAAGATTAACTCACTTTATTATTCCTGTAGGGAAATTCAGTCTGTTTACCCATCAAAATATACACCACTGAAGACGTTTAGAGACCAACCAGCTGTGAGACAAAAGTCCTAACCACTATTTATAATAGTAGTAGTAGTAGTAGTGTAATAGTAATGGGATAATATGTAATATGTAATAGTGATGTAATTGTGCATGAGTAGTCCATGTCACAGTCTTAATCCTCTATTTGCTCATTTTCAGTCAGTCTCACACAAAATGAGCCTTACACACACATATACAGCGGTGTGAGTGTGAATAGATAAAGTGGACAGTTGTAATACATTTTGCAATATCATATGGAAGCAATGGTTTCCTTTCCTGCACCCATTCCTATTATTAAGGGCGCTTACAATGACTCAAATTAAAACTCCCATTAATCCGACAGTGTAATCCCTCCATTGCAAGGGGCCGTCTATTCATCCTGAGTGTGGATTAGAGAACACTGAGACCCTGTGTTGGTGGTCACTGGTGTATAACACCTCATAAAGATAATATGGTGGATGTGCGTGCATGTGTGTTTCCTGCTGTGCTGGTGGTCAGCATTGTAGCCTATAGTACAGAGAGCGTGTACGCGCGTGTGTAAAAGGGTATGTTGTACATGTGGCAAATGTGCTTCTTCTCTTCCTTTGTGGTTACCTGGTGAAGGGGAAAATCCCTGTGCGGTGGTCCTCTCGCAATGTGGACTACAGAGAAGAAGGCCTGTAACAGAGGCAGCAGTGAATTAATAAAATAAGCCCCCTGAGCTGAAGACTATTTGTACCTCGCGAGCTCAGAAACTGGATGGAGGCGAGAGTTTAAATGGATAAAGCAAAGCAGGGACAGGATAAAAATGCCATTATCTGTATCTAAGTTTTCAGACCATCTTGGGACCTACTATGATGCTCTAAATTTGTCAAAGATGCATGCTCTTGTACATTTTATGGTTCTTTATTGTAGCCTTTACCTGTATGTAAAGAACCTCTGAGTATCTATAAAAACCTTTATTCCACCTCCTGCAGTGAAAGCGAAAGCAAATGCACCTTTTGACCTCACCGCATCATATTCTCTGAGATCATTAGTTAAACACAAATTGGAAATGGTTGGCAAACAGGCAGATGGTGAAATGGAAAACCGAAACAGTGATAATAATAAACATTTATATCCTTCTACTGCTGTATGAGAAAATCTATACTGTACAACCTTCATACAATCATGAAAAGATATTGGTCAGAGATGCACGGCTGCACAGCTCTCACTGGGGTTAGGAATGAATGTATTCATCTTGTACTGTTGTTGCATCCCAAATGAGGACAATCTTAAAAGGTGGTCCTCACATAAAAACAGTTTATCTTCATTTGAAGCAATGATGCATAGCGGTTTGTGTGTGTGTGTGGGTGTGTATCTGCCGGGAGATGCACAGTATATTCATTGGAGACTTTTATAGCCGTGAAAACAAGACGCACTAGTCTACAGCAGCAAACAAGCAGATATTTTAAATCCATGAAGCTGAATGTTGAGTTATTATAAGTCCTTTGCCAAGTAAAGTATGTATGTTCCAAGCTAAACATTATGCATATTCCCTGTTTAGTCTATAGTGGTCTAGTGATGCTGAAATGAAGAAAAAAAAAACATAAAAACATATACATATATATTTATTTGGCAAAGAGGTGAATAGAACATATTTCATTTTCTTTAACTTTCTCATTAGCTTCATCGAAGCATAAATCATTCTAATAATTCGTATCTTTTCATGTTGCATTGAGGCTAATGGACAAAACTCAAAACGGTTGTTAATTCTAAAACGGAACACCTTTCAGATATAGTCATACTAACTTCTTTCAGTCCTGGGATGGTTTGCTTGTAGAGTAGCAGAAAAAAAAAATTAAAATCCTCCCACTAGATCAGCACTTCTTATGAACCTTGTGTCATTTTCGACTGCAGCCATTTATCCATTTTTGCAGGCTTTGCTGGAATGTTTTCCCCAGCCCACCAAACCAAACAATTTCCAGGAAATCTTTCCGTATTAATGCAGGATAGATGTACCCTGGTCATGCTGTAAAAAACATGGGTGGGCACGCACAAAGTGTCAGGTACAGTGCAGAACAAAAATCTCCTAATCCTCTAACTCTTTGCTATTCGTTATTATTTCACAGGGCAGCCGTCCCAAATACATAATGCCCCTACCCTTCTCAGCTCTGTCTGCAAAGCTCCAACTTTGGGTTTGATGTTCCTCCAACATCCAACAGCCTATGATTATTTCATTCCTTTTTTAACATAAAACATCAATTATTCAACCTTTGCTAGACCAGATTTGATTTTTTTGATTTAACAAAAATGACTGTGTGTGTATGTGTGTGTGTCCACCCATCTAAGGGAAGACTGAATATAAAATCCCTGCAAAGATAATACCTCATGCCTCAGATGAGTGATGGATGGTGAAGGGGTGGAGTAGAAGAGGGAAAAAAATTTGAGTACTCTGGAATAAATGATGACTGCATTAGCATTGGATGGCAAATGTTCCTTTTTCCTTCGATGAATCGCCTCCCATCCTCAATGCAGAGTGTCCGCACAACAAGTGTAACTGGATTCGTGGATATAGTGTGTTATCTTGTATGTGTGGTGCGAATGTGTGACTTATCTAATTTGTAAGAATTTCTGGACAGTTCCCCTTTAGAGTTCCAGCGCCGCAACAGGCACAGAATTGATTAGATGATTATACTCTGACACAGATTCATTACCTCTAGGTTTTACACATACTCAAATAGCCATTGGGCTGCAGCTTTAACTGTTTAACTGTGAAGTCCTAAAAGTTGTACGTCCTAAAAACTAAGGCCTAAAGCATTTCATTGTTAAATTAATTATCTCTCATTGCACAAGCCGCTCATTAATTCATACCTTTACAAAAATGATTTCTTTATCCTTTGGCCTCATTTCCTGTCTCACTTTGCCTTTTTCCCTCTCCCCTGCCATTCCTCCTCTCTCCTTACATCCTCATCTCTGCTAATGAGCCCACTTAAATCTATGCCAAAACACAAACAGCAAGAGAAAAATTAGGTACAGCGCTTACTGGAAGCTCTGTTTGTTAACGGATTCATCATGTGAGCTGTTTTCAATAAATAATAAATGCAAACGCTGACTTTTGTCTGCAGACGAGACTTCGGAACATGAATTATGCATTGTTATTCCTGGATAGGGCAATACAGGGACAGGGTGGCAGTGTGTGTTGTGTGGATGTGAATGTGTGTGTACAACCTTGGTGCACACTGGGACTACAGTTTTTGTGGTTTACAATCAAGGCACTTATATGGACACATCTCACTGTGATTGCAACGCTTAAGATGTTGTTTTGTGTGAAAATACCGATACGGCCCAAACCTTAAGGTCCTGGAGGTCTTTTCTTTAACGCTGCGCTCTAACCTAACTTGAAAGAATCCTAAATCACACTGCGCTGTTCTTACTATTAGTCTCTTTTACCCTTAATCAAGTTTCTAGATCAGTCCTGTGATGAATGTGTGTCATGTATACTCACTTGTCCTGTGTGTGGGAGTTGTGTGAGGTGGCCCTCCCAGCACATTTGTGTTTACAGTATTTTTCCATTTGATCTGTACTCTCTCCCCTCACTTCTCTTTTTTCCATCTTTTTCCTACTCTGTAATCATTACGACAACAAAGGAAGCTACGTTCCCGCTAGACAGCGGAAAGGTTCCACAGGCAATACTAAAATGTATGTGTGTTTTTTTCTGTTTCTTGTCTGTTGTCACCAGGGAACATGAGTGAAAAACTTGATTGAAAATCAGGAAAAAAGGGAATAATTACAAAGAGGAGAAATGCACCCATCCACCCGTGACAGTAATCATCAGTGATCTCTGCTGTCGTTTCACTCCACAGTAAATAATTCATCAAAAGAAACAAAGGGGAAACAAATATGCAAATAAATCCCGAAAAGGCCAGTAACATCGGCCTACTGCCACATGGGAAGAATAGGAGTGGATTATTATCATGGCAGGTTATGACTGTGATGAATCTAAATTCTTCTTGTTTCATCCACCTTGACAGCACTGAAGTCACACATACATAGAGAAAAAAAAAAAACCTGGAGGGATTTGTGGGTTTGATTGAGGAGGGAAGGGAAAGAGGGAGGGATGGAGGGATTAAGGACAAGGGGAATGGAAGGATTGAGGGAGGGGGGGGAGAGGCAGGGGGAGAGGGGTTGTCGACATCGGAGGGAAGAAGAAGAAAAAGATTTGGGAAGGGAAGGGAGGAAAAGGAGGGAGGGAAGCTTTTGAGGGTGTATTCGACAGTAGTGTGAAAGGTAGCCATCAAGGGCTTTGATGAAAAGTGCAGGCCTTCTAAAGCTTAGGAGTGACAGCATATGATTTGGTCAAAGCATGAAGCTTTTCAAAGGTAGACATTTTTGCCTCCATTCATCTCTCACGGGTTGAATATAACTTTTGGGCTGAGCTCTGGCAAAATTCCAAATTGGTGTGACAGATTGTCTGCATGTAATATTGTCCCTGTGACTTACAGACAGTACGCCGACTGAATGTAGACATTATGAAATGAAGGAGGATTGCATGTAATGTTTCAACAAACTGTTCCGGGTCAGCAGCTATGAAAAAAAACACATTTGTTATAATTGTAATGCAATAGAACACCATCATCATTGGTTTTGGACAGTATTAAAGGTTTGACTGTGAAGTTATGAGCTGAGTGTGTGATGGGAAAATCCTAAAACCTCTATTAAAACATGTAGTAACTGTATCTCCATAAGGAAATCCTCAAATGCACTATATTTTACAATGTATGCTACAAACACACATGGCTACTACTGATCCGATGGCCACACTATTGGCTTTTCAACTGGCCTTTCAGAGTTATTAACAGTCTGCCCTTGGTAAAAGCATTATGGACATGCTTTTCAAGCCAACAGTCATTAAAGTTGAGGGCTGAGGTTTACGGTCCCATGTCAGCGCTAGCAGGCATCTAGCCAGTCAGCTGATAGTGGCATGTCATTTTCACACAAATGCAGACACATACACACACAAACACATTATGTAAAATACAACATGCACTTTAACCCCTATATGCACATAGACAAACACACTAATGATACTGCTCTTTACACGTAAAAGCAGGCACAAAAGTGAACCCAAATGCCTCTAAGGCTCTTGTCTGATAATGGTGTCTACTTCTCCCTCACACAGTTACAAACACACACTCACACACACACACAGAGAGAGAGAGAGAGAGAGAGAGAGATAATAGTGTCTAATTTAGGCCCTCATATCTGCAGAGTTCTCCAGAGGACTAGACCTCATCAGGAATATATTGGTGACCTACATACTAGAAACACACACACACACACACCAGCAAACTGCACATGTTTCTACTTTGGAGCACAGACATCTCCAGTACTTCATCTGCAGTACATGCCTACATACAGACACAGACACAGAAACATGCCTGTATGTCTTGGGTATAACTTTGCCCTCCTCTCTACACCCACACATGAAGTCATGTAAACATGTCTATACTGTAGACACACAACAGATGCCATGTCACGTTTTAAATGTTTTTTAAAGAAATACTGAAAGCCCCCAAACTGCAAAAGCACTATGGAAATAGAAGTGAATTTGCCAGGTCATAATTTATATACACAAATATCCCACAGAATACATTTATGAAGTGTATAAATCTGTGAAGCAGTCCCCTTGAAGCCCAATGAATGTGGATAATACTATAATTTTCACATTATGTTCAATAAAAACATTTGGAATCACAGATAAATGACCGCTTTATTCTGTAATCCAACATGTGACTCACTGTATAACCCTATTTATTGCTCAGAAAACAAATAAAACAGGCAGCAATTACACATGATGTATGGAATGTAAAATGAGTAATTAAAAACAGCCAGTGGGAAAGGGTTAATCCCATCATTTATCATTTTAAATTGAGAAAAAGTTGACAATCAACAAGTAAGAGAAAGACAGAGTACAAAAAGTGCATTAATTTAACTATAAATTAAATGAAATACACCAAATACTATGTAAGCAGAATATAGCTTGATGATGATGTAGATTCCAAGTAAAATGCTGTGAATTGATGTAAGAGTTGATCTCGTCTTCAGATGGTTGCTGTTTTCCGTCAGGGCCAGACCAGTCAATAATATGATACAGTAAGTGCACCGTTTCCTTGTGGGAAGGGCTAGAATCGTTGTATCCGCTGTTATATGTATTCTGTTGGCATCAGTCCGACCTCCAGTCATCATTCATCATTCATGGGCATCGTCTGTTACCTTCACAGTCTGCCACGTGGATGACAGGACCTGATAGGGAGTGAGAGGGAGACAGAAAAAACTTAAATGCAACACATCTCAGAGCTGAATCTTATCACCATTTCAAACACCTAAAACAAAAACTAAAACCAACACCTAAAACCTAAAACAGTGAGAAACAAAGAGTGAGAAGGTATAAAAGAATTGTATTATTTCTATGATAATATGTGTCTTGGTAACATTTGAAATGCTATATTCAGTTGCAGGTTAAATAGAGGCTTGGAGCCCCTACTTTAAAATATATGCCAAAGGGTGGAGACATATGCAGACATTTATGGGTGTCTGTCTGCTCAACACTCCGGTTATAAATGGCTATAAGAGTCTGACTCATACACAGTAGTGGTGGCTGCATTTGAAGGAGAAGGAACTGAGGTTGGACCACAAGTGATGCAGAAATAGGCATTTGAAACAGCATGGAAACGTATTAACTATTTTCTGTTTATGGGCGGTGAGATGGACTCTGCACTCGGTGGCATTGAACCACAGCTGATGAAACTCATTTAATGTAATTACAATTAAAGACACAATGCCTCATAATGAGGGACACTAAATCATGCTCTGAGTCATGTCTTCTAATACAGTAATAATAAGTTGGATTGATACAAGGAAATTATACCCCATAGTCAGATATTCAACCTTTCATCTGACTTCAGACTGTAATAAACATACATTTTCTTGCACAACTTATGAATAAAACTTCATGAACTGGAACTGGAGACAATATAGCAGAAGAGTTGATCCCTCTCAGAATGTGCCTAGGCAGCAGACCCAGTTGCTGATTGTAATTATCTGTTGCCTGAGTAAATCAGGCGCTAATTACAGGCAGACTGTAAGCACAAATTGAATGAAATCTGAGCTCTGTTCCACATTAATCTGGCCTTCAGAGTCTGGAGACTTTGGTATCGCTGTTGTCAATAGCAAGGATTTATTTGAAGCAGGAGAGTTGAAAGTTTGAGCGTCTGTAAGATTATCATCATGCTCATTACGTAATATACTGATGCCCATAAAGCTGGAATGAAATATTTTCACCTCTTCTCATAAAATGATTGTGACAATATGATTTATTCTTGATAGATAAAGTGTATCATTGCACCTGGTCAAAGGTGATTACTGATGTGTATGAATAGGAATAAAAAGAGGAATGTGCCTGAAACCAAAATGATTATCTTAACCTCCTACGACCCACTGTCCACGAATGAAGACAAGAAATTCACAGCTTTATACAAAAAAAAACCTAAAGAAACAACTGTCCACCGCAAATGACATTCCATAAAAATTTTTAAGAATGCATCTGAAAAAAACTGTTGCATCATGATGTTTCGAATATACACAATTATTTAATTAAAAAAAGCCAAAACTCAAAAACCTGTGGGGCTCCTGGGTCTTAGGAGGTTAATGGGCAGGAAGACAGTGAAGACACTAGTTGCTAACAAGGACAACACATACACACACAATTATCTATAGTTGTTGGTAAAAAATACAAAACTTGAGCCCTCACTTCACATTTGTAAGACTTCAGAAACCAATAGCATAACAGTAAGAACAGAGAAGTTGACACAGCAGTCTGAAAGTCCTATGACAGGATCTCACAAGATCCATATTTCAGCCGAAATGAAATGACACTGGTTTAGGTTTAGGGCTAGACTTACAGTTACTCAACCTTTAAAAGAAAAAAAAAAGAGTTTTATTTCTATTATCAAACTAAAAAGTCAGATTGTGCATTACTGCATAACAACTTAACACCTTCTGAGAGCTCCTAAATTGTTTTATTTTGCATTAAACTATATAATCCATTAAAACTTTTCTTCATCAATAGCTTCTCTGTCCTGTATCTATCATTTCCTTATTCGACAGGCAACATTTTATGCCATAAGACAAGTTCAAATGGTAAAAGAATGAAAGCGGAGGGTGCAAAGCGATGGCAATGTGGCTTGCTAATATGGTGTTACTTTATGAAATGAATAACAAAGCAAAGAAAAGAGACGTTTAAAGAAAACCTCAAGAAAAAGTTACAAGGCGACGGGGTAAGAACAGGGCAAGTGGAACAGACAGCATTTTGTAATCATACATTCAGTGTGTGCTACCAAAGAGCTGAGCCACTGTTATGTAAACCAGAATGAAACATTCATGAGCAAACCATCATCTCATACTCAACCCACTGGGAAAGCACATGAATGACCCATATGGTGGGTTGGCAACTATCTGAAACTCATCTATAGCGAATGGGAACACAACTGAAAAAGGTTCAGTGTGGGAGGAAGATATCAAACCCTGAGAAGAAGACCAATATCCAGGAGGCCAGGATAAGGGACAACCTTTATTGGCATGAATGGAAAGAATCTTATTTTGCTGGAGCAACTAAGGTTATATTCAAACCTGAAGGAGGAAATGGAAAGGATGGGGGGGGGGTGAAGAGTGAAGGGTGAAGATGAAGGACAGAAAAGGGGGTGCGTACAAAGGAAGGGAGGGACAGAAGAGAGACAGAGATTAGGCAATAAAAAGACAGATGAGATCAAGAGACAGCTCTGACACGCTCAGGCAGCGTATGCTTTCTGTGAGCCTGGGAGCAGCTGAGCTAACCACACACACACACACACACACACACACACACACACACACACACACATATGCACAAGCCTTATGATGTGGTTAGCTGTGACTTTGTTTCTGACTGGGTGTATATATGAGATGTTTAGAAAGGGGCTGTACTGTAGGAAGTTGTGCCAGATCCCCAACACCACACCCCACCATCATAAGGAGAAGGGGGGGGCTTAGTGGGGTTTGGGCTTCTGTTGTGGTTTCTTTAATTTTCTCTCTCTTTTTTTTTTTTTTCTGTCTCTGACTCTCACTCTATCTGTCCTTGCTGTCTGTTTCTTGGTCCAACGCTCTGTTTCCCTTCAGCTGTTTGCTTCTCTCCATGTCCATCAATCTTTCCCTTATCCTTATCACATCCATCTCTTACTCTCGTACAATCAATACGCATCCATGAAAAGCAACCAAAGTCGTATTATAGCACAATATTTGTGTGGACTTATTGCAACAGCGGTAAAAATTGAGGAGCGGATGAAAAATATGGAGCAAAATAAGAAAACGACTGATCTCATAAGTAAGTGTTTAAGACAAAAAAAAAGAAGTCAGACCTTCACCACAAATAGTTAAAGAACCTGATCTTTTTGGCATGCGTAGGTTTGCAGTAACATGAACACAGGAGTTTAGATTATGACTGTAATAAGTATAGGAAACTCCTGCCAGATCGACCACATTTCTCTGTGATCACAAGGTGGTGGGCTTCCTTGAGGTTTTGGGCCTCTGTTGTGGTCTCTTTGTAGTTCAACGCTATTCTTTTTTTCCAGGATTATCGTGACATTCACACAGCATTTCACCATCATTCAATCTCAGTCTCTCGATTCATCTTTTCTTACTCCTACAGGGTGTGATTTCAATAGCCTTTAATAAGGTGAACATGATATAAACAATTACCAGACCACTCCTTTGACTCTCTCAGACTTATAACACCTCTTATCATTTCTTTCATTTTGTATTTTCTTACTTTGTGTGCAAGAAAAGGTTAAAGTCTTTGGGACTTGAAAGAAGTTACTAAACTCCCAAACCCCCAGTCCCCACCCCCCACCCCCGAGTAATGAGCAATCCCATGCTCACATTTATACACACCCACACTTTGCACTCACGTGACACATATACTCACACACAGTGCAGACTGAGCTCTGCATGTGCCAAACAATCAGATCGAGCCACTCTTTTCTATTTTCCACCCCCATACCCCATCTTAGCCTGTTTCCTATACCTCAAACACCCACACACTTCCTCATGATTCAATTAAGCCACCGTCAAGTCTAGATTGTGACATGTACCCAGTGGAGTGAAGTGAGAGATGTGTGTGTCTGTTTTTTTTTTTTTTTTTTTCAATGAATCACAAAACTTCAAGTCATATTCTGTCATGGCCCTTCCTGCTCATTGTGGTAATGGATGAGTGACCTTTGACCTTCTAAAACATTCTACGCCTGCCTTCCTCTCTGCGTTTTGCTTTTTTCCCCATCTCCTTTTTCCATTGCATCCCTTCCTGTCTGTCTCTCTGTCTCACTCTTCTCTAATGAGACAAGGACTGTCCTCCCTGTGGGGAAAGAGGTCAGTACCCCCGACACATAGACACACACACAGATAAACATACATAGACTGCACACATGCATATACATGCAGATAGGACACATGCAGACATGCACACATCTATGCAGATAAAAGGACAAAACCCCCACTGCCCACCACACACACCATTCACAGTCATACAAACACACACACTGACCCAGAAATCCCATCTCTATTATGCAGAACATCAGTTAGCTGATGGTGGAGCTGATTATGCAGCTACCCTCCGCTAGCCCACAACTCCCTGGTGGATATCTGCCTTTAAAAACTGTAATCCCAAATGTCTTTTTAGCATATCAATAGAGAATTATATATTCCTAAACAGTAGGACTTGCATACATTCAGCTTTTCACAACTTTCTCATCTCACCATGACACAGTATGAGCCAATTTAAAAAAAGACAAATTTAGCCAAACATTTCACACACAAAGGATTGAAAAGTTAACCATCAAAATGATGCACAAATTACTCAGGTTCCCTGGCAGGACTTGTTTCTCTACCTCAGCATACTGTATATGCATTAAATATTGTATAAGCAAGTGCAGATACAAGATGTTCAGAATGATAAATATTTCTAAAAAATTCTAGCGTTTGCTGTAAAAGTTTAATACAGTTTTGAATCTAGAGCTTTACTGGTACTTGGCGACATGACTTTACTTTTGTTAATGTAACTTACAACATACTGAAAATTGACATTTGCCACTTTCCAATCTACATATGGATTAAGAAAACAGAGATACTTTGATCATCTACAATTAGAATAGATCTACTGGTCTTTTCTAACACATTAGTATGCATTATGTTCAGTGACAGCAAGTAATTTGTGCCTCAAAAGTGTAACAGGTATAGGTCAAAAGCACTGATGATGCTGAAAAATAAATAATACTGTTCTGTCAAAAGACTGTGTTGTTTAAGAGTTATCACTGGAGATCTGAGGAAATGCCCTGATGTCACATGGATAAGTTGAAGACTCACTCAGTTCTCTGCTACATTCTGGATTTATACAGAATGAGAAACATTAGTGTGATGTAACAAGTCTGCAGTGGCACAGAAACTAACTTCAGATCTCTTTACCAATACAGTGGCTTCACTGGATCCCAGAGGGCTGGCCTTATAAATCGGTATAAGTGCAAGGGTGAAAAGTAGTGACCCCAACAAAGGCTGCTTGTTAAGCAAATAAGCAAAGTAATCCAGCACCGTGTGTGCATGCATATGTGTGTGCATACCAGTGTGGGGCAAGCTAAATTAATTACTCATACAGATTACTCCCAGATACTGCACTTAACTCATGAACAAAAGTACTCTTTATTATAACTGTAGCTTCACTAGTAATTCTTCCAAAGGTGTCTTTGAGTGACTCAGATACCTGCATACGCTCTGTACTTTACTTAATACTAGTACAAATTGAAAATGAGATGATGTGGTTGAAAAGGGATCATGTCTATGTTTCAAGGGACTATACTGATGAACAATAACATTCCAAGTATTTTGTATAAGCAGTGAGTTGGTACTACCTTAAGCACTGGCTAAAATCAGCTAATTCTTAAAATAATGCTAACCACTGATATCTGCACGTCACTTAAAATGGCATGTGAGTCACCAGAATTAGCTCATTTGGCAGAAGCTAATGCATCCTCACAGCTCCTAAACTCATGTGAAATAATAAACTGAGATTAAAACTTTTAAAGTTTGATCAGTTACATCATCAGTTTTATCACTTAAATATTTTTTGCAAGTTTGTTGATATAATGAATGTATGTGTATGTATTTGCCTGCATATGCTGGAGTGTGCCTAAATACTGTATGTGTCTGTGTGTACATATGTGTGTATATGTTTGTATGCTTACTCATAAGGCGCTGAAAATCTGCTCCCCCTTGCATGTTCATTGATAATGCCATGCATTGCCATTCTGCATGTTTTAGCTTGGTAATTGAAAGGCCATCTGTGGTCTACTGGGGAGGTTTAGTAAAGGGTAAAACTATGAGCCTCATTATTTTGGGAGAAAGAAACCCTTAGAGGCCAAAACAAATTAGTTTGTGTCCAGTTTAACCTTCAGAAGACTCATTTAATGGAGGTAAGGTGTATACATACATGTCGTACTCATGCATGTTCTTTAAGAGTTCCTGCAAACTTGCTTGCATGTTTTCAAGCAGCAGTAATAAAGCAAAGTCAAGTTGACCTGTAGTTCTTAAAACAAAACCAGCGACTACTTTGTCAAACGGACAGTGTTGTCTGAGCTAAAACTTTGTCTACCGGTGCACAAAACAAAGAAAATTGATTACACATTGTGAATGTGTGGGTTTGCCTGTCTTTGTATGGCTGCTTGGTCTATAAACATGGAAACAGACATAACCCGCATGTCTCAGCAGTTTCCTGTGAAAGGTGAGCTTTGTATGTGTGTGTGTACGTCCATGCCACTCTTGTGACTCCTCAGGCCTGCAAAGCAACGCTCACCACTCTATTAGTGTGTCTCAACGTCTGTGAGCCACGACATGTGTGTCTGCCTTTACATGAATGTGTGTTTCCATCTGTCTCCTGTCACCAGCAGTCCTCTCTGCACCATTAGGACCTGTTAAGATCAAAGGTCATTCCTCCAAAGGTCAAAGTTCACCCTTCCAAAGGTGAAAAGTCACCAGGGTCAGGTCTGGTGTGAGGTGACATTGAACAAGTACGCAGCTGCAGCCCTGACAGCTAACACCTTTGGGAAAATCAAGAACACCCCACATGGGTGGCATACATTATATTCAATATAAAGGTGTTCAATGTAAATGGATTAAATGACATGAGAAGTGGATGTGGTCAAGTAAAGGTAAAACGGTTGTCCAAAATAGCAATTAGTAATTCATCCACTGAAATGAGAAAGGCTCCAAAGGTCAAAATGTCTAAAACAGTGACACCTATTGGTAATAAACCAACAGTAGGCCTAGTATAAATACAGACATAGCGTGAAGCAAAACACCTGAAACCAAGACATAGACTACACCAATGTTAGAGTTAACGTTTAGTATTTACCCCTCAAGCCATCAAAATATAGGCATTGACACAGTTATTGATAGAAGAGCTTTAATTATTTGCTAAATGGCAGCCATTGTTAAAATATGTTGTAATTCTATAATAAGATACATAATATGGAAGACTTAGACTGAAGAACAGTAAACTTTCCAGTGAGGGCAAATAGTGGAGAACTGCCAGGGACATGACTCTTTAAGATGTCCCGTGTCAGTCTGTGTCAAACACAAGACTTAAAAGGTGAGGAAGTTTAAGTTCACCCTCAAATTAAGGATAGGGTCGGTTTAGTTTACATACTCACACATCCGTTAACAGGAACACACAAAAACACCCTCACGCTCCCACCGAGGCACAGTTGCATGCACTGCACAAACAAATATCTCACCCAAGCACCAAGTCAACCCACTGACCCAGCCCCGGCACTTAAAATCAGTTTTCCCCTCCAGCTAAACTCAACCCTGACCATAATTGAGTCTGTTCTTTTCAAGTGATTTTATTGAATTCCACTTCACTGCTGTAGTTTTATTGCTTTTTGTGTTTGTATTTTTTTTGGCAATGGCTACTGCCACAGTGCTGTGGCACGAAGTATCGGTTTGTCTTTTGCCACAGAGCCAATCAAATGTTAGCATTTTTTACTGTGACAATAAGCAGTAATGACATTTTGTTGCCACAGAGCCAATCATGGATGCTGTTACATGAACTCATTAGCCTCTCGTTACCACAGTACTGTGGTGATATAATGGTGTATACGCCCCGTACACACAACAACAAAATTATGTCAATCCGCAAAAGTTTAATATTGTTTCAGCCATTTGTCCACATCACACCGGCTTTGTCGATGCCCTCAAATGGAACAGGTCCCAGAGCGGAAAAATCCCACAACGCCACCCTCGCGTTGCAATATGGATAGGCAAAACACCACTTATTGAAAATGATGACACCATAGTACCACATGACCAGAAGAAGAAAACCCCGGACGTAACAACTGGTAACAACCGCAACAACAACAACAACTATGGTGGATTACAGAGTTGTGTTTGTGCTGCTAAGTTTATTAGCACTACTGCAACAAAACCTGCCATCTTCTTCTTGTTTTTATTTTTGTACTCAGCACGTTGAAGAAGAAGGACCTCATGCACATGCTCACTGCATTCTTCTGCGATTTTAGTGTATCCTGCAGCTCTGTCTGTGTTTGTGTACAGCACCACATATAGGTGTGGCATATGTATTACACTGTTTCAACCCAGTTTCCAACTGGATGAAGATATTTCTTGAAACGATACGTGTACGGACAAATTTTAGAGTAAAGACTTAAACGCTCTTAAGACACCATTCTTGTGACTTCCACATTACACTAATACGGTACAGCTGAAGCAACAAAAAGCCAAATTACTACATCCAATGTACTTTATAAATCTAGAAAACACATCATATAAATCAGGTTGCCAAATTCTGACAGACCACATGATTTTCTGTCTGCATCGTTGGTTTATCATCCACTGTTCTAGCTGCATAGCCAGAGGTCATAGCACTTGGAATCACATTGGGAAGAATCCAACTATAAGATGAGATAGTCACAGCTATTAACGTAGACATAGATGGTTTTTTCTTGTTACAAATTAAAGCTGGAAGGAGCCAAGCCAAGAAAATACCCACTATCCTTTTACAGCTTAGGCTATATGAAAGGCTAAATATATACAAATATAAATAGATGATTTGACATTGTCTCACCCACCAGTGGAAAAGTAAAGTCACTTTTGAATGCTTCTGTGATAAGCCATGAAGTAGAGCAGTAGAGTCAGATCTTAACAGTGCTTGGTAGTTATATACAGTCCTGTGCAAAAGTCCCAGCCCAACATTAGGTTTGTTGGTTTAGTAAAGTTCAAATGAATACATATATGTATTTCTCAATCTCTGTATTATGATACAATCTGAATATATTTGAAATATGTACAGAATTTTTTAAAAAGTTTCAAGGAAAAAGCAGTTTCTATAAACCAAAGTATTTAGTGTGACCTCCCT
>JAPQRQ010000009.1:14453893-14470800 GCA_037367365.1 Apogon talboti | reverse complement strand
ATATATGACACAAAAGAAGTGAGGTCAGTGAAGTGACCATATTTGGTTCCTTACCCATAAGTGGCAAAAAATCAAACTAAAAATCCGAGAAGTATATATAAAAAATACAAGAAAAATACATGATACATAATATGAGATGAAATATCACTTTTAGAACATTAGAACAACATGAGTGCTGATACACACACCTGTCAACATACAAATTATCCCTTTGAACATTATTACTTACATTAGTACCATTACTTCATGGTACTTAACAAAGCAGTTACGCCCACTGTTCATGCAGAGGTGAACCTTACAGACCCTGTAGACCACATTTGACCTGTTGCTGTCACTGTCTTGTAATGTATGTGGAAATGACCAAAAATAGTCACTTGCCTGATAAAGGGTTAAAACCAACCAAAAACTTTTTTATCAACTCTGTTTTCAGTAGACTGCACCCCCACTGTTTTCTGATCTGCAGACAGTGAGCTTAGAATGCAAAAACACTGAGTTGACAGTTCAGAAATGCCACAGAACTCTTGCTTTTAGCACAAATAAGTAAACGAGCCCTACTGAAACAGGACTGAACAGTAGCACCCAATAAATATGAATGCAATATAAATGCAGTGTCACTCAGTGGCACATGTACGCTGCTGGAGGAGACTAGTCATCCCAGGGCTCAGAGTAAAAACACAATATTTTAAAAACCAAGTCTAATGATGCTTCTCCGCTGACGATATCAGCTCAACTCGCCGTGACTTTACTCAACTTGGCTTGGTTTTCGGTACCAGCACTGTTAGGAAAACTGTATGTGGTTATTTCAGAAATGAAATGTTAATAAAAGATTTATTCAGTTGAGGATATAGTCGTTTAGAATTGAGAACTGACTTGAAAATTTGCACTTTTGCAGATTTCCTGCTTGGTTGGTTTGGTGTCCCATGATGCAATGTGATGATTATACTGACACAGAGACAATTCTGTATTAACCAATCTGGGATCTGGATGATTTTGCAAAGCATTTAGTAGTGTTCACACATCCATTTCCAGGTCCAGACAGTCTGTACTAGCAACCTATGCACTTGTTTATGTAATGTCTTAGTTTCATGATACACAAGTTAGGGTTTCAAAGAAGTTAAAATCACTCCTTTAACTCAAATACAGTATTCAGTGCACTTTTCTGTAGTTAGTTCTTTTTGGGGTTTTTTTTTTTTACCTGAGGTAGATCATGATTTTAAGTGTCTTACATTCTGTTCAATTCCTGGTCCTTTTAGAGCAGTGCATCACTTTATTTTCTGCTCAGGTGTGTGTTGACATGAATTGTTACTTTATTTACCTTCCCTAGAACTGGACCAGATGCATACAGATGCAAAACACCTCATTAAAGCCATTTTCTGAAAAGATCTGCTTTGGCAGATGGTATTGTTAGTTTGCTAACACGTTTACATACAAACTTCATCTTTTCTCCTTTGAATAAGACTTCTTCTGCTCTCTTTCATCACATGGAAAGTGGTAGATTGACAATTGAACGTGTTTTATAGACTCAGGGACTCAGAACTGTGGTAGATTGAATGCAGAGGAATGAACCTGGAAGTTGGAAGTGACGTCACAGCTTAAAAACAGGAGAGTATCTGGTAGTACTTGGTGGTCTGCTCTCACATAATGAAAACACAAAAACCAGGTCGAGGCGAGTCAAGCTGACACCATCAGTGGAAAAGCAGCAAAAATGAGGGCAAACCCACAGTCTGCCGGTTTAGGTGCATTTAATTAAAGGTTTAAATAATAAATAGTACCATACATGCAGTCCAAGTATGAGAGCATAATCAGACATAGAAATAATTTATTATCCATGCAAGGACAGTGTTAAAAAAGGCAGTGAAGTGTTACATACCTATCCCAGCTGCACTGATTCTATTCTGTAGCTAAGCTTGACCTCTGACCTTTCTGCAATATTATTATGAGAACTCAATAAAACTAAACACGCCTGTAGAAATCAATAAATCATTACAAGTCTTAGTAGACAAATGTAATGATAAGGATAACAGAGGTACATTTAAGTATTTTTTTTATCATCCTGCTTCTACTGCATGCGTAAGTATACTACAGGCTTTACTAGTGATGGGATTCTGTTCACTAAAGGCAGCTGAGCTGCAGATGCTGCATCAGCAGAGTTTTTATCTGTCAAAGACGTCCAAGTGACACATTAAACAAAATATCACTGAGTCACACTGTATATGGTGTAATAAAAACAATCTGGGTCCTGACAAGTCATAGGGTGGCCACAAAACTGCACAGAAACACATCTGCAGAGACAAACAAAAACCAAGATACCGACAAACACACACGTTAAGACAGATATACACAAACACACACACTCCGGCCACCCAAGATGAGACTGAGAAACTGTGTTTATAACCTAACTCTGGATTATAGGGTAGAGTAGGAGAGAGAGAGAGGGAGAGAAAGAGGCATTTAGGTTGCTCAGCTGAAAATAATTAAAACGTAGCCCTCCCCTACTCTGTCGCTCTCTTTTT
The DNA here is from genome assembly GCA_037367365.1 of Apogon talboti. Lineage (NCBI taxonomy): Eukaryota > Metazoa > Chordata > Actinopteri > Kurtiformes > Apogonidae > Apogon > Apogon talboti. Next base: position 14,468,287 of record JAPQRQ010000009.1, on the reverse strand, counting down.
CCTCACTCTCCCTCTCTTTTACACTAGCACACACACACACACACACACACACACACACACACACACACACACACACACACACACACACACACACACACACACTAACTTCTCAGATTTTTATGATCACATCCCCAGCCGGTTATACATTAGTTGTTGATTTTATGGTCATGATTTTTAAGAACAAGCAAAGCAGGCCCATCCAGCTTAAATTTACAGTGTGTGTGTGTGTATGTGTGCGTGTGTGTATGTGTATGTATGTCTATGTGTGTAGTAACAAAACTCAGTCAGATAAAAGAATGTCTCCATAACAGGTTGCACCACTGTTTACAAAAAAGAACCCAATCACACACATGCATTATCCTCTCTAACAATGCACCATGCAGTTGACTCAGTGGACTCTAGATTTAACAACTTACTTTGTTATAATAAATAGTTGAGTTCAGGGTTGGGTGGTCTGGCCCAAAGGTCCAATGACTATCTTTAGAAGTAGAATCACAGCCCATGACCTCAATCACAATTTTATTATAAAATATAGATGAGTTACAACCAAAATACAGGTTTCAGGAGGCTTCTGCTGTGTCCGATGGGTTTATGTTGTTGTAATCGGACTGGTAACACTGCATTTTAGGCCATATAACTACAATATTTCTCATAAAGTAAACATTAGTCCACATTTTCTTATCTGTACATCCATGTGCAGTGTTTCCTAGTACCTACAGTTCTAATTTGTAGCCCCAAAATTAATGAAGGATGAACAGTATGAAGTCCTCATTTCATTAGTCATTATTTCTTCAGCAGCAGGAAAACTAATTACACATACTGTGCTAGTTAATACGGACAAATACCAAACATTTAAGAGTGGAAACATGCCAAAGAATCAACATACACTGTCTTAAATAAATGCGGTGTGCCCAGCAACATTAACCCTCAAAGACCCAAATATCCACCATCAACCAAAGTCATCTAAACTGTTTAATACCTGTTGATCCACTAATCTTATCAATACATGTAAATAATTAGTGTAAAATTAAGTTTGTCATCTTTTCATGGTCATCAGATATGACCCATTTCGATGTTCAGAGGCTCTGTAGTTACCATGGAAACATCATCATTTTCTACAACATTGATTCACCAGTAAAACCCATGGAGTTGGATCAATGACAGTGGATGGAGACACTTGGTTTATGTTCAGTTGATGATAGATTTTTCCTAAAAAAGTACGATTTTTTTCAGTTTTCTCAGTTTCTGATATAACTGTTGAATTTACTCTGAGCTTTTTTGGAACATCTACATGATCAGTAAATTAAATATGGGAAAATATTTGATTTTAATTGAAAAATAACAAAATACAGAAGATAATATTACAATAAATGGTGATAAATCACTTAAGAAAGATTAAATACAGAGATACAGAAATTCACTTGGGAACTGCACTGGGTCTTTATGGCTCATACTGCAAAACATTGTGTATAACATCTTAAAGAACTGTACACACTAATATTCTCTTTTAGCACTATTATGGTTAGTTATATGACTTTGTAACTCGTAACTTGTTTCTTCATTTTGTTTGATTTGTACTGTTTTATCTGCCTTCATGCTGCCTCTTGGCCAGGTCATCATTGGAAATGAGAACTGGTTCTCAATTGACTTTCCTGTTTAGATAAAGGTTAAATAAACAAATAAATAGGAAAAAAGTTTGTACCGTACTATAATTTAATGATATGATCTGTAGAATCCCATGATATATTAAGATTGATCACAATCTAAGATTGCCCAGCTTTGAATCAATATGGCTATTTAATTTTTTATTTTCCTTTTTTTAATTTTTTTAACTCCTGAGCAAATCTAATTTCCCTTAATCTAATTGTAGGTCACTTTAATAAGTCTGGTGTCCTTCTAAGTCTTCTACATAGAGTAAACTAGAAAAAAAGTGCCAAAAGAGTTGGCATGAAAGGCTAAAAATGAGAATTTTAACTACTTTGGAAATATTTCCAACCAAAGTTCTACGCCGTGTATGACTAGTAAAGTCCAGAGGTACAGACATGAGGCCGGGTGACTGACATGCGGGCCGGACTGGAGGTCAGAAACCTTACCCCACAAAATCGGTTTGGCTGCAACCAAAATGATTTTTGAAAAAGTTTTAAAGCCACTGTGCATAAAAGTCAGCTGCAAACCATTTACTGTGGAGGCTACAGACAGGCTGCCAAGTCTTAAACAGCATGTCTTATTGGCAGAGCTAACACACAGCTGAAAGCCTTATAGATGAAAGACTTATACTGTACAGGGCCTGAGGCTCATAAAAGCATTTATAGTGTGAACAAGGCTGAGGCGATTACATTCACAAAGTAATACATTACAGAAACCTGATTACCTGCTTAATCAAAGAGGCATTTCTTTGGAAGTACTTAAATTCTTGGAAGATAAACACAACACTGTAAGGGTGCTGGAGCCAAAATGAACTCACTCAAATAATTCGCAGTAACGTCCTTGGTTCATTTCTCGGCTCAGGTGACCTTTGGTGAATGCTCTTCCCTTCTCTCTCCTTTTTCTTGTCATTAAATAGAAAAATGCTCCTCAAAATCGAAAAGTACCAAAAAAAAAAAAAAAAGTCAGGAGTAGCAAACTTTAGCAGCTTATTTCCATTCAACTAAGACTTGAAAACTAAGAAACAAGTCACTGAGCAACATTTCTGAATATTTCTGTATCTTTTAATGTTTTGACTGTTGCCTTGCTTAGCTGCTTGTTTTGGAAGATCCTTCGATTTTTGGAGACAGAACCCTACTTGAAATAAACCAATATAAACTATACAAATGTTTCCACATATACACACACACACACACACACACACACATACAATACACTTGTGCTGTTTCCTGAGTAGCCTGCCAACAGCAATGTAGGTCCTGAGCCAAGGATTTGCAGTGCGAGAGGTTAAAGGTTCAGTGTATGTCAGATGTGCAACTCACTTGAAACAGTAAAATACACACATGCTAACACTCATCACACAAATGCAGTCAGTCCATCCCATAGTGCATGCCCTTTTGAACCAAAACTATCAACTTGTCATGAACTCTCAAAACTTTAAAGCTTTAAGCGAAGCTCACTGTGACATAAGAAAAAGTAGCATTTATATCTGATGCACCAGCTGACCATTCTGTCCTGCCTGCTCTTAGACACTTCTCCTCTTTTCCAACATTTTTCTAGATTTGTCATAGATTGGGAAACATACTTTTTAGTCTGTCAAACATCTACTTCCTTTGACTTCTTAATGTGCCAAACATTACTCCACTTGAACTGTACGAGGGCTTAACCTAATGTAATTTGTGTCCCCTTCGATTCTCCTCACACATGCTCAAATACATGGCTATCTTTTATTTTCTTAGTCTAGAGTTGTTTTGTTTCCTAATTTTGCATTATACTGTATCTGCTTAACCCATAAAGACCCAAACATCCACCATTGACCAAAACCATCTACTGATATAAAATGTTAAGAAACCGCTGAATCACTAATCCTATCAATACATAAATAATTGGTGTAAAATACAATTTGTCGTATTTTCATGGTCATCAGATATGACCCATTTGGACGTTCAGAGGCTCCATAGTGAACGTGGAAACACTGTCATGTTTCTGCAACACTGATTCACCAGTAAAACCCATGGAGTTTGATAAATGACAGTGGATGGAGACACTTGTTTTACATTCAATTATTTATATCTTTTCTGAAAAAACAAAATTTTTCCTTGAATTTTCTCTGTTTCTCTTAATAACCCTCAACTTTAATCTGAGCTTCTATGATCATTTTCAGTATATTTTCAGTATATTAAACATAGGAAAACATTCAGTATATTAAACATAGGAAAACACCTGATTTTCATTTTAAAAAATGCAAATTATAAATAATTTTCACTGAAAAAATGCAAAGTAACGAAGATAATATTACAATAAATGGTGATAAATCACTTAAAAAAGGTTAAATATAGAGGAAAAAAATCATTTGGGAGCTGCCATAAAAGTAGCACTGGGTCTTTATGGGTTAATGTTCATCTTTTCTGCTCTTTTCCTTTAACATAACCAGTTCACTAACTCCCCCTCCTTTTTCATTTCCGAGTCATGTGCTGTGATTCTTCAGAAGCGCATTGTATAGTAAATTGAAATGGACCTGCACATCTATGGTGCTCTTCAACTTCAATGATACAATACGTCACATTCATCCATTTACTGTACACACCAGTGAAACCATCACTGGGAGCAATCTCGGTTTCTGTATGTCGCTCAAGGACACTCTGACATGTGGACAGGGGTCAGGGATCAAACCACTAACCTTCTGGTTTGTGGACGACACACTCTAGTCTTTTGCCATTGAATATGAGACAGCAATGGGAGCACTGAGGGGATCTATACTGTGGTAGAAGGCACATTTTTAAGAAGAAAGAAGAGAAAACAGAATTTAAGATGATTTCAGCCTGTGTATTGTCAGTAGCATTTATGAAGATTAACCTACTGCTCCCCTGAAACAGCAATACAACATGATTGACAGACTTTGTAAGACTTATACAGACAGGCCTCAATATACTCCACTCATATGTGAATGTAGATGCCAAATTATTTCATCACATTAAAATCTACAAAGCCACATTAGTCTATGTATATTCCCAACAGCTTTAATTACATTTTTTTTTTTTACATTTTCTAAAAATTCTGGCTTAATATGTCACTTATAAGAAAATGAGCCATAATTATGAGCCAGTACATCATAATTATGAGAAACAGAGTCAATAATATGAGATATGAGCTCATTATCATGAGATACTATGAGACAGAGTGGCATTATTAACAGATTAATTATAACCAAGAAAAAATTATTATAAGACACTTATCTGATTATTATAACATTTATTTTTCCAAAGCACCTATGAAGAATTCCATAGAAAACAGCAGGCTTTTCTATCTTTTCCAGATGTGAAAAACACGTGTAACTAATACTGATTGGCCTGCTACCTTTCACTGCATCAGAGTGACGTCTCTGAATGTAAACTATTACAAGTTCAGCAATAAATATTATTTGCGTCTGTAAAAACCTTAATTTCATTGAAGAATTAGACTTTTGCCTATCAGAGATCACTCAATTTACAAGTTGCCAATATTTATGTATGTATATAATCACACAATGACCAAGACAGCAAAACCTAAAAGAGCTTCAAAACATAGATAAACATAATTACAGGCCCTGCTGTTTTCTCTGTCCTAAAACCAAAAACTGAAGGCTAAACTAGGAATCCACACAAACAAGTATAGCATCCAACAGATCATTAAATTTCTAATGATTTCAATGTAAAACCCAGTGAACCAGCTCCTACAATTACAAGGTCCTCTAGTGCGAGCAGTTGGATCCGAGTTACTGAAATGCAACCCATTAAAAGAAAGAAAAAAAATGGGATTAAACTCAATAAACAAACCTGTGCACGATGAATAGTTAAGTAAGAATGAGAACATTTTAAGATAGTTTTGTGAAAAATGGGTCAGTACAGACAGAGAGGCCTGGGTTGACACAGAAGAGCAAACTGTGTCAATTTAATAATGTCCCTGAGACAAATCAACATGGTTGGATTTTTCATTCTGCCATTGAACTCACCCTTATACCACCCCCGTCCCCCTCTATTATGTCCTCCCTCTTTTCATTCTTTCATCCTATCCATATATCACTATCCATGTCCCTCCTTCGTTTCTTTAATTCTCACCATAAGTCTAACCTTTGCAATGTCAAGGCCTTACTTTTTCATTTTGGTTGCACAATAGACCCCAAACCCATTTAACTCTGTCAGCCACAACAATAATGATCACAATCTCAATCTCTTAAATGTCCTTATGCAGGAAATACTCAATTTCCTTTATAACCTTTAATTTCGCTCTCAATCACCATAACCTTTCATTTCGTCCACAACAAAAGGACTGTTATGTTCACACTGGCCTGACAAAGATTTATAATAGCCCTTATCGTTACAAATAATGGAAATACTTCACTTTGCCTTATTACTGATAATAATGATTAAAAACATGTTTGATAGCCATGTAATTTCTGCTAATGTTAAAAAGAAGTACTTAAGGTGGACTAGATAGACTGAGGTTTGGTTTTAGCCTCTTTTCTGTCATTTAGTTCATCCAGAAACAAACAGCTTATGTAATACTGCAGTATGTTCATTATTAATGACAAAAGATTTTCAATTTTGGGGAGGAAAAATGTGTCTAACAGGCTTTTATTGGAGTAAAACTTAACTGTTGTTGATGCAACAGTAATATCCAATACAAGACTGTCAAAAAATTTAAAGAAAAAGTAAAAAAAAAAAAAAAAAAAGTTTAACGTGTCAATCAAGATCCATGTGTCTTAAAAGTGTTAATAAATGCTTAAATTCAGCTTTAACTGGTTGACATATGCAAGTGTGAGGCATCGTTTTCATGTCATTCCCTTTTAGTTTCAGTGTTAATACACTAAAAAGCATACAAGGTGTGTTTCAGGGTCTATTCTCTCAATAAGAGGTGCTTAAAGTAAAACTAAATTAATCATTATAACGGTCTGCAGCACCTCCCACCACGTCTGGTTAAAACAAAGCCCCTTATCTCGACCACAGCTCCCCTTATCTCACTATTGGACCCCGTACAGACGCACAATCATCATATACATCAGCGGCACCAAGGTGGACAAACACACAATACACACATAGCGTAAACATTAATGGCACTGGACTTGATCTTTTTACTGCCCTCCATTCGTGGTGAAAGACACAACACATTAAAAAAAAAAAAAAAAAAAAGGGGGGGGGGCAAGACCCTTTTTTCACAGATGAAATGAAAGGCTCATGTTGCAGCGATCTGTCAAAGCAAGCAAAGGTTCAACGGTGGGTCAGACTTCCATGCTTTTTTTTTTCTTCCTTTTTCACTGCGTTCCCTCTCAAATTACATGGAAGAAGAGAGGAATATAAGAAGAGAAGGGGGTGATACTAGAGAGAGGGAAAGATTGATCTATTCAGAGAGGGAGGGGGCAAAAGATGAAGAGCAAAAGAGCACGAGGCTTCAGAAAGTTCCATATTTATGAAACTCACCCAGGAGAGACAGTGGCTTTTCCAAAACTTAAGGTAATTGATTAATAACATTAATATAAAGAATAGCAAGGCTCATTGATTCTGGTCATTTCAGGTCAGTTTAGGGGGAATAGAAATTCAGTGAGACGGGCAGGCAGAAGAGGCAGGTGGGTGGAAGGTCAGTAGGGCAGAATACACATCAAAGCAATATCTAGTTTTACAATTCTCTCTCCCTCTCCCCATCACATCTTTCTCACTTTCTTTGGTTCTCTCATTCCCCCGCCTCATCCTGTTTTACTCTCTACAGCCTTGTCCCCTTCTCTGGATTTTTGCTCTTTCTCACTCCTGTTTCAAACACACACACACACACACACACACACACACACACGCACAAGCTACTGAGTCAGTTCAATCACCAGCTGAAAATGACCGCAGGCAGTGAAAGAGAAGAGAAAAGCATTGTGAGAGTGTGTTAGGGGGGTAAAAAGAGGTAATGAGACAGAGAAAGAGAGGAGGGGGTGGGAGGGGCCAGGCTTGACAGATGCGGCCGAGAGCGAATTAGAGGGCGAGACGGACAGAGAGGACGACTCCTTTATCCAATGAGAGCTGGGGTTAAAAAGTCGAAGGCATCATAAGCGTCAAAGGGAGACTACAGAGGCTATTCTTTCAGCTGTCTCCTCTGTCTTCTCTTTTCAGTTACAAGGCTATAGCGTTTGACTGAAATATGTCTCATTTCTATACCGTAAGATGTTTCCCTCATGTCTTTTGAGCAATTGCAGGCAGCTGTGCATTTCTAACACTTCAAAAAGAAATCAAAATGTGAAAAATCCTTTTAATATTCATCCAAGTAGTAATTCTGGATTGAGCCCACAAACTATACCACTCATTTTGTTTACTATATTTCAGCATCAGTGAGGTGCTACCTCAACAAGTATACATCCTACTGACACTTTAAGCAGCTCCCTGTCTACAGTCCTGACCCTGAGATGCAGATTGAAAAATCCACAAGTACACAAAATAACCACATTATCCAATGTTTGTAAAATGAACGTACTAACCTAAAAGTTACTCCAGGATGTTGCTTAGCAACTACCACTTGTTTTTCAACTACCGAAGATCTTTTCTGAGAAGAAAAGTAGTATTTCAATCTTATTTATTAATGTAATAATCTGGTGAAGGCCCCACATACTGCATTACCAGCATCTTCCAAGCAGCAGAGCTTTCAAGGTTGTGCTTAAGAGAGCCACTGTATTCACACAAAGACTTTATTTAAATCTTATACAAGTGTTAATAAAACATTTTTAATTTAATTTGCTGTGAGAAGAAAAATGCAATATTCACACAGTTTGAGGATGGAAGTACCAGTCAAAGAATCCAGAGTTACACAATGCAGTTAAATTGACCCCACATAACCAGACTCAAACACATTACCACACGGGAAATACAAAAGAAACTGTGTCCCACTTTACCTATCACCTCTCACCACATAACATCTGACAAAGCTGAACTGCCATAAAAAAATAATCTAGAGGGACATAAAAGATAAGTGTGCTGGAGCACCATGAAAATGAATACATTTCTCTCTGCACTGTTAGACAGGGGAAATGAGTCAGGGTAGGGAAGTGGTACATTTAGGAGTTATTAAAAAAAAAAAAAAAACTCACACAGAGATCACAGAGATTACACAGAGAAAACCAGACCAGCAGAGGCAAGAAATCACAAGAGTAGGAAAAATAGAAGAAGAAAAAAAACTGAGGAAAATCAAAAAGATCCAGCTTAGTGGATAGAAGAAGAATAACAATGTGAGCCAGGACGAGAGGATAACTCTGACAATGAGAGAAGAAAGGACAGATGTAAAGGACACCGAGACAGAGGAGAATCAAAGAGAATGAGAGGATTAGGAAAGGGTTGTGATGAACTAAGAACAAGGACTGCTTTCTCTCAACTGCAGTGACATTACAGCTGTGTATCTCCCTGTTTTCCCTCACTTTGAAAGAAATTGCTAACAGTCACAAAACCTTGTCTTCCAAGAAATTCATGTCCATTTTATTAAAGTTCATGAACCACGTTTGAGATTGTTTTGTTCTGCCTTGATACATACAAACATTTGCAGATGGAGTGCACAAGACTGTAACATTACATATGCTATAAAACCACACTATCTAAAAATATTACTCCAGAATTTATTCCTCTAATTTACATACTGGGGACTAACATGTGCGCCGTGGTATTAACCCTCAAAGAGGTAAAATGCAAATATATCTACGGATCTAATATGTTGAATAACTTTTCAACCGCTAATCCAATCGATACGTTGAAATTATTCAGATAAAATGCTGATTTCATCTTTTCAGCGGCATCAGGTGACGTTCGAAGGAAACACCGTCACTGTCATTATATGCAACAGTGATTCACCGGTAAAACCCATGTAATTTAACAAACGGCCCTGATCATAGGTGCTGGTTTTTATGTTCAGTTAATGACACATTTTGCTGAAAAAGTCACTTTGTCTTCCATTTTCTGACTTCTGATAATAACAACCTTTGAATTTACTCTGAACTTTCATGAACATTTACATGATAAGTAAATTAAACATAGGAACACACCTGATTTTCATTAAAAATTCTAATTATAAATGAAAATGTTACATGTAGAGAAATAATAAAAATTGTTTTAGGTCTTTAAGGGTTAAATAAAAATGGGCTTTAGGCTGACTCCACTATTCAGTCTACTCTGTCTAGACTAAATCTTCACGTATTTTTTTTTTTTTTTTTACTATGCTGCACAACAAAGTCCTCACTGTTTGGGACACATTCTCACGTTGGACAAAAATCAAAACAGTTCCATTTTTTAACTAACAGCCACTGAAATCATTAGCGGCACTGCACCGTTTCTGACTTGCATATTGATGTAGTCGCGGGAGTCCTGTAAGAGTGATTAAAAACTTATGACAGGTGTTGCAGGAGGAGGATGAAGGAAAAGGGCCTGTGATTCAGTGGGGGGGGAGTAAGTGTGGGAGGGGAATCTGTAAGGGAGTGACTTTGCTGTTGTAAGAAGACAAGCCATGTGCTTTTGGGAGGAGAAGGGGAAATTACTCAGGAGTGAGCCATGTTAGTTTGAGTTACAGGACACTATGTCTTAATTAAGAAGCCCCTGCCCACTAATGTAAAATGACCTGCTATTACCACATGCAAAGTTCCTTAGTGTAGGCAGTAATAACTCTTTTACATCAGACTTCTCTTAAATTAGTCTTTTAATCAAATTCTGTCATTTTATCTTTTTGGGCTTAAAATTAATGGGCGCTGACTTCCTGTAGGTTGCTCTCTTATCTGTGGCTGTAAATGAATAGAAGAAGAAGAAGAATCTTTATTTCAGTATAGTTCACACATGTAGACATGCACATGCACCACACACCGAACCCATCACTAGATCATGCATCACACTCTGCATACTAGGAGGAGTGGGCTCGCCATATCAGGCGCCCAGGTAGGAAATGAAGGGTTAAGTGCCTTGCTCAAGGGCACATCCGCTGACAAGTCTCTGCCAGTCCGGGGAATCGAACCGGCGACCCCACAAGCCGACTCTTATCTTGCTAACTGGCTTGTCCTTGTTTTACATGATTAAATAAATTACATTTTGTCTATAAGGGACGCACTAGGTGTTTAGATCAACATGACGTATGTGAAAGTTACATGAAAACCTGTTTCTGTGTATTTTTAACAGTAGCAGCTGGTCCATACTCGTACAAGAAGAGCTGTTTAAGTAGGGACTGAGCCTGTTTTGACTGTTTTACTTTTGATTTTGCCTTTATATACCACATAAAAACATGGTTACCACACTCATATGTGGTGTATTTTGTTTTGACACAACTTCGCCTACATGATCTGATGATTGCTTTGTCAGTTTAACCAATTTTAGAAACATATTGGGTCCAAAAATACACAAAATCAGAAAATTTGAGTGAAGTTGACACATGCACTTAATGTGATTCAGTTTGTTTGTTGTGACACCTTGAAAATCGTCATACATTTCTGGCCCCCGGAGGGTTAAACATAAACATAATGATATATGTTGTAAATTATTATAATATAATACTCATCCTGTGTCCTGTAGTTCATGTTAACTTTTACTGAGGTTGTTTTTAAGTGTATTTAACTAATTTCCAACCTGAATGTGTTCACTTCCTGTCTGTAAATGGCTCTGAAAACACATGAGCATGTGACATGAGGCTGCTCTCTCATTGGAGGATTAGACATTCACCCCCATGTCACAACCTTTGGTGCTCATAGCCAGTCTGAACTGTGATTATGTGATTGGATGATTTTTGCTGGGTTGCCAAGTAGCCTTAAGTGAGACACAGGCGCTTTCAGTACTCCAGAGCAAACATGAAGCAGACGATTAACCTTCTGCAGATGTCACAGGGGGAAAAAGTTTAGTCTTGTTCAGCTCATTACACCTCCGTTTACTTTCCTCCACCTCTGAGTTTTATACCATGACTTTAATTTAGCACTTGTCTATTGGACTGCATCCTATACTGCAATATAGGAAGTACTATGCAGTTGACTGGTGGATAACGTGACATACATGATTTACGATACATGACACATTTGATTTTCCTGAGGATGAAAAAAAAAAAAAACAAGAGAATGCAGATGGACTCGAGTCAAAAATTAAAATCAACAAGCATTATAAGCTGCACACAAATTCATACTTCTTTAGCATCAGCCGCCACTGATTTTTACCTCGTATATTGAGATTACACATGTAAAACTGTTGATTAATAATAATTCCTCTAAGCAGATGGTCTAGTTGAGCACGAATTGCACTGTCTATTTCAATTCTACGTCCGGGTGACCTTTGAACATCATTTCCATCTCTCAGTGCCCTTGTTTCTTGTCTCTTCACTACTGTCATCTATAAAGTGCAGTCTCTGGATGCCAACATTCATTCTCCAACCTCTCACACCAGTCTGAACACACTCCAAAATACTTCTAAAATAAACCTAATCCCATCTTTCCACGCGTTTTGGTTGTTTTTCAAATTACGAGGCCCATCACCGGACACACCGACCTGAACACACAGTCTGTCGATTAATTAAAAACACTCCCATTGTTGGCCACAACACTAGGAGGAAAAAAAAAGTTTAATCAAAATTGAAGAGAAGTGAGAGAATCTCCCTTGTGAGATTTACAGACTTTTTTTCACCGAGATTTGTTCTGTTGTGTTTCTCCAATAGGCTGTTGAGTGCTGTAGCAGGGGGATAGTCACGGTAGAGCTGCTTTGTATGAATAACATTTCATGTGCAATAATCTGTGGCTTTCTTGTCACAAAATTACACACAGACACACACATTCACACAGATATACACACACATATGTGGAATGACCACCGTACCCACAATCGCATTCTGTCTGTGTGTATATCTTCTTTTTCTGTCCGTCACTCACTCACACACACATCAAGAGTTAGGTAGAAACTCACAAGAAACACAGTGGGAGTGGGAGTACAAATTAAAAAATGTGTTGGTTCATCATAGGAACTGTTTGAAGAGAGAAAAACTAAATTTAATGTAATGATCTGTGGCAGATTCTATAAATAAGCATCTCTTTTGCCTCTTGAACATGCTGGATTTGCGGTGTCAAATGATATTAAAGTGAATTTCTTTGACATCCAAATTGACATCGATTTGATTTTTATGGCGTTTGTCAGTTCATATCCCTTCGTGCCTTTCTTCACGGGTCTGTCACTCAGTCAAATGACAGTTAAATAGTCATGTAAGAGTTTGCCGAATCCTATGTTGGAACTTGTGAGTGTTTTGACATAAATACGTTTAGCAACTTTGGGCTGCTGATGGAGTTCTGATAAAAACGATTTCACTTGCACTTCTTGAAGAGCCAGTTGTGTGTTGGAGGAGTGACTTGAAGGCAGACAAGGCGGATGTGTTGGCAGCGATACAAATGGAAAGCCAGTTTTATTCATCTCACCTTCCTTTACATTTTAACTCACTTCCTGTGACACTTGATGTGCGCTAACCTGAAGGAATTGTCAGACTATGATGTACAATATTTTAGTGTTAAACTGGAATCATAGCCGTTTTTGCATATTGGTTTACTGAGGGCTCAGAAAAACACTCAAGTACAACTATAATAATTTGTAAAGAACAAACAGGCGTGTTAACTGAGAACTGGATTATGCTGGTTTGTAATAAGTGTCATTCAACTCTGCTGGAAGTCAGAAGTGTTTGTTCTCAACTGGCACACTGAAATGGTGGAAACTTCATCAGGGACACATTTTTAGGGAAAAGAGACGAGCTTCATTTCCTTAAGTCTAGTGTTTTCCTGTTCTCTTTGGTCGGTTACTATTGTTGACTAACTGTGTCACTTACTAAGGAACACAAAATAATGTAAAAATGAAAATTAATCTAAAAACCTCCTCATAATCATTCGGTGTTACCTCATGTGCATCAGATAATGACATTTCTCACCTGCTCTTTAATCTGGAGACAAATGCACAACTGTCACTTCCCTTTCCCAACAGTATATACATAAAATATCATTTCAGTAAATATAGCAAAGTGAAAATCAGAACAAATAAATACAGATAGATGATGGTGTAAATGTCAGAGTCCTGAGCTCCAGACATTTTCAGACACTATAAATAATAATCATACCCAACAAATGATAATTACAAAGCCAAATATGACACTTAAAGTCAATAGATAGATATACAAGACATGTGTGTATTAGCTAATTCTGACTGATAGATACAATAACTTGTCAACCTACATGAGCAAATATCAAATATGTAGTGATGAGAATGACATTACTGTGCCCACTGATGTGTATTTACTTGATTTATAGTAATTAAAATTGTTGTGATACAATTGTCATGTGAATTGAGATACAGTCGAATCCCTACATACAAATGCCCCTCCTTGCGAATTTTCCATCTTACGAAGCGTGAATCAAAGATTTTTTTGTACCTACATACGAACACTTTTCAACCTTACGAAAAGCAATTTCAATTGCTGGCTCTTTCTGCCATTCAAATTCCCCGCCGTACGGCCGCCTCCCGTCCCGCACCTCCATTGGCCAGTCCCGCGCTCCCACTGGCCAATCCCACGCTCCCATTTCCCAGCTTCGCGTCTCACGGAATCTCTCCTTGTCTCGTCTTCGTAGCATCCTATTCGGTTCCAGCTTCATATCGGTTAGCATCCTTTCCTGTGTGTGCGCTGTGTGTTCGTTTCACATTGCATTTTATTCTTCATTTATTGCAATTTGTGATTGTGTATACTAATACTAACTGTTTTATTAGC
>JAPQRQ010000009.1:14424229-14445911 GCA_037367365.1 Apogon talboti | reverse complement strand
CCCCCACCCTTTTCTCCTCGCTGCTACAGTGCTTTGTTGATAAACCCACTTAAGAGTTTACCGGTTTTTCAGAGGATTGTGGTCACCTCCACACACTATTTCAGTAATAGGGGAAAGTGTACCTGAGTGGAAATGGCACACTGATAATCAGATGCCAAAACAAAGTCTTTAGAATGTGGACATCAAGTTGTCGTGACCAGTGGGGTGCAACACAACTGTGCTTAATGCATAAATACACCCAGACAGCGGCGATAACTTACAAAAGCAGGAACACACTATTTAATCTGGCATTATCAGAGCCGACAGCCACTCACATCCTTAGCCACAAGCTGGTGTTCAGAACAGAGATATACACTGTAGGAATTACAGTGGTCTCACTCACAAACTCACAGACACACAAACACATTTGATCAGTGGAACTAGAACTAGCTGTGCAAAAAGGACAGTTCTTCTGCCAAGGCAACATGCTGTTGGCGAACACTGAGAGAGGCTGTCGCGGAGTCTTCTGCTCACTTAGCACTTCACACACAGTCTGTCATACTCTGTGTTACTCACTCAGCAAAAGCATGAAGTGTGCGTGAGTGTTTTGTGTGACGGTCCAAATAACACAGTCCTGGATAACCCGAATATAAAGTAAAAGCAACATAGAAACTCGTGCTCAGTTTTGAGCCTTGCTGGGTTTACGGCTCTGAGCTCAGTCTGGAACCTTCACGTAAGAGAAGAGGAGGCATGATAATATTGTGAATGACCCCCTGCAGGTAACACACAAAACATTCCCCTGCAGGTAACACACAACACTTCAGCTGCACATATTTTAATCCAGGTTGCCACACGAGTGAATTGTAGTGTTAACCACAAGGGGGCTACTGATGCAGTGTCCCTTAACTTCACTGTAACATAAGGTGTAAAGCTAGGAATATCAGATGATTAGAAACATTTATGCATGGAAAGGATGAGTGTTCACACATCAAACACACATGAACGCTTACATATGTTTAGATATCCTTCACTTCCTATCTCCCCTGCATCCTTTCCGATTATGCTGACACAAACACACCCCTCACCCGCTGTCACCCTCACATATGCACATATGCACATATACCATTGCTTGTCCTGGCATGAACACAAAGAAACGCAAACGCACTCTCTGTCTCACGCACATTCACACACATCATCAATCACCTGACGTTGGCCCACTAAAGCTACTTCCTCTGTAGTGAGAGGTGTTAATTGGTACCTACAGTACAAGTGACATCATGCACAATTTGTGTATGTGTGTGTGTGTGTGTGTGCGTTTTTGTGTGTTGTGCTAACTAGAGCTAATCTTTAACTCTTGCTAAAGATTAACTCCCTCTCTCTCTGCACCACACAAACTCACAGATTAACATACAAGCCATCAAAGTCGCTACCAATTTCCAAGAATGTAACAATGCCAACTGTCAAGGGCGGAACACTTCCATACACAAACAATACACACAGTGTGACATCAGTTTCACTGCAGGCTCTGTGATAACACCTCACACTGTTTGGGGCTGCTCTGCCAAAGTCACTGGGAGGCGTCTTTCAGGCTTAAGGTGGATAATAACAGTGTGTGTTTGTGTTTGTGGTGTCTATTAAGACGGCATTAATGCTTTCACACAATTCATATCTAGTGAGATCACGTAAAGCCAGAACACAGCTCATGAATGAACACAGCATGGGATGTAGTTGAATTGTACACTATGACAAACACTCCAGTTACTATACTCGAATGAAAAAGTAACTCCAAAGATAATTATCTGATTCCTGTCATTAAAGGAAAAGGGCTGTTCTATGTCTGGTCAAATCAAAGCTGTCATTTGTTGTTTGCGTATGTCACAAACATACCATCTCTTCCATCAACTAGAATGAGAAGAGACTGAGAACACATAACTCCCTAAGGGCAGCTCAGCCTGGAAATGGCATGCTTATGAGCTTTCACTGAAATCTGCATGGTAAAATGTCAAAATATTTTACCAAAGCATAGTCGGTGTCAGTTTGTCTGCAGTCTTGTTTATTCTCTACACATACAAATAACAACTGGGAGATAATGTAATGTCACTTTTCTGAAGTTAGAGGTACTTGCTCAGACAAACACACACATGAAATGTAGTGTAAATTCTTATCACATCAACAAGCTACTCCAATGGTTGTAATATAGCACTTTTAATAATTCTGTGGCTCACAGCTGCGAACCACACATTTATATGCTGATCTGACCCACTGTATGTTTTTTAACTCAAAGTATGGAGTCATATCTCCTCATAACAGTACCTATGATTACTCACAGTCATGTACATAAATTGGCAGGAAGGGATCTACAGTTGTCAGGCATGGATAATATACCTGCAAATACTAATTTAATTGCAATGAACCACAGTGTTTCAGACAGTTATTTTAAAAAAAATTGAATGGAATGAATAGAAATGTAGACGCAGACAGACAGTAAATTAAAAAAAAAGTGTTGATACATGTTTTACTGTGTCATTTACATTAACTCCTACATATAATTAAATACCTAACACACAGCTTTAGTCCCATACGTTACCCTCGAGTCAAAGTTGAATAAAGGGTAAATACATATGGAAACGCATACATAAAAGCTGTTTGCTTCCCAGATGTGATTAATGAAGTGAGAGTCTCAGTCGACCCCTCTGACCTGTGCCAAGGCCGTATAGGACTAGAGCCATAAGGCCCTGAGGCAGTGTGCGTGTTTGTGTGTGTTAATGGGTGAATGAGAGAAATAGGTGAGTGGTGTGCATGTGTGTTACAGAGTCTGCTTTCATGTGTGTTTATGCATATGCATACTTTCGAGCATGTGCTGATGTGTGTGCGTGTCTGCAAGTGTGTGCACTCAAAGCAACATACCCCGAGGCTGTGACAGACGGACTCTAAACCACGTTACCCACACACCCCACTGCTTCACTTAATAGTGCATGAGATAAGAACATTTGGACTTCAAAACACCCCCCCTACACCTCCAACCCTTCTACATGGGAAATTGAGTTTTATGGCTCCCCAGTTTAAAACAATGGCTCCAATGGTTTGGACTGTTGAAAGGAAATTCCATGTCACTGATTAAAGATGTCCTAGTTGGATTGAAAACCAGCTCAGCACACACACACACACACACACACACACACACACAGAAACAGTCGCATATTTCATGGGCGCACACACATGCAACGGGCACGGAGAAACACAGACATGTAAATAAACAGACACTGCCTGGCACAGATGCACAGGGAAAGCAAGGTGTCAGTGTCCACACATGGGACACACAAGCTGACATTGAACCAGGCAAAGCAAAAACACACATCACTTGTCATCTGTGGAGACATGCTGTGAACAAAATATGAGGTCAAGTGACCAGGTGTGACTAGAGGTTGTATAAAGAGGTAGGACAAAAATTAATCCATCATTACTGAGACATGTGAAAAACAAAAGAAAACAACATTTAATAGTAGTTGTACTGCATTTTATCTTTTTTTTTTATACAATGTTAATATAACAGCAGTGAACTGTTAAATTTATAGTCATTTAGAGTCAGATAACTGCACTGTCTGAAATTTCAATAACCACATCATTATTTTAGTGCTTCCCAAATTTGGAAGCTTAATCTTCCTCTGGTCTTGTTTGAGCAAATAAGCACGTTTTGTAACCTAAGAAACAAGCAAAGTAATTAAAAGATCACTTTAAAAAGTGATACACCATCATGAGCTCAATGCCAGTAAGAGGTAATCTGAGGAGTGAAAGCCTGTGTAGCAGCAAACTCTCACAGGGATCAGATGAACACAGGTGAGACGGCAAAACTATGACTCAGACAGGGACGGAAGCAAGAAATGCATACCTGCAAGAAGAAGGGCTGTTACCTTAGTATCAGACAAGAAAACCAGAGACACACTTGTGTTGAGACAAATCCATTATTGGTAAGAGGACACTTGTGCACATTAATGCATAAATGCAGTACTGAAGATGGAGAGAGGTGGAGAGTGGGAGGAAGAGGCAGACAGAGAAATACAGCCAGAAGCATACAGAGAGAAATAGAAACAGACAGGCAGGCAGCCAGAGAGGCAGCCAGAGATCAAGAGAAATAGTGAGGAAGAAAGAAAAAGACAGACGGGCATCCCAACTGTGAAAGGCAGACAGCAGTGGCGCAAGGAATCTTATAGTGCAAATAGTAAAAGACAGCAATGCATACCCTCATGAAACAGAAAGAGGTGGAAGTCAAAGTATGACTGGAGGGGAGAGAAAAAGAGAGAAAGTGACAGAGGAGACGGTGAAAGGAGGAGAATGATTTTCTACTTGTATGTGTAAGATCGAGATGGAGAGAGAGAGAGAGAGAGAGAGACGTGAAGACGGAGAGTGCAGAGCTCAGCAGGGATTCGTACATGTTTGTCTGAGGGTACAGTCCAAGAGAAAAAAAAAATCTCCACATGACAAGGACAACTTGTCTTTCCTCCACACTTTTTTTTGCTTGAGCCCTGAGACTGTGAAACAGGCTGTAAGCCAGCCTGTCATCCACCCAGATTACCACCCATCCACGCTGTAAAAGATGGTAGCAGCAGCCCGACAGCCTTGTTGGACTGAGCAATAAGAGAGGACTTCTTCAACTTCTGCTGAAACTATATTAAAAAAATTCATAGAAAAAAATAACTACAAATATTTATGTGTGCTGGTGTAGCCCCCAATATTTGCAGCATTTCATAAAATAGAAAGCTTGGTCTTTTCACAATGTCTGGCGGAATATTTTTAGATCTTTTGGAAGCTCCTGGGATAGATGAGTCAGCACAAAACAACAGCATATTATTAGTGTTACACTAAGATCTCCAATCCCTTTGAGACGAGAATAACACAGAGCCGTGTCTAAAAGTCTGGAGCTGTCTTTTCAAGTGAGCACAAATTGGTACCTGAAGTTTTGAAGAGTAATATTAACATTTGTGGCTGGCAACTCCGCTGTCACTGTCAGATTTGCATTACTGTCTAACATCATTTCTGTCAGTGTGCAGGTGAACTGGCAATGAACTGCAGAGTGGGATTGCTCAGTGCTCTTATTGTCTGCTCTGGTATAGCACGGCTTCTCTGTGCGGGCATGTCAAAGACAGAGAGAAAGAGAGACAAAATCAGACAGAAAAATCAAATCAGTGAAAGGGATAAAAAGGTGGCAGTTTGAGGTGGTGAAAAGAAGGGGAGAACAAAAGGAGAGAGAGAGGATGTTAAAGAGGAAGAGTAAACACCTATTTGTGAGCATCCTTGTCGCTGAGTGCTTTTATACTGCATATCTGAGTGGACACAGTTCACTGTGTCAGCAGCTCTCATTACCACACACGGTTGAGAATATTAAGTGAGCTTGCTAAGTATCTGGTTAAGCAGCCACTGTCTATCTGCATACAAACAACAGCCGCACAGACACTGGCATAAACAGCAGAGGCACACAAATCAGCACAGACCCACTGATGCACACTCACACATATGCATACTCCAGGGGCTTGAAGTGGATTATCTACCCAACCCAACTGAAAAGAAGTCTGACTGATGTTGAGGGATTAACTTTGTACGTGCAAAAATATTCAAATAAATGTGAATTTAATTTTAAGCGGAATGAGGCCAGTTAGGTTCCTCTAGGCTGTCGGCAGCAGTGATGTGAAGGCAAATAATTTGTAATAAGAGTAAATGAGTCATATTAATGACCAATTAAGTTGCATGTGAATATCCTTAATTCCTTCTAGGCTAATTAAGGTGTTTACATGGGGCCATTTTCATCTGGATGGGGAGCAAATTATTCCTGTTAAGATGTTATTAGCCTGAATGCAAAACACAGGTTAGGTACACCAGTTAACACTAGTCTGGTCAGGATGTGACACAGGTAATGCACAATCAAATTAGTTTAGACGGGTTATAATTAGCTCCAAGCTAGATGTTTGACATTTTTTGATGGTTACATTTTTCTAGAGTCCAACTAAGAATAACACAACTACAGATTACAGAGTCTAGTGTAAATGTAGCTTTTGACAGCTCTCTGAAAGCTAACACTGCCTGTCTGTCAGTCAGTCAGCGTGCAGGTTAACGGGGTGATGCATAATTGAAAGCGTGACTCATGCTTACTCAGCTCACTTCTCGGCTGGAGATGATGCCTTGACCTTGTCCGAGTAGAAATTTGTGTCCGTTTTGATTCCACCACTAGATAGTTGGTCTTAATGGAGCAGTGGCTTAATGTTGACTTGTTGTGAACATTGCCACGGGCTGTACACCAGACACGGTATGTGGACTCGGCATGTGTGTATGCGTGTGCGTGCATGAGACTGTCTGCCATTCACACACACATACACACAGTTTGAATCACAATCTAATTTTATTCAGCAAGGACATTTACAAGTACCATGAATATGACCTTGTGAACTGGTGCTGGCAACAGCATAGTACAGAATAACTAAAGGCTGACGCATAGTAATTAGATGCATAATAATAAGAGCAGGGCATGACTTGGCCTTATTCAGCCACATTCCCACTAGAGATTATGCACTGACCTCATATGAAAAGACTATAAAAGAAATATGTCAGCCTTTATTCTCCTACCGGATCTTTTATAATGTCTATAAAAGCCTCAGCTTGAAGTGGTAATTTTTTAACTTATACTCAGTATAAACTGAGACTCACGGTACATGTGGATGCCTCCAGGTGGAAACAAGGATAAAATAGTATATCTAAACAACAGTGTGCACTACTTAAAACAATTTATTATCCAGTTTATACTCTTCCCCAACTGTTTTCTACCCTTGCACTTTTAAAAGCCATGTTTCATCTAATATAATCCGGGGTATATACCCAGCTGTTTCCAGGATGACACTACTACATTATTGAAAGCAGGCCATTTACTCAGTTTATTCATCCCCATTCCAGGAACTCAGATTATGCCCTGCACTGAACTGGAAAATTGTGCCAATGTAGATTCACCTACGGGAAGGCTTTCATAGTCTGTGACATAATCTGCCTCCTGGAAGCACAACTTTTTACATTAATCATCGCGGGGCTTTAAAAGACTTTCCCGGACATGAATGATCTCACATGCAGATTATGCTAAAAGTTATGTAGCCACTGATAAATTGAGTAATTTTACGGCGCACTATTACAGCATCATACTAAATTATAATGTAAATGGTATTAACAAAATGTGTGTCAGTGGAAAGAAGATTCAGACTGCTGATTAAGCAAGAGTAAATATACATATATATGAACAGAGGGACTCTTAAAGGAGACCAAGTTAATTTTCTCTGCTTTATTAAACTTGAGTTTCCTCTGTAGCTGCCTGTATTAAACATGTATAACAAAATGCAAAAGTTAACTGCGTGTACAGTAACTGTGTGCGCAACCTTCAGCATGTCTAAACATCAACCACATGCTGTCCTTATGTGCATCAAGATATTTAAAAAACTTAAATAATAATAATTTAATACACAATACTGACATGACAAATAAAATATGATGTACAGTTACCCCAGAATATGTTGAATGCATATACAAAGTAAACAAAACAGCTGTGTTTTACCCACACAGGCAGATTCTAGGACAGTCTACTATCTATGATCTGACTCATCACGTATAAGACATGCATCTTTATCCAAACTAAACTGATTCAGCACCAAATCCATGACAGTCCACAGGTCTAACAAGATCCTACAGAGCAGAGACGAGGTAAAACACAAGATAATATCTGGATTAGCCTGCTTGACAGTCATTGCATCACACATCATAAGCCTAGTGTATGACATACATGGACCTGCTCAGATTTTTTTTGAATTTGTGTCAAAACACTTCCTGTTTAATACTGACATGTCACCTATGTATAATTAGTCGTACCTAAAGAGCTTGTAACTCTATGATATGGAGATTATGGCAATGCATTACACAAAGAAAGCACTCTTCTTCTCCCCTAGTACTATATCTGATGTTTACATGGGAAAAAGTATTTGTCGGCTTAAAGTTAATGACCATGCAGAGGAGCACAAATAACACAAAAACAGTACATTCAAAACTGCAGTCAATGCTGATTTATTTCATAGCTTAAATGGTTTTACATCATTACATCTTTTTACGCTTTTATGATTTGTGTGCACTAACTATAAAAATACATGCTCTGAGATAGGGATTGTTTCATACAGAAATGCAGTTTGTTTTTATTTTTTTTTCATTATTTGTTAGGTTTGTGAGCTCTCAGAAGACTCACTTTGACTGACAGTTACTGTTACAATCAAACTGATAAGGTCACGACCAAGTGGGTGGAAGAACTATTTAAAGAGATGCATTTATTTATCAAAGAATGTGCAAATAATATTATCAAAAGCCTTGAGAAGTGGGATGTGGATGCCAGTAGGAATCAGAAATGTAAGGCGTGCACTGGAGTGAGCGTGGTGGATAGGGTGCATAAAATAAAAACCAAGGCCTAACAATGCATCACCGAAGGGATACGAATGAAAACAGAGAGAGAAACTATAAAAACAGGATCAGCTTTGAAAGATGGACACACCTGGGCCAGGTTTAGTCAGGTATGACGGATAACTGATCGCTATTAACATACTATGTGACATCCGTCTGATGATTAAAGGATGGACAAAGGCTGTAAACACACGAGTTCTGACTAAGAATTGGTTTTGGTGATTTTTATAAAAGTACAAGAAACACAACAAAACCAAAGCATGATTACGATGGAGGCCAGGGGAGGGTGAGGTGTACTGCATCTCTAACAACCCAGCTCCAACCACCAGGCTCCCAGAGTACAACAACTCTACCCAGAATGAGTCATCATGTACTGAAATATTACTTCGAGAGTGACAGATCATTTTGCAGAGGGAATTCTGTACGGTAACGCAGAAAGAAAGATTTATAATAAGAA
Organism: Apogon talboti; assembly: GCA_037367365.1. Classification (NCBI taxonomy): domain Eukaryota; kingdom Metazoa; phylum Chordata; class Actinopteri; order Kurtiformes; family Apogonidae; genus Apogon; species Apogon talboti. The sequence goes on along the minus strand of JAPQRQ010000009.1, from coordinate 14,437,003 downwards.
GCGATGAAAGAGAACAAGACAGAAACATTCAATCTAGACAAGCCTTGGCTGCAGGTGTTTGTCCCCATAATAAGTACTGTCTAGTAAAACAAAATAACAATAAGCAATTTTACTTAACCCATAAAAACCCAGAACTCCTTTTGTGGCAGTTCCAAAATATTTTTTCTCTATATTTAACTTTTCTTAAGTGATTTATCACCATTTATGATTATATTATTCTCTATATTTTGCAGTTTTTCAGTGAAAATCATGTATTTTCCTATATTTAATTCACTGATCATGTAGATGTTCATTCAAGCTCAGATTAAAGTTGAGGGTTATTACATCAGAAACAGAGACAAATCAAGACAAATTTACTTTTTGCAGCAAAGATTTCCATAATTTATCATACGCCAACTGTCTCCATCCACTGTCATTGATCAAACTCCATGGGTTTTACTGGTGAATCAATGTTGTAGAAGGTGACGGTGTTTCCACGGTAACGACCTAGCCTCTGAACGTCCAATTGGGTCATATCTGATGACCATGAAAAGATGACAAACTGCATTTTACACTAATTATTTCAATATATTGATAGGTTTAGTGGTTCAGAAGTTATTAAACACTTTAGATCGGTAGATGATTTTGATCACCAGTGGAGGTTTGAGTCTTTATGGGTTAAATAACACTGGTGTACATTTTTCTTGTTCCTGCCTCAGAGTTTAAATGTGCTAAATCTTACATACTTTAATTAGTAAATTGGAAAATAAATGACAAAAGTGCTGGTTGCCTGATGTTTTAATGTATGTGATAAAGTGTTACTACACATATTTATTGGTTTATGTACATTTATACAATAGATTTATGGATTTCCCACTAAAAACAACCTGAATTTCAAGTGACTGTATTTTAATGTGCAGATAGTGTTTTGAAGTAGATCTGAAACAAATATTACTTAGTAATTTGCTGATTTTCACATTTTTACCCAAGACTGTATCCTGGAAACTACAGCCAACCAGTATTTTTAAGTTAGTTTTTCCTTATTAGTGACTCAAACTTGGTAAAGTTTCACTACTTTGGACTGGAAGTGTTTTACTTGTAGACCAGTGTAATTTGCTGTTTGGGTGCCCAAACATAACATCCACATTAACTGTTCTATTTTTTCATTATGGTCTTGAAACACCAGGGGTTAAAGGTCAAGTGATGGTTGAATTAAAGGCTAATATAATAATGATAGTATGGGGCAATATTTCTATCTCAGCATTTTAATTGGAATAAACTGCCTTTAACTCAGTGACTGTTGAACTTAAAAGATAAGTCAAAGTAATAAGTAATGAAATCAGGACATGAACATCAAAATAACTGCAAAAAAATTCAGTTCAGAGTTATAATTTTCCTTCTAAGTCAATAATTCCACTTAAGAGGTATAATACTATCCATCGACCACTGTCAGACCCAAGTTCTGCTGATACTGAATGTTTGTAAAAGTGTCTTATTAATCGGTTTGTCGCAACTAAACCCAGTAAAAATCTATTTACTTACTGTACTTCTATCAGTTTGTATAATACAGCGCTTCACTTACAGTTCTGCCACTTCCCCAAAGATACTATGAACCTTTTGTAAATGTTACTGGATAAACACTGAATGAGTAAAGCTCCTCACGTCTCATTTCACACCTAGAAAATCTTGTGAAATGCTTGGACACAAAAGTCAGATTGCTCTACACTATTTACAGAGTCTTCAATAACTCAAACCTGACCTTGCATTTGCAGTTTTTAGTTATGTATTCTTCTCAGATGTTTCTTTAATGATGCTAACAAAATGTAGTCTGGCTGGACAAGGTTAGCCCAGGGCTGTAAAAGGCTAAAGTTTCTTATCTGTAGATATGACTATAAACTGCATTTGACATAAAAGCATCTATTTAGAAAAGTTTGTTTAAGTTACAGTTCAGCACAGTAGTATGAAATATTTAATTTGTATATTAAAAAAATTCTATTAAGAGTAAAAATGGTCTGATATTGGTAAGAAAATAATGACATATGTTCCACAGATATATTAAAATATATGGGAATAGTAAATAACAGACGCTACAATGCTGGAGACTTTCACCAAAATAAGTTACTGAGTCACCAACGTAGAATTAAACCACACCAAATCACAACATTTAACACTAGTATCACATAACTGCAGTGTGCTCTCACTAGGAAAATCCTTTTTTTTTCTCTCTAATGACACATGGGTGAGTGTTTTGTGTCTAAAATAAAGTCTCTGCTTCTTAATCTTCTAACTACCAGACAATAACAGATTTGTCTGTGATAAAATCCTCGGCTTCACACGTGTATTTGTCTGTCTATCAGGCAAATCTATAATCATATGTGTGTTTGTGTGTGTGTTGCTGTTCAGTGTGTGACTGTGTTCCCATGTGGGTATTGCTGATGAATGCCTGTCCGTGTGTGTGTGTGTGTTTGTGTGAGAAGCAGATTTAGCTTCGATAAAACCCCAGTCTTTAGGGGGATTATCAGTCCATCCCCAGACAGCAACATGCTGTGCATTTATGGAGGTAATAAGTTGACCTGTAATAGACAGACAGACAACTGGATAAAGCTGTTAGTGGTAACTGTGTCCCTATATATACCTGGGCCAGGATCACGGATGAGAAGAAAGCAATATCTTGAGGCAGAGTTCGACCTGCTGTGCAGCATACGGCATGAGTTTCCACCCGGCGAATTTTGATTTTATCACTTGCCTTATGTGTTTTACTGACTGACGTGTGATGTTTTTGTCATGTGTCATGCACAGCAGTTTGGCTTTACGAAAAAAAAAAATAAAACCTAACAGAGGGCAAGTGCAGCAGGTGGAAAAGTATAACACACCATAAAACACACAGCCGCAATTTACAGTGTGAGCTCAAACATTAAATCACATTAATATCGCAAAGTCCTGCCCTCAATTTGCCTTTCGAAGTCTTAAGCTGCTGATTTATCGCTCTATATTTTTCTTATTTCACAGTGAAACCAATACCACGCTTAAACTTTTTTAGATTTTGCTGCGGCGCCATTTATTTAGAGTTATACGCCGGCTATTTCTCATGGCGTGTTTTGGATATTACAACTGAGGCACAATCCCTTAAAGGTCATACATTGTTTGATGGAGGCTGAATGTTTTCCATGCCAGGGCAGTATCATAAATCTGTACAGCTATTATTGCCCAAGCTAACCTGTGTTGTTCCACTACTCCTACCTTAAAATATCTCATATCTGTGAACAGACTCTCGGTCACAGGTATCTGTCTTGTTGCTTGTAAAGAATAAGGACGCACTGGAGGTGTGTGCTGTCTGTAAACTCAGTCACAGTCACAAATGGAATGACTTCCCTAGTTTTTCACAGCGAGAAAATTACTACTAAGTGAACAAAGATGGATAATAAGAGCACTATACGGATTTCTATCTGTTTTATTTTTACTTCTCGTCACATTTTCTCTTTCTTCTTTCTCCCATGCCCATCATTTACCCCCATGTCTATTTCCACTGTTTCATCTCCCTATGTCCTCTCTCTATCTCGCCCTCCCCTCCTTCAAACACACTGCCTCATGCGCAGCCATAAAGAAATAATTTATTCCCGTCTCCCAGTGCTGGTGTGTATTAGCATGCCAGCAGAGCATGTTAACTTATCTCGCGGCTACAGGCACTGAGTGGTAAAACTAAGCTCTGATAGTTTGCAACAGGATGACCACAGAATGCCTGTAGCTTAGAAAATTGGGGCTGTCGTCACGATTAGTAATGGTGGGCCTAGTGTTTTACTGCACTGTAATTTTCTCTACTGTATCCACAGTTTAGAGTCCTGTGTGGCTCCCTGACAGGCACAAAGGGAACACCAACCCAAATTCAACCAAATTATTATTGAGGCAGATTTTGACTAATTGCTCATCCATCTCATTTTTTTTTTTTTTTTTTTTTGTCAAGCCACATAGAACACAACACATACAAAATCTGTCTGTACAGCTAGTGGGCTTAGAAAATTCAGCTCAAAAAATTATTTGTCCATCTGTCAGTGTGTGTATCAGAGACTCAGTGCACAAATAGTGAAATTACTATAAAGTACTTGAGGTAAAAACTAATCAGAATGGACTCCATAGTGGATATTTGATGCATTTTGTTGTTTGATGAACCAGAAAAAATAACAAAAGAACACATAAATGTATTGCAGGGATTTCTATGAGGGACTGCAAACTAAATGCCCACAGGCCACATACAATGAGTAGTAAAACTAAACCTGATAGCTTTCCTGAGGCAGTCCACAGGATGTCTGAGAGAATTAGACTTCTGGCAGCCATTGGTTATTCTAGGCCTAATGTTGTATTCTCGTCTGATGTACTTTGCATAAAATCTAACCAGCTCAAGGACATGATGTACATTCCAGTATTATAACTTTATGAGGGCAGTGCAGATTAAAATATGCTGATATCCATAGGATCCATAGGATTGGTGTCAATGAGGCAGAGGTGGACGACTGCACTCCAGCACTGTAATGCGCTTTGTTTTCATCAGACTTCACCAATAACCGAGTGAAGTGCTTTATACTAGAGTAATAACAAATACAGATGGATGGGAGATTATGGTGACACAGATTTAGTTGCGCATATGCTGCAAAGAAAGAAATGGTGTGAAACCACTGCCCATTTTAATGAGCATCCTAGCTTCAAAGGATATAGAGACTTCAGAGCAGGAAGATGCCACATTGCTGTGATCATATTGTCCCGTGCAGCTCAGTGGATTAGGTTTAGAGGCTCAACTCCCACTGGGAAGTCGATACAAAAAAAAATGTATGCTCTCATAAAGCTTCCACTAAATGGCAAATGTTATGAAAACTGCACTGTACTTGATAATAGCATTACAGATAAGCAATGTAATTAATCTACACACAGTGGAGCATACTGTATTGTAACAGGAACCATGCTTGTGTGATGCATATTAAGAGCTCAGTGCTGGGACTGTCAGAATAATTAGTTATGCTAAAGCTGATATTTCTGTTTTACTCATAACTTCATTAACTAGGTATTAGATTAAATGTGCATACAGCCATAGGTAAACAGTAGAGCAGAATATATAGTTGTAGCTCCCCAAATGTTAGAAATAAAGGACATTTATATCTATAAAGGCAGACATTAACCCTTTCAAGCATGAACTGTTTGTAAACTAGTGGTATTTCTGACATAAAATACATCCAAATGGATTTCTTCAGTATCTCATAGCCAGCTATTCGTTGTAGTAGATTCCATGCATCAAGTTTAACATATAATGGTGTTAATTTTTTTATGCATAAACAAATTAATAAAGCTCTTTCCATAGAGAACACATTGCTGATTTAAGAAAACATGATTTCAGTGTAAAATGTAACTGTCCACTGTAGTGACAAATTGACAGAAACCATAAGGATTGAACTGTGAATAAACTATTGCCTAAACTGTAGCTTATTACCGACTTTCTTTGTAACCACATTTTGGGTTCATTAAAGAGTATATTAGAATGAGATAAGATTTTTTTTATCCCACAGTGGGGAAATTCAAGTGTCATAGCAGCATTTCCAGTATGTGGACTAACTCTGGACTGTGTTAACCCATAAAGACCCAGTGCTACTTTTATGACTGTTCCCAAATGAATTTTTCTCTATTTTTAACCTTTCTTAACTGATTTATCACTATTTATTCTACTATTATGTTGTGTATTTTAAATTATGTTCTGTATTTTGCATTTTCAAGTACAAATCAGGTATTTTCCTATATTTAATTCACTGATCATGTAGACGTCCATAAAAGCTCACTGTAAAGTTGAGGGTTATTATATCAAAAACTGAGAAAACTAAAGAAAATGTGACTTTTTTAGTAAAACATATCATTACCTGAACATAAAACAAGTGTGTCCATCCACTGTCATTGATCCAACTCCATGGGTTTTACTGGTGAATCAATGTTGTAGAAGATGACGGTGTTTCCTCGTTCACTACAGAGCCTCTGAACATTGATATTAAACATTTTACTTGAGGAGATGATTTTGGTCGCCAGTGGCTGTTTGGGTCTTTAATGGTTGAAAGGGTTACCATCAGGTTTACTGTAACACTGTAAGTACAATCCCCAGTACACCCAATCTGCAAACCTACACATGTAATGTTACTGAATCATGTATTACAACTTATAAAAGCAATTAAAGTAAGCATATGTATGTCAGGACAGTCAACAGGAGGTGCACATCTCTGTCACATCCCCCCTTCCTTACTTCCTGTTCATGTCTGACTCACCAGCTCTATACTACCACTGACCTATATGTGTCCACCTGTGTGTCACAGTGCTGATTGACCCACATTTCCACTGATCCTATCATGACCTGAGTCGGGTTCATAACAGCAGAAGAGCACAGTTAATTTCCCATAAGTCTAGAAAACAAGTAAACGTTTGTTGAGCTGTGAAACATGCTTTATGTTGTATAATTCATCACATGAAAGCACAGTGTGTGTGGTTTATTTATATAGTGGTGTGATAAGAATGACTGGTATATGATTTGCAAAAAAAATAAAAATAAATAAAAGAAGGGCATACCTGAGGTGAGCATGCCACTTTAATCATTTATCTTTATTGACCTAAATATTTTCACACATTATCTTGTAAATCCCACGCTTCATGGCTGTACGTGATCATGTAAACAAAGGAAATGTCCTTTATATTTGCTCGCGTAGTTGTTCATTTCATGCACTTTCATCCTTATAGTAATAAACAAGCAATTCTGAGCGGACATGGTAGATTAGCATCAGTGTACACAGCCAAAAGCAACATCTCTGCCGTGTCTGCTTCTCTCTGCGGCAGAGTAAGCGTGGTGAAAATGTGATGCTGCAGGACCATGTGGGCTGCCATGCACAAAGGAGCAGGGGGCGGAGCTTGGATGCTGACAAGGACCACCGCATGCTCTTATTGGCTCTCAATGACATCACTGATAAGCGGCTGTAAACAGAATGAAGAGTGCTGGCTCTCTCTCTCTCTCTCTCTCTCTCTCTCTCATACTCCAATGCAGTCTAAGCACAGGTTGGGAAGCCTGTTTGCATTTCCCATTAGCCATTTCCCAAGATTCAACAGGCTGGCCTAACTACTGCAACAGCAACAGGCGCAAACGAAAACACTCCATCTTGCATTTTAGATTCCTGTCTTGTTCCCTCAGTGAGCTAAAGAGTTACAAGAAACAATCATGGGACTGCAGTAGCCTCCACACTATATTAGACAGCAACTCACACAATATTTATGCAGCTGTAATTCACTCAAGCATTAAACTAATGATGGAAAAGTGAATCAGGTTCAACAGCTTATTGTGCCTGAGAAGCTAAAGCTGCAGTGTACATAATAATACGATACCAGGAGGTTAATGAAATATTATGCAGATGCTGTGTTATTATCTAGTCTGTTATTTATTGATTATATGCAGTAAAAGGGGCTAGTGGTCATGTGGCACTACTGAGTTATAAATCTGTTTACGGGAAGTGTTTTTCCTCTCCGGATGCACGGCGAGAGCGAAAAGGCAACCTACAGATTATTGAGTCCATTTATAAAACCTCAGGCTGTTGTAAAAAATACCATACTGTACTTGTGTACTGATTTTGCAATAATCATTTAATAGCTCCCAGTTATAATATAAAGTGGTTATACTGGAATGTCTGAAACCAAACTCTGAACTCTTAATTATTCATAATATGTTTATGATACTCGTGTTAGAATTTTACAGAATAAGGGTAAGAAAACCTCTGATGAATGGAGTTAAATATTTGTGTGGTGGTGTATGTGTGTTTTAGGCCGAAGTGGAACCTGAGTGTCCTGGTCATGTGTGCTTCTGATTGAACAAGTGTAAGTTCCATTACAAAGTGATATTACCTACCATCTGGAAGGAAAAGAAGGTAAGAAAAAAAAATGTGATATCCTGCTATCCCGGTGACTTTGGGCTGAGAAGTGCCTTGTGGAAAGACATGCTACACTTTTATAATCCTCAAAGTAGTTCCATGAGTTTAAGATTTCCAAGTGTGCCTAAAACGCATCCCGCCTGGCACTTCTGCTGCTGAAGTTTAAATCCTTATGAGATGAGTCTTCACCTTCTCCAAAAGAAAACGGAGCACTGTCTTTTAATCCCCCTCTTCATCTTAAAAGCAGCTTGATAGGTGACTCTGTACATCTGCCATGTGATTTCCACGCTATTTCCCTTCGTTTAACCTCTCACAGGCAAAAAATAAAATAAAAACGGGTTGTTGGATAATCTGGAGTTTAAGTCCCACCTAAAGACAGACTGCGAAGAAAAAAAAATTAAAGAACTGCAGTTATTCCAAACAATTTGCATATTGCTTCAAACTAGCAAATTAAATTTAAAAAATAACATTGATTTATGAAAAAAAGCCATTTAATGCTACATACATTAACATAGAAAAAGTTTTAACAAGTTGTTTGCTTTTGAAAATAACTGAAATCCATGAGAAATATCAAGCATTTCTTTCCAAAAATGCATCAAATACATAACTGCTTTTATATATCCATCCTGGAAGTGCATTTTATCTCGTATGCTGGGAAATGCAAAAGTACAGTACAATGGAATGCAGCAAATTCAAACAAGTTGTTTGGCCACACCTTCACGTGATAAAGAAACTTTTTAAAAATCATGTTAACATTATTTTTTTTGTTCAAGTCCCTGCTGAACTATTTTATATAGAGAAAATCAATCAGTGTACACCTAAAGTCAATAATAATTTACTTTTCATAAGCTCCGGTGTTTTGTATTCATAAAATGTTTAAAAAGCGCAGATATAAGTCTTATCAACACTTTGCAGAAAAAGACTAATGAAAATAGTTCCATTTTTTTTTTTAATCTAATAAAAAGTGTTTTTAAAGTAGTTTCTTGGTAGAAATGCACTGCTTTCTGCTGATTTTCTTTGTATGGGCCGAGAACAAAGGAGCCTTTACTGTAACAAAGAAGCTGCAGCGACTTATACCTGTTGCTCTGTTCCTAATCAGCTATAACAAGTTTCTTGGTGATTTTCGAGACAAGCTTATTTAATTGTCATACAAGAATTTCGTTTCGGCTCCATTAGTTTTTTTCGTGCAACTACTTTAACTCTGTTAACCTTTTGTTTAAGACACTTTACACCTGATTGCATTGTTCTGAATTCCCACAGTGAAGTGGCAAGTTCGCAAGACCAAAAACCCCGCTGCCATAAAACTCCTGCACAATAAAAAACAACATATAAACTATTTATCAACTTCTAATTGTCATTTTGTCTTTCTTTCCAGCGTGCGTAAAAGGTCCTTTTCTCCGCAAACTTCTGACAGGCAGCCGCTCTTTCTTGCGCGTCGCAACATCCCCAAGAGACAAAAATACGACAACAGCACAAACTCCATCTCACCTCCATTAAAGCAAACAGTCTGATCATTCTAAATAACACTTGTTAAGTATTATGGAGCTTTATGGAGATGCGTGTCTGAGCATCCCCTCAAGTTCTCTCCTCAAAGCGCCCCGCATCAGACAAAGGAAAAGGGGACCGCTCCTCTCGCTCTCTCTCTCCTCGCCACCACTGTCTGTCTATGTCTCTCGCCCTCTCTCGCCTGCTTTGTGCTCAAGTTTGAGCGCTGACGCACCAACTACAGCAGCAACTTTTAACTGCAAATAAAATCGAAAATCACTCCGGGGGTGCAGCCGAATGCAGTATCCCACCCGGAGACAACTCACCTGGGGGCGGTGTGTCTTTGTGCGCGTCGCCGTGCGTCGTGGAAAAAGTTTGAGAGGGCACATCTAGCTTTGTGTTGTGGAGTCCCCTTTGTCTACACGTGTGATAGATGGATGGGGCTCCTTTTGGCCGCGCCTAGTTCGTTTCGCTCTCCAAAGAGTCCCGCCCTCCCAAAGTCAAACAACTATGCACACAACAATATACACGGTCCGATGATCAACATGCTACTTAATTGTTTTGGTGCGCACTTTTATTAATTCATTTAACTTTAATTTAATCCGTTTATCCATATATGTTTATGGCCATCATGTAATATTCTTAGTATTAGATTTAAAATATTATTATTATTTTGTCATTTTATTTGTCTGACGTCTGTTTATTTATTTATTTAAGCACGCCTCTTTGTTTGCCACCTACGGGCACCATCCAGGCTTCCCCATGTCTTCTGTTATTTTGGCATTCACTTGCTCTCTCACACACACAAAAAAAAATGAATAAAACTGTCAAGCAATTTACTTATGTTTTTCTGTTTTCTTTTTCTGTCTTTCTTTTCAAGCATAGCAAGGGTTGGCGGACAAAAAGAAACTTTGCTGGACGCATGCCTGGAGTCTACCATTGTGTCTGGACAGCAGCAGCAGCAGGAGAACAAAGGCAGAGACAAAAGGGAAGGTCCCCTTGTTTTAATGCACAGAGAAAATATACATGTGTTGCTGCTTCAAGGTAAAAACCCAATAAATTGAAGAGCAGCGTTTATAAACCATAGGCCTTGGCAGCTTAGAATTAGCCCAGTCTACTCATGCTCAGTACATGTAACAGGAAACACTGCATCTGTTTGGATGAATCCATATGCATTTTTGTGTTTGGGTTTTATAATATTAAAAATCGGATGTGAATGGTATGGTTTTTTTCTCCTTTATCAGTGTTTTGTTATTACCTGCAGTGAGATCAAGCATCTGTTAAAGCTGTGAAGATATATGGTGAAAATACAGTATTTGGTGCTTTTTAGACAAAGATCTACACATTATTTTTGCATATCTTGATGACATGTCAGCTCTAAATATAGGAGAAACAAGATGACACGGTAAAAGAAAATGCCTGGAGTCAGTTAGGGTGTGTGTGAGTAATTAGGTAAAGTTTTGCCACTATAATGACAACTTTTTGTCACAACTGTAATATTATCTTGTGCCTAAAAAGGAAAACAAACAGAAGCCACACATTTGGAACCACATGCAGGTAACAATAATATTTCGACTTACATCCACATGTCACCACTTGAAAAATGTAACCTGCATGACTCTGGCTTTTAGACTGTACTTAACATTATTTTTTCAGTTAATCCCAACTTGGCAGCTACCGTTTTAGTATTTCAGTCAACCTAAGACAGAGGAAGTAAGTCAGACTACGAAAGATTTTGACAGAAGCACATCATAATGAAAAGGCACAGTTAGAAAGTAAAATTCTGCAACGTGCAACCAAGAGGAACAAATGAAAACCCAAAATAATAATAATAATAATAATAAAAACCAGAGAGGCAAGAACTAATCATACCACCACTTGTACACCATCCACCCCCTCTGGGTTCAATGCAGCAGAAGTACATATACAGACAGGCAGCCAGAGATACAGTCATACCTCTCCCACCCCCCTCTAGCAGAGTTCTTATACTCCCTGCTGTGGTTTTACTGGGCCACTGATTCCAGCAGTCAGCCTGTTCTGCTTTTCCCTGCCCTGGCTGCCGCCTGCACATATCCCACTGAGGAGTCAGCTGAGCCAGGCATGAGACAGCACACTGAACAGGCTACATACAGCTTAGAGAGGCTTAACACGCAAACAGATGTGCCAGAGCCGTGAGGAAATTCACAAGATCATACCACACATTAAGATATGATCCCCTTCGATGATAGATAGGATGCTTAAAAATAAATAAATAAATAAATAAATAAAACGAAGTACCTGCTGTATTACAAAATATACACAAATGACAGGTGAAGACACTGCATTTCAGTGTACAGTTAGTTACACACAGCTAATTAACACTGATAAAATGCATAAATCTGCATATTGGTGTGATGCTGCTAGCGCTTAATTACAGCAGCTTCATAAAAATCAGTTCTGTATTAATGCACTACTGCACACTCACTATATTTCCTGTACAACTGTAAACATAGCAGTGTTACTGATGATAAACACATGTATAAATGCACATTTACAGTGTATAGTTCAGTCTCTGTCGTGCATTTCACTTATCTGTGTCTCGTCCTTCATCTCTGAATCACAAGACACATACCATGTCATAATGCACAGTCTCTATTAATTAAGGCAAGATGGACTTTAATTTGTGTTTTTGCCTTTGCATAGACACAAATTAGAAATGCACACAGAGGATAGATTAAATAGTGAACACACATTTGGCGATACAAAGTGCAATATATGACAGGTACACAAGACAGTAAATCGCCTAATGGTTTACAATATATAATACACAGTAGAATAGATATTGAAAATGTATACAAACACATAATTCATGTCTTGTAATTTTAAAGTAATGATGCATTTAATTAGAACATGTATAGTGGTCTGGATTAAAATGATCACTGCTATTTATACCATGTCAATTACACTATTAGCTGTGCTTGTGTCATAGTAATTTCACACTTCTAATGAATAGAATAGAATAGAATAGAATAGAATAGAATAGAATAGAAAGACATATAGTGCTAAACCTAACACTGGAGAAACCTATGTAATGTTATTTAATTTAATACAGAGAATCTCTACCACATGCACAATCACATGTAGGCATGCACAGCCACCCACCCACCCACACGCACACACATACACGCACAATCTGAGACAGACAGACAGACAGACATGCTTGTCAGCAACGCTGGAGGGCCCTTGGCTGACTGCTGCTTCTAGACCAACCCATCCCCCACAATAAGGGACTGTCTGGAAGAGGGGGAAGGGAAATCATGACTGTCTGAACACCAGACAGCCAGCATACAGCATAGCAAGCTAGAATAGAATAGAATAGAATAGAATAGAATAGAAT
>JAPQRQ010000009.1:14407885-14424129 GCA_037367365.1 Apogon talboti | reverse complement strand
TAGAATAGAATAGAATAGAATAGAATAGAATAGAATGTGTTACTTGTTTACAAATACAGATGCTTTAATAGGAAATATATTATTTTTTAGGGGTTATAAATTTCACCCAGTGAGAAATTTAAAGAGGCAACAGGACTGTCTACTTGGGAGGCAGATTAGTAACAGCACAGCGCTGTTAGTCATGGAATAGTGACATAATTGCTCAGTTTCATCACCACTGTCTGTGCAATATCACTAATAGATGACTACAAGCTAAGCACAAATGCATCGACAATAGCTGTTTGCTGTAAGGCTGCATCTGCTCAGTCAGGATGTTTACATTTATAGTATGCAGGGTAGATTTTCTAGGGTATGAAAAACTTTTAAGACATCTGATGCCATCTGGGTAACACACCATTTATCAAAGAAAGCCTTATGTCTGACATTTGCAAGGCATATGTCACAAACTTCAGCCATGAGGTTTGAGAGTTGGGTGTTTACCAGGCAGGGAGGATCAGACAAAATTATAATGGTTGCATGATGGGAATTTTTGCTCCAGTGGTTTTTCAGCTTGATCAATACTTGGTACTAAAATCGAAATATCTGCATTCCTGTTGCTTCAGACCTTTTTTCCCCTGCACTTTCTTTATCCCCCAAACTTGTAAAAGTGCAGTACTCAGTCACTGGAGTGCCACTTTGATGTGAGTGTTGGTGGGATTACAATTTGCATATTCTGTTTACTTCGAGTGACACTAAACTATGTGCTGTATTCATATGGTAACAAAAATGGTTTCACATTATGCATAATGCATTTGATTCTTAACCCTTTGAGCTACAGATCAGATTCCGCATGTCTGCTTAGCAGAGAGGTGTAGCTCTTTATGTGGGTTCTTCCAGATAGAAAACAGTTTAAAGTATCAGGTACATTATGCATGTGCAGACCCAGTTATTTCCAAGCTAGGTCATACCACATAAGTACTAGTATAGTTTATAGGACATCCAGGTCTCAGATTAACACTCCTCTATTTGAATCATATTGAATAATCATATTGCTTATCTCTGTCTGAGTCTATAGGAAAGTGTATATTTCTTGAATCCCCAGTGGAGGGCTAAGCTTCCCACTCCCACAAGCCTCCCATGTTTTATAGCTTTATAGGAAGCCACGTTGTCTATAAAGAGGATATCCTGCTATAAAATATGTTCCAAATCTGTCTTCTCTATAGTGCAGTGAGAGTGAAGAGCTTTCTAAAAGACTGTCAGAGTAAACTATGGAGCCACACAATTCAGTATACTTTGCAGTTTTAATGTTTATTTGCTTAATACTCAATGATATATTAGCTTCGTTAGGCCTGTATATTATCACTTATTTGGTTTATGTCTTTAGGAAGCTAAATCAACTTATTAACAAGTGAATTTTCCCAAGAAGCCAGATATGAACTTCACATAGTGGTTATTTCTTGTGTACTGCTAACATATAAAAGAGGGAGAGCGAGGTCAAGGATCAAGACAAGAGTGGTAAAGTTTCAGTTCCAGCTGATATTTATTTCCTTCTTTGAAAAAAGTTCTGTACACAAGTTTATATCAACAATCTGACAGGCAGTGAATGGACACAATTTAGCTGGCATGAGTTTCCCCTCCCGTTCTTTGAGTCTCGAAGACGGAAGGTTCCTTTGTTTATGGCATGATTAGACAATAAATGATAATTCTACACAGCATATTGCACAGGATGGATGAAAAATAAAGTTAATATATTTAAAAATGCTTTCATATATATATAAAAAAAGAGTCCTGAACTGACCACCTTAAATGTAAGTAAGGATGTGTAAAAGATAGCAGTTCTAGACAGTGCCTGTCCTTGATAGCAACAACGTACATAAACACACAATCTTTTTGCTTTATGATACAGTCAAATATACAAAGATCGAGTTCACGTTTCATCATTTTTCCTCGTTTTTTCATTTTTTTCTGAAAAACACAACAGCTAATAACCTGAATCTGAAATACAAATGCTATTCACCATGCCATAAAGATACTAAAACAATTATTAGCTAATAGTTAGCCGACAAGTAGAAAAGATTATATATTCAAATACAATGAGAAACGCAGTACAAGTAGATGTTGCGGAACTCAAGTCAGAAATTTGAATATGCTTGATGTTATCATCCTTGTTGTTGCTTGTTCTAGGTCTGTTGAGAACCTGTTCAGTCCTGTGGTTGATTGGCAAATTTGACATCAATTAATGAAACAACACCAACAAACAAGTCAAATTTAAAGCTACAATCTCCTCATTTGTTGTCATAGGCAAGATATGAGACAGGAAATGCAAAAAGGAGTGGCTGCTTAGGATAGTGACGCTGTTAAAACCACATGGTCCACAGGAAAAGCCTCTAGAAATAATGTGTTCCTGTGTCTTTAAGAAGCCTGTAGACTGGCACTGTAAACGTAGAAGGTAGGCTGATACAAAGACTGGTGCTGCTTTCAAGTGCTGCTGTAAAAATCCGAGTGGTGGGATATTTGTTGCGTGAACTGAAAAAGTTCAGGTTTAGACATCAAAGTGTTATCAGTGTTTGCTGGTAGATTCAGATTAGATTTTATGCCCTGTCAGTAGAGTAAATGTAGTGTGGTGCCATACATTTGTAAAACAAGACACCACATGGTTATAAAGTCTGCTTTGTTGAACGATACTCATAAGTACAAGCTGGCCATAAGCACTTGAAGGCAGCATTAAAACCAGCCTGCCCGGGTCTTAAAAATTAGGAAATCCAATACAACTGTATTAGTAGGCTACACACGCCGATTGTTGACTCCCCCATTTTCTATATAGATTTGTACAAAAATACACTGAGAAAATAATCAAACTGTTTCTTCTCTTTTAAGTGTCCAAAAAGTGTGTACATTTAGATATAAAAAGAACTAAAAGTTGTGTGTTTTTAAAACTCTAGCCCTTCGCCTGAGAAGGAAATGTGACAGACACAGACATACTGACAAACAACGGTGTAAGAAAAGAACAGGACTAGGTCATGTAGGCTATACAAGAAATTAAAAAAAATGATCAAGTCAAAAATGCTTGGCCCAGTATATAAATACAACATCCCATATAAAATGGCATCTGAATACATGTACAAAACAAAGCTCAGAGGATGAAAAAAAAAAACAAAAAAACAACGGTGAGGATTTCTCTATAGCTATCATCTGAAATTAACAATAAAGAATTTGGTCCTGAATCGTAGAGAACACGTGTATAAAGTTCAGCACAGATTTGAAGTTGCGTTTGAGTCCTGAAGTTGAAAAATTAAAACATCTGGTGATTTTTTCAATGTCCTTTTTTTTTTTTTTTTTTTTTTTTTTTTAAAGAGAAGAACCGAAGCGAGCGCCACCTATCCATTTAAATAACCCTAATACTAGTTTTAAACTGTTCGACAGTCTCACAGAAAATCTCAGCACAAGATAGGAACAAAGTAGGCTATCATGCTTAACATGTTTTTTGCTTTTGAGAAAAATATTCGACTTTTAAAAAAACATCAACCCACCTCGGTTTCACTTAAAAATCCCTCTCGGTGACACACAACAATAAAAAAATGTCGCACGACAGTCCTATTTCTGTACCTTTTTCAGTGGTGAAGTTCACTTGGCGATTGATAAAAAGTTGTGAAATGTCCCTTTTAATAGTCAGCAACATTGATTAAGTGAACGGCGGACCGCAGATCGTGCAAATAAATCACAGTTTAAGTCGTTCAGTTCACAACAGAAGAGGACTGAGTGTCTCACAGCCTCATCTTTTCTCTCCTTCTCTTGTTTTGCGCTCCCACTACTTTGTATGTACCAAGTCCCACAGTCCACGCATCCGAAGAAAAGTAGAAAAAGCAATTATTCGCTTTAAAGTTTAGCTTTCCAAAGGATTTGCAGCTCTTGCTTGTAAAGGCAAGAAGGGGACGGGGGTTAGTTTCAGTGGGTTTTTACTAGTCTGGTAACACCAACTATATTACGCCCACTGTTCCACAAACCCCTGCTTCTGTTTGTGGTCATATTTTTGCGTGCATGACTTTACCTGTCGTTATTTTTCTTTATTTTTTTCTGCTCGATCACTCAGTACGTGAACACCAGGTTGGAGATGGTGGACTCCAGCCAGTCCCCGGAGATCATCTCGCTGACTTCAGGCGTGCAGTAGTCGGGGAACTCGAAGTGGGAGCCTCCGGAGCCGGACTCAAAGTTCAAATCCAAATCCCTGTCCAGCACCGACGACCCAAAGCTCCCCAGCGACATGCCGTCAAAGCTGGGACTGGGGTTAATGTCGAGCAAGTCGTCCTCAAACTCTTCATCCTCCGAGGAAGAGGATGCGGAGGAGTGGGAGCCGGAGGGTGTGGGTGAGGAAGCCCGCCGACTGCTGTATGTGTGGCCGCCGTGCCGCTCCGAAGACCCGCCTAGGCTGCTGCCGCTGCTGCCGGGGGAGTCTGCGCCCTCGTCCCTGCAGCTGGCCGCGTCCTCGTACAGGCTGAGCGGGTCGCTGGAGTCCGCCGAGCTGCTGAGCGTCGGGCTGGCCGGGACCACCACGGAGGACGCGGGGCTGACGCTCAAACTGGCCGCGCTGCTCCCGAACACGTAGACCCGCTTGGGCTTCTTCCCATCGGGTATCTGCTTGGCTGTGGAGGTGAAGGATTTGGACTTGTAGAGGGAGTTGTGGTGGTGGTGGTGTTGGTGGTGCTCCGACGCGTGGTCAGAGGCAAAAGGTGAAGCTTTGGTGCTACTGCTGCTGCTGCTGCCGAAAAGTGATTTGTGGGGTTTGCTGCTGCTGGGTGATTTGGAGCCATTCTTCCGCGATGAAGATGTCTTAGTGCTGGTGTTGTTCGAGCTACTGTTGAGTTTCTCCCCCTTGTCTGCGTTGCTGCCGGGCTTGGATGCGCTTGATTTTACTTTCTTCCTCGGCCGGTACTTGTAGTCAGGATAGTCCGCCATGTGCTTCAGTCTGAGCCGCTCCGCCTCTCGGATGAAGGGGATCTTGTCGCTGTCTCTGAGCAGCTTCCACCGCTTCCCCAGCCTCTTGGAGATCTCCGCGTTATGCATGTCCGGAGACTGCTCCATGATCTTCCTCCTCTCTATCTGTGACCACACCATAAACGCGTTCATGGGTCTCTTGATGTGCCCGCTTGGAGTTTTACACCACGCCGGGTTGTCTCCCAGCTTGTCCCCGGTGGTGGAAGAGGCTGTGGAGCCCGGGGAGAGAGGCGATGCGGCCGGGTCAAGATCCATGCACGCCCCGGAGTCGGAGCTTGAATCCCCGCCGAAGAAGGACAGCGCCTCGGCGGTGCTCTCCGTGTGGCTCATTTTCTGCACCATGCTGTCCAGTCAGATACGCGCAGAGGGAGAGCGGTGTACTTGCTCAGTCTCTCTCCCTCTCTCCTTGGCCGTCCGGTTCACTTTAAAGCAAGCTCAGCTATTTTCTACCACTCTTCACAGTCTGATCTGTGTAAAAAAGCGCAAAAAATAGTTCACTCCTGAGATGTGCGTAAAGATCTGTTCAGTCCAGTGTAGCCTTAAAAAAGACTGTGTTTTTTAAAAAGTTTAATTTCCAGGTTCTGTAGGCGTTACAGCATGCCTGTTATCAGTCTCTCAGTCTCTTCCTTCTGTGTTATAAAATCAATTCAGCCGTGTAGTGACTGAACATAAGTCTGTGCAGCTGCAGAGCGCAGACTGAGTGCCACACTATTTGCTCGGGCACTTACAAAGGGCTCCCAAGTACAGTGTGTAAGGTAGGAGCTTTTCTCTGCATCAGCTCTGTCCCTTCTCCTAGAAACAAAAGCCATGCATGCTGAATAGGAAAAAAAAAAGAAAGCTTAGAGCGAGTCACACTGTCCGCCTTCCATCTGCAAACCTGCAGTCGAGTTTCAAGCAACCTTCCAGTACCGGCCCCCTCGCATGCATTTATCCCTTCCCGTGATACAACGGCGATAAAAATCCACCAATGAGACGCTGTCGCTACCCTGCCTCTGCGCCAAGCACACGCCCCTCTTGGCTCCGATTGGCCAAAAATGGAATCTAATAATAATCAGCGCGTGCAATGAGGAGTCTCGTGTCTGACCTCATTCCAGAATACAACAAGAAACTTCAATTTTTTTAAAGAGACACTGGCTTATGTTATGGACCCCTTCTCCTCTCTCCTACCACCAGCCCATGTGTATACCATTAACATATAGCCATATGGGGAGCCAAGTATACTTTACCATATGGAAACTTTAACGAAGAGTACAGTTTGTACTACTGTATTGTCTTGGCAAACCAGTCAAAAATGCCATGTAGTAATAACCTCCTTTTCAGTACCAGCGGACAGAAAAAAAAAAAAAAATTGGGGGGGGGGTGATGGGAACAGTGCGCACCTATAATGGCACAAGGAGAGACTTTGGAGCCAAAACACTTGACAGCGCAATGCAGCTGATGAAGTAATGCATCAGTGTTTACAGAGAGGAGCGAAGTTTAAAGCCTTCTATAAGCTTACAAATACACGTTTTATGAATGGCACAATATTATGAGCGTGCTACATATAATTAGTGTGTGCTGGAAAATAGTTTGTCATGAAAAATCAGTCTAAAATGTAACATTTTGACATGTGTTTGTCTACAGGTGGTTGACCATTGAGGTCATGTATCACCGACACGCTGTTAGATAAGACTGCCTCAGCAATGATATGTCACTCGGACACAACATTATCGTTAGGCTGGTGTGAAGACGACACAACCCCAAATTTTCTCTCTCTCTCTCTCTCTCTCCCCCCTCATCAGGGTTGGGCGGTCTTTGTCAAATAACGCACGTCGAACCAAACTCTCCAGCATACCAGTCAGAGGAAAGAGAGGGGAAGAGGGAAGAGCAGACGGCGGTGTGAGCCAAACTGCCCCTGCGAGCACGCATATCTACACACGTTTTAACCGACACTGTGTGCAGTTTCCGTGTACAGTGACACAAACAACAAGGTCAGGTGACAGGCAAACGCACGCCACTGCGCTTTTACGCACATGGTATCACTTTTACGCACGGTGGATCTGGGGAGTTTTAAACAAAACACTCAAGTTGTGTATATACAGTACATAGACATACATTAGGGACAGAAAACAGCTCCAACGAACTGCATGACACGTGAAACTTTTTTTATCTTCGTCTATCAGGCACATGTAAAGTCACTAACCCGTCGACCTAACCACACTCTCCGAGTTATCATCATAATCAGCAGCACAAATTCCTACAGAAATGTTTTTCTGCCTTTAGTTGTCAGTAATGACATCATACCCTGACAAAACAAACAGCAAGTTTCAGCATGTTTTGCTTCCTTGTAATTAGTCATCTTAATTTCCTTATTAAAATGTAGAGTGATTTATTTTCACTTTAAAATCTGTTGCGAGTAGGAGTGAAGAGAGAGATACAAGCAGGCGCACAGTAGATACAGACCGCAGTGCGGGGGTCGAGCGTCGCTAGATGGCGTCGCAGAGCCAGAGAGGATTCAGGATACAGGGTAACAGAGATCAGACCGAGCATCCAGAACAGTTACCAGGGGTGAATTACATAATGTCTCTGTGCGATAGGAAGGCATCCAAACGATTCTCCCCCCTCTTTCTCTGTCACTCTACTTTGGAGTTGCTCCGTTTGCGATCAGTTACCACTGTAATGTTTTCAGCTTCTCAGAGGAGCATCCTTCATATACAGATATTAAATTAAAGGGGGGAAAAACAAGTTACTAAGTAAGATCTGGCCACCATGTGTCTGCAGAACAGCTTCTGTGCACAGTGGCATTGATTCTACAAGTCTGTGGACTGTACTAGAGTGACAGGGACAATTTTTCAGTGACCACTCATGCCATATTAGGGCATTATCATCCAATATTTAAGATACAAACCTTTATCTTTACACATATAAATGAGAGAGATGCAGGAACAGACTAATGAAAAGAAGGTGCATTTAACTGAAAAGTAAGTCAAGAAAGGTAAGACTTGAGCACCACAGGGAAATTAGTATGAAACTGTAGTACTCAATGTTACTGGATGCATTTCACTGGGTACAATTATATTCAATATGGCCTCATATCTTCAGTGCATCCAAGTAAAGCAATGGGTAATTGGTCTCCAATTTGTGTGTTCATGGAGCAGAACTGCAATGGAAATAAGAATCTTAACTCATATACTAACACTGTTCCTTAATGCCATTTTAATAAGAAACTGCAGGAAAACTTTATAAATCCATACCTGAAGTGATGTAACAGAACAGCTGATACCTACATAAGTTGAATATATCTTAATATCTGTCAAATAGAGGAGATATACTGCATATCTGCATCCACCATCTCACCTGTATGAGTACAATACACCTTCTTTTATAATACTTTTTCCTTGTACATTCTCTTTTGTAATTCTTGCACCTGGAGTGACAGCTGGAAGGTTTTCCAGCTACCCGCTTATTACCTTTAGCAAATATCTTCCATTCTTTTCTATTCTATTTACATCTAGAAAATAAATAAGACCTTTCACCTAGTTCTGGCTTCATAGTTAACTTGAATACATGTCTTTTTCTTGGCTGCCCACACTTTTGTCTCTTTCTTTCTGTCTCTCCCTCCCTCCCTCCCACTCCCTCTCTCACTCAGTGTACACATTAGTATGCCACACACACACACATGACCTGAAAGGATAAGTAGTGCATTCAAACTTTACTCTCGCTTTTTCTGTCTCTCTTTTACTACAATTGTTCCAGTGAGGTGCAGCTGCCACGCGAGTTGGAGTGGGTCGCGTGCCAGCCCTAATCTCAACAGGTGTTCTTTTGGGTGTCTCTCGCTCAGCCCCACTCCTCCCTTTCTTTGTCTGTCCTCACTACTCTCTTTTCTCTCTCTACTCTGCCCCCTCCCTGTGTACTTCACTTTAATAAGTAGCCTACTTTTCTGGCTCTCCTCCTCTTCCACAATTTCCAAATTTGACTTTTTTTTTTTCTCCTTCCATTCTTTTTTTCTGGCAGGACTTTACTTGAGCGTTGTTTTCCCAAAGCAGACAGTGCAAAACTGAAACACTAATAATAAGAATAATAATAACAACACTGCACATATCATAGTACACAATTAGTCTTCATTACAGAATTAGTCATTCAACAAATCATTAAAGGTTTGTCTTGTTTCACTGGCTTTCCTTCAGGCTAGGACATGCTTGAACATATGTTGCTGCAACCATTGTGATGTAATTTTTTTCCCTCAAGTATAACTCTGTAAGTGGTCTGACAAGGATTAATATCACTGGTCTACAAGCAAAAGCCTCCAGAATAAAAGTAGTGAGATTTTACTAAGTTTGAGAAACTATAATGAAAAATTAAGTCAAAAATGTTAGTTGGATGTAGTTTATAAGATACAAACTTGGGTCAAAATAATGCATTTTACAATAATACAATGAATTCACTTTTCACGTTGTTTCTAGTGGCAGATTAATCTACTGTATAAATGTACTTAAACCAATATATATGTGTGTAAATATGTGTAATAAAACTTTATCATATATAATGAAAACATCAGCTAACCAGCACTTTTGTCATTTGTTTTCCAATTCAACTTATTAAAGTATGTAAGATTTAGCACATTTAAACTCTTAAGGCCGATCATTTCTAAAAAAATAAAAAATAAAAAACCAAAAGTAGACCAGTGTATTCTCCAGGTTAATTTTGATAATCCTGTTTTCCTACTTGCTTAATTCCATAGGAAGTTACTCCTTTTCTGCTCTCCATTTTAACTCCCTATTTTCTCAAACGTGCCCACCTCTTTCCTTTCTTTCTCCTTGTCCTGTCTCCCACTTCCTCTCTATTCAAATCAGCTCACTTTGTTTCATTGCCATAAATGTTAGATGAATAATGTTGCCAAAGCACCCACCCCCTGTCTTTTCTCCCTCCATCTCCTTCTCAGGATAAATCTGATCTGAGGTCATCTGTTATTTAGAACACTGACACCATATGGTCAACCACCCACTCAGAGTACTCAGGCTTTCATGAAA
Organism: Apogon talboti; assembly: GCA_037367365.1. NCBI lineage: Eukaryota > Metazoa > Chordata > Actinopteri > Kurtiformes > Apogonidae > Apogon > Apogon talboti. The sequence continues at coordinate 14,414,149 of JAPQRQ010000009.1, read as the reverse complement.
ACTTAAAATGTTCCCATATGAAATATTGATGGAGCTGTATATTGACCGGCTGTCACAAACCCTGCTTAGGGTTTAGCCTGGTGAAACTCCCAATCATAACTAGTTGCTGCTCAAAGATTTAAACAAGTTCAGAAATTGCTGCAAGAAAATGATTATATCTAACAATACACTCACATCTGAAGAATATAAATACAAGATAAATGAGTAAGATTTTGCCTCATTATGTAATTCATCACTGCCGAATGCTGACCCCTATTCCAATTAAAAATGTTATATTTCAGGCCGTACTTTTATCTAATTTGTCAAAAAGAAATAAGACACACAGGTGCTGCCCCTAATAACATGATATTATTATAGGGAGGGCACATATGTGTAAGTTTTTGAGCACAGGCGACCTTAAAGGAAATCAGTCGTGTAAAGAAGACAAAAAAGTTTTAATTGAAATCTGAATTAATTCTAAGTCACACAGAATATTTTTCATTGCAAAACATGTTGCATTGAAGACCAGTTGAAGTCTGTGTACATTGAAGTTTTCTGATTTATTTTTGATAGAGTTGAGATCCTGGACATAGAAAATAGATGGAAGAGCTGGAGGGGGGGATGACATGCAGATCAGATTCCAATATGGGCCCCTGCAGTACATCCAAATACGCCCCTCAAAAAAAGTTTGATTTAGCTATTTCACAACTGCTTTAAATTAAAACAAGATAATCATGGATCTAGTGGGCATAATCACATTTTAATGTGTGACACCCAGAGACATCTAGATAACAGCTGCCTTCTTTAGTGAAGGATTTTTCATGTAATCAGCGGAGAGGGGAGGACATCATATATGCAGACTATGGTGGATGAAAGATGTTGGTAAGAATCAAACATAACATGACTGCCATAATAGAATTCTCGTAATGGCTTCTAAGCTATTATAGGTCATACTGTGCGAAGACGGATGAAAAAGGAGCAGAAAAGCACAATTCAAAGGAAGTGGGTTTGTAATTATCTAGAGATATTTTAGAGCGAACACATTTATCCAAATGGTCAATAGAATTGCCCATCAAAAAGAATTACAGTCCATAGTACACTGTTGAGCAGGTGACAAGCAGTGCAGAACAATGTCACCAAAATTGCACTGAACCGCTGCCTTTTCTTCTGCAACCACCAAGACTCACTAAACAGGCACAGAAAGGGAAGAAAAGCCTCTACAGTAACACTGCACTTTACTACTGCAGATCTATGCTATATGTCATCAATGGACGTGACAAAAGACTACGCAGCGTGTAATACAAACCTGAAGAACAATACAACAAGCGTTCATTTATTATTTTTACTGTCATCAAAGTCAATGTTCACAGCACAGTCTTTTACAACCTTATAACAGACAGATGGCTGGTTACTGTATACATGAAATGTATTTATTCAGTTGTATTTCTAAAGCTTTGTTTGAACAGGTGTTTTCAGCCACAGATACAGACAAAGATGCAGGCATAAATACACATGCACACACACTCTCAGCAGTCAAAGTCTTATCTTATCCAGAAAGAGCAGCTGCAAAGTATAACCCTAGCTTAGCTGTTAATGATTGGTATTGTGTGTGTGTGTGTGTGTGTGTGTGCGTATGTGCACTTATTTTGCCCCCACAATCTCTAGTCTTTCTCAACTGACAAGAGCTCATTATTAGTGGTCTAGCTTTGATTTGTGAAGTTCAGCAAGGTGAATTTGAACATCTGTTGCATTTCAAGGTTGTTTCTGTGGAGGAAAAGCAAACACAGGCAGGGCTAAGCTACCAGGGTGATTAAATGGAATACACAAATACACACATCCAGTGGCTAAATGTATGACAAAGCACGGAAGATCACAGTAAATATGTCGTAGATATGCTTGTTGTCTTGATATCACATGACATTAGTTGAATCGATTCTCTAATCTGAAAAGCATGGCCAAAGAAATTGCAGGCTGTTTAAGTGCCATAGTTTTTTTCGTAACCCTTTATAGTTCACTCATATAGATACACTGAAATTCAAGATGTCATCCTTAGTGTGTTATCAGAAGACATAACAAGACTTTATTACTTTAATTTTCACATTTTTTATTGTTATGTAGAAAATCAAGGTTAAGGAAGTTACCATATTTGGTTCCTTACCCATAAAAAATCCCAAGAAGTAGCCTAAATATTAAAAAACACAAGATAAACATATGTAAGGTGAAAGGAGCATGTATTTTAGAACATTAGAACATGACTTTTATAACATTAGAACAACATAAGTGCTGATCCAGACACCTGTCAACATACAGTACACATGATCCATTTGAACATCATTACTTACATTAGTACCATTACTTCATGGTACCTAACAAACAGGTACACTCACTGTTCATGCAGAGGTGGACCTTACAGACCCTGTAGACCACATTGGACTTGAGATTGGTGACTCACTGTCCTCACTGTGACTGTTGCTGTCACTGTCTTGTAATGTATGTGGAAGTTACCAAAAATAGTCACTTGCCCGATAAAGGGTTAAGTGTCTCCATTTTTCTTTTCATAGTTAGGAGCACTGAGAATCAGTGTGAAGCCCTGTTGTATGTGCTCTGATGATTGTTATTTGCAGGATAAATCTGTTGTGTTTTTGAGGGTCTGAACGTGCATGAATAGCCACACAGTTTTGCACACTCATCTGATATGGGGTAAGATGTTAAATTTATAGGTTTTGGAAATGTGTGCTGCAAAATGAGCTACTGAATGTAGACCCACCACTGGTCTACATGGCCTAAACTTATATTACACCCAACATTTTTATATTTGTTCCATGAGGATGTATTAAATTATTCCCAATAGTCTATTCTCTTTATTTCATAGTTTTTATCTTTGCATTCCTTTGCTTCCTGTAGTGTATGTATATGTTAGAGTGTTGGTCCAATCATATTTCAGGAATCACGTGTTGCCGGGTAAAACAAATCTGCCTTGGGGCCTTCAGAATCAACAGTGCAGCCTTTGGAGCTTGATTTAACCAGTCAGATTTCACGTTGGCCATACATTGCAAATCTAGCAGGCGTACAAAAATGCCAGTATTTTTACATCATTTGATTGGAGAGCGACAAGTCAGAGCGACCTCAGCTAGTAAACCACATCTGTTTTACATAAGGTAAAATACATTGGTTTGTGTGTAACAGATGTTTTCTCAAACCACAATGGCCGACAGAGGAGAAGAAATGGATTCAGCCGCAGACATACTAAAAAAAATAAGCGGTAGTTTTGGTGAGTATGATGTATTCTATTAACATTTGTATGTTTTTGTTATTTTATCCAGTAAATATTGCTGACTGCGCTTTAGATAATGTGCGTGGAGCAGTGAACATAGACCTGCTGAGTCATGTTCACTGGGTTCCTTGCTATATGAGATACCTGTCTGTGATGCAATGCCCCGTTATATTTGTATAGTATTGATATTAAAAGGTGGATTAGACCACGCAGAACACCACTGAAGGCCTAGGTGTAGAATACATTAGAGGAAGGAAGTCCACCATTTCTATTTCAATAGTTTTGCTGCATTATTGCTATTTCTAGTCTATGCACTTTAATAAACTCTACCTAGAGACTGAGTGACTTCATACTTAGTAACATCTAAAGACATTTATGGTGAAAAGCTGTCGCTGTGCAATGCTCAAATGGTGAATTGTGATGTTTCACCACAAAATAGTAAGTTATCATAACTCAATAATACATGGTAATACTGTATATAGACTACACATTTGATTAGAGTGCCATTCTTAACACATCTGAATATTAAGTCAAATCACTTTATTTATATTTACGACATATCCTTCCAAAAAAGCAATATTTTGCTCACATGTTTGGAATAACTGATTACCAGTAAAATTTAAAGTTTACTGTTTTAAAAAATGCTATTATTATGGGACTAGGAGACCTGGAAATACATCCTAAATGTTATATATTGCACTTTATTTCAAGCAGAGGCTAATAGGTGATTGAAGTGTATTAAACGCCATATTTGTTTACTTCCACAATACAGTCCATGATGCCTTGGTTCACAATTTTAATGCTAAAGATCTGAGTCGGCATTGATTTGATAATATGTTGTTATAGAGAGTGCATTTTATTAATACAATTATGAGAAAATCCATGATAAATGTTTGGACCTTTTTTTTTTCTAGCAAGCAAACATAGAGCAAATACACCTTTAGCATCTAGTTTTAAAGCTTAGTGGACCTTGATTTTATTCAGTTAATTAGTTCAATTGCATTGCTCGACTGCATATTCTCTTACAATAAACAAACAGTGACCTGCATTTAATTTTAGGCAGTGCTGCCAAAAGATATTTTATTTAGGATTTTGCATTAGATTATACAGGAGGGTATCAGGTGACATTCACCCTTTCCTGTTTTCTCAAATGCACTGTCATTAAATCTAATGTATGTATGACTATGGATTTTTTTCCGATTTAGTTTTTATCCCAAAATGATGTCCAAGGGACATAATGAATGGGGTTTAGTAGGGTGTGAAAGGCTCAGGCTGCTGACACAAGGAATAATACTCTTGCTGCCGTTGTGAGAGTTAACCACACAGCACACTTCATGTGGCACATGCATATTAAAGTACTTGACATTTGGCATCCGACCTCCATGTGGAAAGTGCCACAGTGTGAGACAGTGTGTTTTCTGTCATGGCAGTAGGTGACTGGTGACCGCAGAGAATACTTCAATCTGCCACTCAGGGTTGGAGAGTGACTTAAATCAGAAATTGTTTGTGTAAATGTGTGTGAATATTCCTGAATACATTTATTTGTGTGTATAAAGGTGAGTACATTTGCACATTTTGCTGTTGTGTTGTACCAGTGGGCGCATGTGTCAAGTGTACATGTTTGTGAGTGCTCTCTGTTGTGTGTCTGCATATGTTTGAGTGTGTACTTGTGTGAATATATGTGTGTGTCCAGTCAGAAGTGACCAGTCGTCACCGAGGTCTGACAGAAACCAGGTATCAGAGAGACACGGTGTCACCTTGTCACCTCCGAACTTTTCTCTTGGGGGCTCAATTGTGCGTGCATGTGTGCATGTGTGCTCTTGTATAACAACCAGGTTGAATTTTTAACCACTGAAGGGAAACGTTGACCTAAAAACTTGACTGGTGTTCACCTTCACATGGGCCTTTAAAGGGCTGGGTTAGGATTCGGTTTTAGGTTTAGGTTAGGGGAAGGCATTCAGCTGTGATGGTTAAGGTTAGAGTAAAGGGCAAGGAATGAATTATGTCAATGAGTGTCTCTCAGTGCTATTTGGCTCAAACCTAAGTGTGTGTGTGTACAGTATGTGTGTGTGTGTTTCATACCACACCTCTCTTGAGACCCCCCCCCAACCCTAGCCCACCTCGGGCACAGTGCATGGATGACACAGATGGAAGGGTCCCATGAGTGAAACTCAGGTGACGGGGTGGCAGCTTGTGTGCGTGGTTCGCATCTCTTGAGATTCACAGCCTCCTTTAGAGCAAGGATGACAAACACACATGCACCGATTTGACATAACGAAAGTTGAGCTCTGCTCTTTCAGGAGCTTGATGGCGTAGTCAGTCAATATCAGGGTCAGGGTCAGAGGAGCATAGGAAGGTGAAGGTGGAAGAAGTAAAAAGAGCAATATAAATAACTACTGTATAAAGCAGTTTCACAGATAAGCAGATATTTGTTACTGAGATTATCACAGGCAACAAACAACAAAAAACTGATACAGATCATAGACTTCTACAATGAGTAAAAAGACTTGTTACAACATGTAAAAGGTTATACTTATAGAAATACTGACATAGTTGACATTTAGCTGCTTAGAGTGAAAACAGCTCTGTAAACTGTGATACGTGATAGAGCATTTGTATTTACCGACAAGATCTCATCTGATTATATGCCAAGGGAGTCACTTAACGTGCAAAATCCACTTTTTGTTTATGCCTGTTGAGTAGCTCAGGTGGAAGAAAAGCATCAGTGAAAATGATAAATTGTGAATCAGCTCTGGCGCTGGAAAATAAAGCATATAATGGTCGACCGTATCTCTCAGTTTGTATACGTTTCAAAGGCACAGTCAGCTACTAGCAGGGTACAACTAAGCCAATAATACTGTGATACATTTTTAATGAACGTTATTGTTTACAAAGCACAACCATCCTTTTACCATCATTAATACTTCAGTGGCCTGGTTAATATTAACAACAGAACCATGCAAAGATACAAGATACAAAGCAGATCATGGGTTTTTCAACTTATCATTACT
>JAPQRQ010000009.1:14352140-14368736 GCA_037367365.1 Apogon talboti | reverse complement strand
ACACACACACACACACACACACACACACACACACACACACACACACACACACACACACACATACATACATACACACACACACACTATTCCTTTCAATTTCACACATGTCAGGGGAGAATCCCAACCAGGCAGTCATATTAAACCACCTCATTATTTATGCAAGGGGAGAGATTGCCAGTCCCCGATTCGCCTCATAAAATGTTAATATATTCATCGGGAAATTGTAGTCTTTTAATCTGCCCCACCAGAAAAACACTTATCTGCCACCACTGCGCCATATTGTACAGTAGCTCTCCCTCTCTCCTTAGTGTAATTCTGTTTCTAGAGTATATATCTTTCACCCTCTGGTTTTTTCCCCCTCTCTTCTTCCTCTGTACCTGTCCCACTCTTCTCTCTCCTGCCATCAAAGATGAAACTGGTAGGAATTATGTGAAGGATGCAGTTTTTTAATTTATATTTTTAATCAAGCACGATTTGCTGAGTAAGATTTAGGACGTTGTTACTCAAAAAAAAATCTTAACAGTACAGCAGCGTTTTAGAAAAAACGTACCAGAGAAAAAAATTAGACATATACAGTTTTATTAACTTGAAGTCTTGTAGTTTGGGGGGAAGATAAAAGATGAATGCTTAGATTACTTAGTCAATATTTATTTATTAATGATACTTTAACCCATATATAACAACTCACTTAACCATAAATATCTCTACACTGGAGAGGGATAGGACTTCTTTAGCTGTTTGTCTATTTTTCTTTTGTTCTGCAATAATTAATTCATATATCTTAATAGAACTGAATCTAATAACACATTTTGTGGATGTGTATCTATATTATTGAGCTAATGTACAAGAACCACTACATACGGAAAAAAAAACATATTTAATTGTAAAATCATTATCCATATTCTGCTCTTTCCTCATCTTTTTTTCTGTAGCTGGCGTACAAAAATATCTCTACTCCTCCTGTTTTATTAAAAAAAAACAAAAACATTTCTATCACCTAAAATGAAGCAGTGCTAGCTAGCTGAAAATTACCTTGGTTGCTATGCAACGGCAGCATCCGTGCAAAGCCCTGTCATTTCCCAAGCCAAACTAATATCCCATAATAACCTCAAATAAGCCCTCTGCCTGTGTGTGTGTGTGTATGTTTGTAGTTGTGTGCGTATCAGATGGGGAGAGGAATGAGAGACTGTGTATTTGTGATTTCATTTGTCCCTGCATACATTTGTTCATTATGCTGGTCTGTCTGTCTGTTTGTCTTTTTTGGCTACAGAAATTAGATTTCAATGAGGAATAAAATCAACTCAAGAAGGACACCAAGAAAAAACAAACAGCTGATGCTACAGGAAGTAAATACTGATGGAGAGTTTGCATAGAAATCAAAACTAAATATTGTGTTAATGTATGAAGAAAAATCCTTTCTGGTGGGAATTGTGTTTCTCAAACGAGCTCTGAGAAATGCAAAAACATGATGAGGATTAGCACAAACTACAAAAACAACAACGCAACTATTACAGGGTTCCTACAGGATTCTACAAGTTAAATGTAAGACTTTTTAAGACCTTTATAAGACAAAATTTAATGCCTATTTCACAGCCATACTGGCAAAAATTCCTGACTCCTAGAATTTAGGGAAATGTATTGATTTATGCTTTGATTCCCACCGTTCTGAGTCATTTCTCACCGGGGGCTGCAAAGTTAGCAATAATTGGTTCCTAATTTTAATATAAACTGTTGGAACGGGTGGAACTGAGTCAACTAATGTTAATTTCTTTGCAGCTTGGACATTTCCCAGACACAGTTAAACACAACACAGCCAACAAGTTTATGGCAACATAACTTAAGACCTACCATATCAAATTTAATACCTTTTAAAGACTTTTTTAAGGTATTAAATGCAGATTTGGAAATTCAAGACTATTAAGACTTTTTAAGACCCCGTGGTGACCCTGTATTAACTATTAAAAATACTGGAATTCTTTTCTATCATGACTATCATGTTAAGTTTCATTATCCATAATTACTAGTGAATACCAACAACAGGCTAAATTTTGTCAACTGAACTAAGAAAGTCTAATATATCCGTCTGTATGAAGACATCCTCACACCACTGCGGGTGGGCCATTACTATCTGAAACCCTGTAGCTCTGCTGAAATGTATTACAGAGTGTTGAGTGGAGTGACAAGTTGTTGCATGTGTGCCATTTACAGGACGGTAGCTGGTGTTACAACCGCGCACTACACAAAAAGAACTGTTGAAATGAACTCAGGAATGAAGGTCATTTTTAAAGTCCCTCAAAATATTAGAAAACGTCGAAGGGAGACTGAAAGACAGCTTCACCTTTCCCCCTCGCTGACCTTTCACGACTCAAATAGTCTTATAATATAATCCCGTCCAGTCCTCCGGCAAGAACCAGTGACTTTGGTGCGCTTACACTGTCTCGGTTTATTACGACTGGATCTATATCTAAAGCCTGAGCACATAATGTGGAGGTGTTTGCTCATTTGTATGATATATGTTTCCTGTGACTGTAACCTTTTTATTACATACTATATAGAGAATGTGCCCTACTTTTTTGCATAAATTCCTTTATCACACCTTTGAAGAGCATATACGAATGCCTGGCTTTCAAAAGTTCGATGTATTTTGCAACGTATTAGTGCATTTCCTTTCACTACTTTGACAGCTTTTTCTTGTTCTAAGTTTTATGTTCTGTCTGAACTCAGTGCATAGGTTTTTGCACGTGAACTCGCATTTTAATACAGGGCGGATAGAGATATAAACCCGACCCTTGCAGAAAATAAACTCAAAGTGTGGGTCAGACATACAGTATGTGTAAAGGAAATTCCTTCATGTTGCGTTCTAAGCGTACGATGGGTTAACAGTGCTTACTGTATAACCGAATATTAGACTTTCAATGAAAAAGAGGGGAATGAGTTCAGAGAATACTCGCAATACATCATCTTTCAATATAAACTTCTGACCCTTAAGTGTTGTGTTTGATGTTCTGCTTTATGATGGAGAAAAAAATACCTTCAGACATAAATAAATGTGTTGAAAACACTCCATTGACAGAATCACTTCCTTTACTGTCATAAAGATGAAATGCAAGACATGGAAAAATAAAGCAGGGCTCAGAAAATATACATAAAAGATCAATTACATCTTTTGGTGTCTAATATATATTTTTACATATTATATTTATGTATGCATCCCAAGAATCCTCAGTTGCATTTTGAAGCATTCTGTCTTATTATGTTCTGCACGCAAAGGTATAGAAGAGACTAAAAAGAACACATACTCTTACTTTGTGTCCTCCAAAGAAAAATGTCAGCATCTGTCATTTCAGCAAATGCATAAATGCTATTTTGAATGATTCATTTATGTCTGAATGCATTTGTTATGTTTTTGAATGATACGCTGTCCACAATGACACGATTACATTAAAGGATTGAATTCTACATCCATCGTGAGTTCAGGGAAATTAATAGGTTTCAATAAACTGTTTCCCAAATGTCAGATTTATTTTTTTAATGACGCATACCTTACTATTGAAAGCTTCTGAAAGGGAATATTTCAGCCTGTCTTTGCCAATGCTTTCAATCCAAACCGCCTTCAAAGACAGTGATGACAGCTAACAGAAAAGACTGCACTGAACAGGTAAAGGTCTTTTTTTTTCTGCTTTTACTGTTTAAACCAAGCCATACAACCCACATCAAAATAAACTGGAAAAAATGTTGGCTTTCAAAACTTGTAGTGATTTAAGTCCAAGTTGGGCTCTCAGTACAAACTTCAGTCTAAACTTTCTTCAAAAAAAAAAAAAAAAAAAAAAGGGAGAAAGAAGAAGAAGCAGCGTTGGCCCTGACAGCATGTAACAGTATGACCTTCTGTACTTTCCAAATATCAAAAGACTCATTTCAACACCCATTCATTCACTTTCACACATTAATGTAACACATTCCCTGGTACAATAGGCCAACATACAAACACACGCAGATGGCAGGCGCTGGGATCAATCCAATGTGTGTGTGTCTGTGTGTGTGACTGTGGCTGTAGGAGGTTGACAGGCAGTGTTTCTGTGATTGTATGTCCAGTCCAATTCTGTCACTGCCTGCCTGTTACGTGACGCTTAATGTACACGCAGGGAACGCAAAAAAAAAACCAAAAAAAAAAAAAACGACCACGCGAGGTGATGGAGCTATTTTAAGTGTGTGTATTTAAACAAAGCCACACATGCAAACATATGCATTTTTGTGTTTAAGCGTCGGAACGTGCGCGCAGAAGCACAGGCAGACGCAGAAACAGACTTTACTCAGTTACTCGGTATTTCTGGCATGGCGATAAAGCTCTTGAAGCCATCGGAATGAATAATATCCAACAGACTTGGTAGGCTGGCTTGGATTCTCCAGCCAACCCTCTCTGGTTTGATAAGATTGTGTTAGCCACCACCTCGCGCCGCCTCAGACTTCAAACAGTTACATATTGCCCTGGAAATTGTCGCAGGGAGCGCGTCAGGCAGATAAATTCATTTCTGATCATACATCTAGCTCAATTTATTTATAGTACCGCCAGCCAGGCAGGAAGCGAGGATGAAGGATGAAGGAGGGTGGGAGGAACAGCTGGAGTGAAATAAGAAGAGATGGAGAGATGGAAAGTGAGATGAATGAAGGAAAGAGTAGTTCTACCCATGAAAACTCTGCCTCTGCTCCTCTCCTCCCTCAGTTCCACTTCTGTGCACACTCACTGAAACCATCACAACAGTAGCATCTTCTGAGTTGACATCAGAGAGGGCGTGCACGTGGTAAACATGCTCGGAGTTTGCGTCACGGTCATGGATTTCTTGTCGCCCTTTGTTTAACCCTTTTAAGCCATTATAACCAGCCGCCTAGGTGTCTTCATGTTTTCTTTGCAATAAAAGTGTCAGGAAATGTCGTTTTTGCCCATTCTTTTGCACCTTTGTTTTCAGGAAGAACTTAACTTTCAATATGTGGCCATTAATTATGTTTATAATAAATAATAAATGCTTAAAACAGTGTGTTTTAGTAAAAAAGAAACAAACTGACTTGAAGTTTTTAGCATATTTATTACCAGAAACAACTGTAAATGTCCATATTGAAACTTTTCGAGATTGCAGAAATAAACTTTAAACTATTTTACATCTGCTCAATCATGCTTTTTGGTCTTGAACATTCAGTATCCATATTATGGCTTCATATTTTTTTATTTCCAAGCGTTTTTTAGCCTATGTGGAAGTCTCTGTTCCTTTCTACTCGTAATAGAGTCCCATATTGCTGATGTAAATTGTTATGTAGTGCCAGAAAGCTCGGGATGTCAGCTTTCTGATGTCAGTTGAATGTTGTGGATAGCACAAATGGTTCAGGAGTTACAGTCATTTGAATGAGTGCAAAATGCAGAGATTTCCATTGTTAAAGGGTTAAACCTTGCAGGATGATCACACTGCACGATACACCTACAGCACTGACCTCAACAGAAGCCAAAAAAAATAATAATAATTGAGTTTAACATCAGTGGCGCGAGTTGAATTAGATTCTTAGAATTCACAACACATCTCTGTCTCAACTGGGATCACTTAAAGAAAATCAAATTATGTGCAGAAGCTGGGTATCAATTCTGCAAATGTTGATATCTTACCAATTGCCTGGATTCTGGTTGCTTAATCATAATGTGATTTAATACAGAAAAAAAAAGCCATTACTTATTAAATATACTCTATAAAAAGACTGAAAAAAGTGCTTGTCGGCTAATTGAGCATCATATTACACCTAAGGCTTGTTCTATGTTCTAAATTGCTTTGAACATGTAAATCACACCAGGCAATAACACATGAGTGAAAGGAGCATGACTTTTGACATTTTCCCACAGTGTGATAAACATCAGTTTATAAGCACATCATCTTATTATCTTTTTCTCCTCCAGATGACATTTCCTACCAACAAACAAACCAACTTATTACCTGTAATGAAATGTAACATTACTTCTTTTGGTTTGACCTTATGATACCTACAGTACCATAAGCACTTCTGCAAAATGAGTGTTATCTTGTGTAACTACTCTAACTAGTCTTTCTTTCAGAGTGCAAACTCAGGTACATGATGTTACTTCCTAACTGTGGCTTAACCAGGTCACGTATCACAGAGGAATGAAACCAGACCTCTGTATGAGAAAGAAAATGTAATTGACATCATGTCACACAGCTGTGGATGTGTGTGTGGAGGAGTGAGACACCTCATCAGGTCGTTTCACCTTTGTGTTTTTTGTTTTTTTTTTTAACACACTCTGCACAGATGCCTCTGCTAACTTCCTGCTCTTAGCTGTTTTAAGTCTCGTTGTCTCACCTCCTGTTTTCATTACATACACATCAACGTTTTTAAAAAATCTTACACTAAACACCTTTTTACATCTTTTATCTGAACATTACCTTCAGATGATAACTGAAGACATTCCCAGCTCTGTCTTCCACATTATTGGCATAACAGTCTCACTGTTGGCAGAAGGTGTAAGATGACATCTTTACGACCGTTATTTCACCTCCAGACTGATCAGCGTGGGGACAGTAGTTGAGGTTGAAGTGTTTGCACTGTAAGTGAGAACACAGAGATAACATAACATGCTTTTTGGTCTGAGTTCAATTCCAGCTTGTTGAGTTGTTACGAGCTATACTAAAGTTTACAGCACCCCTTTATGTGTGGAGAACGCTTTATTAAACTGGGACTGTGGGACTGTGTATGTGAAAAGCAGATGTTTTCCTGGAATCTTGAATAACAGACAAGTCTGTCTTTGATGGGCAGCTTTTTGTCAGACTGAGGTGATTGTATTTTTATTGGAATCAAACTTTGATCCATTGTCAGAAACTAAATGTAACAACGGCCTTTTGGGATGTTTTTCAGAGTTCAAGGGCAGAGTCAACCAGAGAAAGTCAAATTCACACGTTAGAAAAAAAAAAAAAAAAATCTACATGAGTGTAATTATTGTCCGAGGTCTACAAAGGTGTGAGGCCCGTTTTCTCAACTCTGCAGTGATGAATCACAGCAATCACATGTGCAGTGTAGAGAGCTTTTGCAGATGCAGAGTCACCGAAGGGAATAGAGTACAGAGTGTATATATACAGGATAAGGCTGACAGCTACCAGGACAGACAGTGACAGTTATGGCTGTGCATTACAGCTGCAAACTCGCACTTCCTCAGTAGTGATGACATGTTGACCTTTTCAGTATTGGATGTTCTCATTGCAGTGCAGGTGATAGTATATGTCAGGTGACAAGTCAGGCAAGTGGCACGCTATAAATGTCTAATGAAGGAATTAATGAATGGGTAACAGAGGCACACTGACACAGCCAATGAGCACACACTGGAACAAAATAGGAGTTACAAATAACTTTTGTGACTTTGTTAATGAAATTATTACCTAATACAACAACAACACACATTAAGTGATAAATTTCTTGCTTCTTCTGTTTTATTTTATTAGTGTTGTTGGAAATTTGTGCAAAGAGACCCAGCAATGATGAAAATATTGAAATGAACAGAAGTAACAGAGAGAGAAAGATGATCTAATAATGGAATTAAATGATCTACACTTTCCAGACACTAAACTGTATTCCTTATATCCTTGAAGATGTAAAATCCACTGCATTTATGTTAATATTAAAAGTTTAGTACACTCAAACAGAATAGACTTATATTGACTAGATACTGTGCACCATACAACGAAAAGTAATATATTCTTCATGATATAATAAACTATGTGACATGTAATAATCCATTTAAAATATATTTCTATTTACTGGTGGCTGATGCATGAATGGAGAATAAGTCAAAAACAACTGTAGCAATATTTTTTGTGTAATTTTCTGTATTTATTTTCCCTTTCTGTCTCTTGGTTTTTGGTGTGTAGATAGAGATCCGTAGTTATTAGTACACACTGAGTTATTACTGTTGTCTGAAACATGTGAGAACGCCAAAGGGTTTAATCTCCAAGCATTCACATAAAGATCCTCTTTTTAGTTCCAAACCCAATAGAAAATTCAGTCATTATAGGAAAATGGCAAAATTAGAGCGTAATTATACTGGTAGTGTTGACTGTTATTTAAAAATCCCCTTCAGTCATGTTATAAAACACAATAACAATAGTCTGCATTGAATAATAATTTATGTTTACATGGATTTTCTCCAAAAAACTGAAACACTTCTTTACACAGTTGTTAAATTGACACTTTCTCCTCCACTTGTTGTAAAATGTGCACTACTGCTTTGTCGCTGGTAGAATAAATCGTTGTGGACTGATCGATTCAAAAGTCTATATCACGCAAAATAAAAGTTGCATTTGAGATTATGATTTGCTGTAAAATGTGTTACATCTCACAAATCCTGCCTCTTACATTGAAACTTTGAATGTACCATAAATGCAAAGAAATCAAGTGTCAAAGGCAGACGTCTTTCTGCACAATTAAAGCCGATTAGAATGAACAAACATTAAAGTAGTTATTTTTTAATGGAGGCGGTGATGAGGTTGTCATGACTCACCCTGCTCCGTCTTTATTGATCCTGTCACAATTTAGTACATGACGCTAATAAGTGGGACAAGAGACACAATGGACGTGTTAATGTTAGAATAAAAGACAGAAGGACGTGATGCAGGGAGGTGGGTAAAAAGGGCTAAAAGTAGTAAGAGGTGTAGGGGAAGCCTGCAGAGGTTGTTCATCAGTCAGTGTCAGCCCGAGATGTGGGGGTGGGGAGAAGGCAGGTAATGAGCACATGTGACGTATAACCATAGTGATGCAAGCGTGGATGAGCAAGAACGGCAGAAATGTGAACAGACAATATGTAAGTGTAGTGTTAATGTACATGTGCTGGGGGCATGTTACAATGCAACACTGCATCTTCACATTGCAAGACTTCAATCTGATGGGTTGAAATTTACTTGCACAAATCGCTTCAGTGGAGTCCTGTGGATGAGGGTTTTTAACCGAATGCTATTTACTGTGTACTCATGGGGCTTTTATGTACATAACAGCAGTGCTGGCTCTACCTGCCTGTTGACATTACGGGTTTTTTTTGTCACTTTAGACTGTGATGTTTGACATGGGATTGAGGTCGGTGTCAGAGCGTTTGTCGGTTTTCTACATCACTACATTGTAAGCACAAAGGAGCTTTTTCACAGTAATATGATGATTGTTTGTGCTGTGATTATAATTAACAAACACTTTAAATGATTATCAACTTGTCTTGAACAAACAGGATCTTCATAATGTAAATTTCTCGTATATTCATTGTTTTACATCTAACTAGACTGTTTTGATCAGGATGTCACATGAATAAGGAGAACTAGAGACAAAGTTACAACGCTTAACCATTGTGCAACTAGAAAACAGAGGGTTATGGTGTAGAAAAATAAAATATTGTAGTAATAGTAATCTGACAGAACAATACACATGTGCATACATAATCATAGGATGTGATACAAACGCATTACTGACCTACTTAGATCTGCTCGTCTTGACACAAATATTTACTTAGAATAAAAATACTTGTGTTAAGTTTCCCTCCTCTGCATCTCACAAAAGTGTTTTAATCATTCTCACATCCCAGAGACCTCATCTTCTCAGCTCAGCGTCTGTTTCCTCCTCCGTTCTTTTACATACACTCACATTTCCTCTTTCCTTTTTCTTTCTCAGTTCATCCACCTTCGTTTCCACCCTGCCTCCTGTCAATTTCTCTTTTCTTAGCTGTTGTTTACATCAATAAATCCTTTCTCCAGTCTCTCCCTATGTGGTCTCTGTCATTTATTTTCCTCATCTTCCTTTGCTGCCCTCTCTCGTTTTCCCCCTCTTTCTTTTATTTCCTGCCTCCATCCCTCCGTCCTGCTTCATCCTCGTCAAAAAGAGACAGAGAAAAGACAAAATTCAGTAGTTATTAAATCTGACTTCATTCACCTATTTATTCATTCATTCATTTCCTTTCCCTCCCTCCTACTACCTCCCACTCCTCTATCATCCTCACTTTCTTTTCATCCTACAGCCATCTCATTCACAAGAGATTCGATAAAAGAGCAACTGGATCACGGATCTTAAGTATATGAGATGCAGCCTTTAATCACGCTGATGTTAAAGAGATTATCTATAGATTGTAATCTCTATCTCTGTGTTATCTAACTCTATCCCACTTAGCATGCTGATAGCCCACAAAAGAATTTGATTAATATGGGAACTGACATCCATACGCTTAGAAAACCTGATGTTGGAACAAACACAGGGTATTTGCATATATACTGCAGGTCATTCTGGAGAATGGGGGCAGAACAAGATGGGAAACGTGGAGAATGAAAGAAGAGAGATAGTGCCTGACAAGAGAAATGTCATGGAGTGGTAAGAGGAAATAAACCTTACTATCTGCTATTTTGAGAGGGTTAAACTTGTTTGTTGACGTCCTTCTGCTTGTCACTTCATAAATATCAACGAAAGTGTGACTCATCATCCTCTTTGCTTAGTTAGATGAAGGTTTAAGGGTCAAAATCTGCAAACCTGAACCACCACATACTGCCCAACGTGATCTCAACTAGAGTAGACCAGCAAAATAATAGGCATAATAAGTTATAAACAATAATCCCAAGTTTTGTCTTTGTTCTAGTGTGAAAAATGTAAAATTACATTATGAAAATGTGAATGTACAACCTGAAATTTCTTAAGAAAAATAAGTGTAATTTCAACAATAGTACTGCATGTCTCAGTGTATTATTAACACAATTTACAGATCGCAGTGGATGTTGAAATTGCACTTATTTTGCACGATATTTCAGGTAGTTAATTTTTTTTTCAGGTTATTCACATTTTATTGTGACAGGATAGCTTGTAAATTGCAATATTTTCAACATCTAATTTTACTTTTTTCACATTAAACCAAGAAGAAAATTTGGAGTTGTCATTAGTTCCAGGTTATTATGCTATTATTCTACTTGAGATCATACTGGGCTGCATGCGGCCCCTGAAATAAAACGAGTTGGACACCCTTGACTGTTAATATCTTCAGTGTAATTTTTGCATTTCACAAATTCATGCTGGTTTTGGTGCGTGGGTTGTATGTATGACACTGCTGTGGCAGAGCATGACATGTAGCGATGGGCCAAGGTTTGGATCAATCCCTGGCCCTTAGCTACATGCCATCCCCTCTTCTTGCTTTTCCAATAATTAAACCACATGTTCTTTATAATATAGGCTATCCCTTTGTCAGAAGAATATACAGTATATTGTGTGTGCAGTGACTTATTCATACATCATGAAGGTCACTGAATAGTTTGAGGAATTTGCAAAAACTGAGTTGTATGCCATGGTTTCCACAGTCACCAGATGTTGACCTTGTAGAGATAAAAGATTTTGTACTCGTGTGTTAAATAGCAATCTTCACAGCCAGGCTGGGGCTTGTTTCTGGGTTATCTAGCGAACGCAATTTTAGCACACCCTTTAATGCAATTAGGAAACTAACGATGGTTTAGCAAACGCAGGGGCTTAAGGAATGCAAAGTCCATTTCTGGGCTGGTTGTATTTGTTAATGTTAATGCAACTATTTGTTAATGAACGAACGCTTCCGCTCCCGCTGTTCCCTCCTCCGTTTCAAGGAGATAAATTTATGACAACAGTATGTATGGTGTTCTAATTTTATACTATTTGGAATGCGATGGAATTCGCCCCGCCCCTTCCATTTTTCTCTGGATCCATCACTATTATCAAAGATATTATCAAAATTGTGTTCAAAATCTTTTCTTTTAAAAAATATACATAATATATCAAAGGAAGTACATTACACGAATTTCTTTCCCCCAAATGAATGAATCTGTCAGCATTATTGTTAGAATAAAGAATTATTAGCCCATATTCACATACACATATTGTAGCGTCCGGCTCAGTGTCTAAGGATGACCCGAGTTATTCCGCACTGGTGACTTTATGAACAGAACTCTGAATGGTTACTGTTGGCTGTAACCACACCGAACAACAGGGCAAAAAGAATGTATAGAAAAACTTAACTCTGCTTCGTTCCCTCATCCAGTCACTCATCAAACTCATAACTCATCACACACACTGGTTCACTGGCCCCGCCCCCAAACTGCTCTCATTCATTCACCCATCTCTCAAAGCCACGCATATTCTGTCTTCTGTTGTACTATGCCCTGAGGTAATCTATATCCATAAATCAATGCAGAGAACACAATTCAGTGAGCAGATAAATAATATATATTGAAGGAAAAACTTTACAGAAATAGAGTGAAATGAAGCTACAAGAATATATCCTCATTCTACCACAGACCTCCGCAGGTCCTTATTAAAATCAGCCCTGTAACGCAGAACTTAATGAGCGAAGATTTTTAACTATCCGGCCCCCAAACGGGATAATGCATTTTGAGTTGCGTTGGGGTTAATGAATTCACAAGTGAGCCCAGAAATGGGAAGACACAAAATGCGTTACATGGACGCATTTTGCGTTGCATTGGGGTTAAGGATTTAACGAGCGAGCGCAAAAACGAGCCCCTGGTTGGTCCAGAGGGGTTGCGGTGCTGACAGTCTGTAAAATGCCTCTATCAGAAACCTGAAATCTTTGCTGTTCCTAGTAATTTCTCTTCTGGACTGAGATATCGGTCGTTTTTCCAGGAATCTGTTGGATGCCGTTTGGGTGTTAGAGCTCCCACTGCTCCTATTACCACTGGAACCACTGTGGCCTTCACTTTCCACATCTTCTCTAACTCCTCTTTAACCCCTTGGTATTTTTCCAGCTTCTCAAGTTCCTTCTTCTTGATGTTACCGTCACTTGGGATTGCTACATCGATCACCGCAGCCTTCTTCTGATGTTTGCCAATCATCGTGATGTCTGGTTGGCAGGTCATCACCAGTTTAACAGCCTGGATCTGAAAGTCCCACAGGATCTTGGCTGGGTCATTCTGCACCACCTTTGTGGGTGTTTTCCATTTTGACCTTGGTGCTTCCAATCCATACTCGACATAGATGTTCCTGTACACTCTGCCAGCTACTTGGTGATGGCGCTCCACGTATGCCCTTCCAGCCAGCATAGTACACGCTGCTGTTCTGTGCAGGACTGTCTCAAGGGCATCGCTGCACAGTCTGCACCTGGGATCCTCCAGAAGGACCGGAAAGCAGACGATAATCCTACTCCAGATGTCACAGGTGACTAAGTTTGCTCCTGTTGAGCCTTGTACACCACAGTTTGGTGTCCTCTACCTCTATGTTTTTATCACTGGACAATTAGGCTACAAAGGTAACAAAGGAAGCTAATGGTTGGCTGATGGTTGGTGAGGTTGAGGCCTGTCAGGAACTCAATTGTCTTTTTTTCCAATTAAAAAAAGCACAGAAACATTAAAATCACAGGCTTATGACAATTATTCTAATCATTAATCCCTTACTGCCTAAATTATGTATAAAAAAATCAATTATTTGTGTTGTTGGTGTCAAGCAGATGCTAAATTAGATGGAGAGTGTTCATTTGAATATAGCACACACAATAGCTATGATGCAAATTCGTGGCATTAGGTGCAATTGGCATAATAGTAATTAAATAAATTTTCCACTCTTAGGTATTGATTAGTTCCTCCAGTCAACAATCCAAAAAGTGTTGAGTAGTACCTCATTACAAAAACAGTGGAATACTGAGGCAAATGTGTGACAACAGTCTACAAAGATTAAATCCTGTCCTGTCCTGTCCTGCCATGCCATGCCATGCCATGTCAAGCCATATCATGTCATGTCATGTCTTGTTATGTTATGTTATGTTATGTTATGTTATGTTATGTTATGTTATGTTATGTTATGTTATGTTATGTTATGTTATGGGCATTGTACATTGTCCAAATTATAAAGATGAATCTGATTTGTGACATGAATTGCATTAAATTGAATTGAACTAAGAAGAGAAGAGAAGAGAAGAGAAGAGAAGAGAAGAGAAGAGAAGAGAAGAAGAAGAGAAGAGAAGAGAAGAGAAGACGAGAAGAGAAGATGAGAAGAGAAGACAAGAGAAGACAAGAGAAGACAAGAGAAGAGAAATAAACCTTTCATTATTCATAACAGTATCATTATGGCTGCTTAACAATTCAGTGTTCATAAGAGGGCCTAAGTCATTATTGCTCAAGTGCTGACTCCTATGTTGAGGCTATAGCACTAATCACCCTACAGTACAACTCACACCATTATGGAAAACGCCTTGGGTATCTAGTATTTTGCTGCATGTCCACCCTGCAGCTGAATTCCTCGTTGACTGTTGCCAGGCATCTATAGAAAGGAACTATGTGTTTACGTCCAGCCATAAACCACAGGGTATGTGCTGTTGATATTAACTGTTAGAATATTTAGGTACGGTTGTGCTAGATGGATATGGAGGTTGGACATTTGATTTAGAACTATGGAAAGTTGCTTTACATTAAGCCTACAGCTAGAGCTGTGAATGTCAGTGAAAGACAAGCATTTGTTCTGTTAAGAACTTTATGGCGTCACAAAAGAAGAAATATAAAAGAAAAACAGAGAAAGTGGCACCTTAATAATTTACTCTCTCTCATTCCCCCTCTCTCTTTCTCTCTCTGTATGCCTTCAGAGGCGCCTTAGTCACTATAATCCGCTGAACGATGCTTTAATCACATCTTCGTGGGTCTCCACTTTTTAATTAAAGCCCGTGTTTCAGCTCATTTCACTGCGCATATTTAGAGAGCCGGTGGGACGCCAAGGCATTCATCAGACTGATAGTCTGACAGAGCGGCATCAGGACGCTTTTAAGCACAGAGTTTAAAGACACTGATTGGGTTTTGAACCAAGGGCACATGAAGGCACACACACAATTACAGACACACAAAGATCACGGCACATTCGCACATGTGAAATATATTTACAAAGTATATATTTGCTCTCTTTTTCCTTACATATATAAAACTCCAGATCTTTTAAACAATCCAATTCTTACTAAATGAATAACATTGCTTTAATGTTGCCTTAATTGCTTTTTGTCCCAGATTTCTATGCGTATATTGCGTGATCTCTAAATAAAATGTTATTATTTTAATTACCTCCCCCCTCTCCCCCTGCCCCGTTTAATCTTCATATTAAATATCATTTCATATGCGGGTCTTTCACCTGTCCACAAAGCAGAAGATGGTGTACAAACACAAACAAACAAACTAACCTGCAAAAGCACAGGGACGTGCTTCTGCAAGCATATGTATCTGCACAAACACAACCCAGGACTTATTTTCTCATCTTAACTTATACCCAGAATTCCACATTGCTCTTGTTCCTCTACTCACACCTCCTTTTTAGTCTCTTTATCTCCCTCTGTCACACACACATGCATGCACAGCCACACGCAGACACACACACATGCACATACACCCATTGCTCCATCAGTGATCATCACACAGTCTTCCATTAACTTCACAGCAAGCGGTTTTCCATCTCCCTCAGATTGTTCTTGTTTGTCATCCTAAGCTCTGCCTTCAATCATATTTGCCCACGCCTTTACAGCACATTGCCCATTTAATTGGATTGAGAACCCCGTTTTGAATATGTAAGAGCAGGAGCTGCATAATAATCAGAAATATTCAAATGAAGGACAGTGCTGTTAATTGACATTACTGGGTGTGTTGGAAAGGACAGAGAGTCATTTTTTTTACAGAGGGTTAACAATGATGTTGGCTTTACAAGAGGTTTGTTATGGACCGAAACCAGATGAAAAATACATAATTAGAATTTTCATTGAATCTTACATCTGGAATCTATTCTGTAGTTACATTAGTTATCACTTTCATTATTACACAGTTTTTTTTCTTATCATTTTATACATATTTTTCAGAAGATATTCCATTAATATATTTAGTATATGGCAGATTTCGACGTATTGTGTCCTACTTTTCAGCACCACACATGCAGTCAGTAGCGTAGCTTATGCTGAGCCAACATGTGTGCCCATTAACACATCTTTGACACTTTAAAACACAGCGTGTGAGATGTGATCAAACATTATTGATCATGCTAAACAAATAAGGTCAATGCTCCAGAGACTGAACAGAATATAGGGGAAAATAATGTTTAAAAAAAAAACAACTAAAAGTAATAATAGAAATGTAAAAAAATGCTGGTATTGGTCCAAACTAAGAAGAAAAATATTGACCTCAATAAAACTATGCACTAACACTTTCCGTATTTACCAAACTGGGACTAAACAGAAAGCGGCTGAATGTTCAATATTGACTATTTTGGTGAAGGCAGAGAGAATTGATGTTCCTTACACCAGATGTGTGTTGGTGCTTGAGGGGTTAATATCAGGGCTATGGAGTCAGAGCTCACACCTTACTGACTTGAGATCATGCTTTACTGAATAATGAAAGAGAACTGTCACTGTAACTGGTGAAGGGGAACTAAACAGTTCCCACTAAATGCCTTAAGGGTAATGGGCTGTGGCAAAGAAATTGTGACTAAGAAGGTGAAATAAATACTGCAGATGAACAGAGGGACTGATGGACAGATAGATAGATAGATAGATAGATAGATAGATAGATAGATAGATAGATAGATAGATAGATAGATAGATAG
>JAPQRQ010000009.1:14302625-14317152 GCA_037367365.1 Apogon talboti | reverse complement strand
ACACACACACACAGATACACACAAATACATACACACACATGAACTACAGGGAGAATAAAAGCAGAAAAGACAGGTCAGCAATATGTGCTTTACTAATCGTACAACATCTAATATTAAATTAATATTTTACAGTATTACTCAATCTACCCGAGAGAGAGAGAGAGAGAGAGAGGAGGGGGATTATCCTTTTTTTTTTTTTTTTACAGCAAAATATGTTTTCCATAAGCCTCTCCTTTACGATGTGTGAACCCTGCTCAGTAGCTTCTCATACATTAACACCTTGCCAAAACTCATTTACGACAAACACTGCAGTCTCACTTTTGCATAACATTTGGAGATGTTATGTTACTAGATACAGTTTGGGTTTGCAGTAGAAGCAACTGAATCTCCTGGGAGTGTTTGCCTTATTTTCCTGCAGGGATTATAGCTCTATGAAACTGTTGTAACTGTGAGACTTTGCACCACAAAGAGCAAAAAATAATCATATTTGCCTACCAGTGCATTTAGTAGTACTTACTACATTACAGCTCCCATGAGGGAGGCTGTTGTAGCAGATGGTGAAAATCAAAATAAATGATCAGACAGGAGAGCATGATTTCCCAAAGCGCTGCTCACTTTTGAAAGTACATCAGGACTGTCAGTAAAAAAAAAAAAAAAAAAAAAAAAACCCTGCAGAGAAGCCAGCGTACCACACCGCCACTGGCTGTCATGGGACACAGGGTACGGGTGTATCCATGTGAGAATAACACAAAGACTGGCACAAGTCTTGTAAAAGTTGTGATAATACGTGTAAAAAGAGACACGGACGGGAACAGAACATCCCAGCCGCAGAGCATCCACCCTGCTAAAGAGCCCTGCAGGTTAAAGGGAGACGGCTTAAACTGTTTCAGATCCCCAGGATGAGAATGAGTCGAGCTCTACCAGAGGTCTGACCTAGTCAACCTTCCTCCAGTCCCAAGTCAGTTTAAAGCAGAGACTATGCCTGTGGAAAAGAGCTGCAGCAACTGCCGCTCTCTGCTCGTAACTTTCTGTAATCGCTCTGCTCCCAGCTGCGGTGGGATTTCTATCAGCTGCTCACTGCTCAGGGTTTTCTACACGCACACGAAGAGAGAGAGAGAAAAAAAAAACCTGCTCCGTAGTGGGGCTTTCTACTGGTTCATTTTTCTTCTTATCACCATAACAGCTACAGAGTGTGACTGCTGCCCTGCAGTTGCCCTCTGAGCTGAGTGTGTTTTTGTACTCAGATGCAAGGTGGCACAAACGAGCACAGTCCACAGTCAGTGGAAATGCAGATGCACCTTCAGGACTGACAGCGCATCTGCTCAACCTGATGGATCAGACTCCCCTCCCTTAACGTACAGTGACAGAGAAAGAGAAAAAAGGAGGCAGGGAGAAAAAACAAGGGAAAAGGTGGGCGTTCCGCAGATACAGACTGTGCCATATTAGGGTTAGAAAGTTGTGGTTAAAAATAATTAACATTATTTATTAACCCTTTAAACCCTGAGACGTTATTCCAATGAAACGAGCTGCTCAAAACAGTGTGGAATAACTGACAAAGACCAAGAGAGGAATTGAAGTTTTACAGGATTTTTACAGGTGCACTGAGCATGCTCAGAAGGTCTATTCCATCAGCACATTTGGAAATTTTCCTTTTGAGGGAACAGTTGAATTTTTATGAATATTTGAAATAAATCATACATTCAGAATGCTCACCACAGACACGTCAGGGGTTGAAGGGTTTAAAACAGCCTTAAAGCCAAAGCTCTTGCTGTAGAAAATCTTCTCCACAAAACAAACTTTGGTTAATCACAGGTATTTTCAGACAAGTAAGGGTTAAATATGTGACTGACTCTTATAATTACCAATCACTACTCAGATTCCATCAAAGTTAATGAATGAATGAATGAAAAGTGGCTTGACTGATCCATAATGGCATGAAACATCAACTCATCTGTTTTTATATTTAGGTTTCCCATCAGTTTGGTTTGGTGTCCCTCATTGTGACATGATGACACATATATATGCATTGATGCATCAAGAATTCTGGATCAATCAGTCTGTCATCTGCAGAATTTTACATTTGTAGTGTTTTGACTCATTTGGAACCACAGTAAAGATGACACAAGGCATAGTATCACGACAAATAAATAAATAAATAAATAAAAAGTAATGCTGAGCTGAGATACCAGCAGTAGACCTACATTAAACTTCAGCAATTATTTATCCAAAAGTCACACTGGTTTCATTGATTTGGAAGAAATAAGAGGCTCTGATGTCTACCATGTTGGGCTTTGACTGTCTGGCAGACTTTCAGAGTTGATCAAGTTATTAGTTTTCCATATCACTAACCTTGTGTTTAGCATTGACTCACCCATGACCAAAAAGCCAACGGTAACAACACAAATTACTACCTTAAAAACAACCAAAGGATTATGTCACAGAACCCCAGTCCACTTTGTATATAGAGGGTATGATTTTTGATAACTGCATAACTTTTCTCATTAATGGTTTACATTTAATCTTTTTTACATTACATGCAACAATAGTGACAACATAACCATGGTGATGTTTAAGACACTGATAACACTGACACACCAAAGGTCCAAATAACATGAGACGATACTGTGAATGTAATCAAACGCTTCAGAAAAAACCTAAGTTCTGAGACTAAGTAAGACAGCTAAGAACATGTTCATGTACAGTATAATGTTAAAATGTAAAGTGCACTGGTTCGACTTAATGTGTAAAGTGCATCATTCATCTTGTAATCTGATATAGTGAACAACATGATAATTAAGTGACTCAACAGCGGTGTCACATTCTGAACTTTTCCCGTCACAGGCTTCAGTGATGAGTCCCCATGACATGTGATGCTCTGGGACTTTTAGGACTTGTAGACCTCTTTACACACACACACTCTTTACATATTATTTAAAGTGACTTTTGAAACCTGCAGGGCCACTGTTTCCATTCGTTAGATGTATAAATCACATAGATGTTTTTTAATTCATTGTAAATATGTGTGGTATTGTCATCAATGGCAATATTCTTTTGTTCTTTTCTGTTATTTCTTCTTTAGTTTGTGCTTTTTAATCTTTTTAAAGTGCTACTGCATATACCATTGACACATCCCACATCTGTGCACATAAGTCTATACAGATCATAGTGGTGAGAAATGTTCCATGTAATCTAGATTAATGTTATTATGATCAATAAATCATAATGTAGTGGAGGAGCAGTCTGCAAGTTAGTTTGAAAATCTTTATAAGGGAGAATCACAACCTGAGGCACTCATATGCTAAAAGGCCAAAGGTCACACTGGTATAAAGTTGCATTAACATACACACAGTGCACATTAGGAGTGTGTCAGCCCACGTAGCGTAGACGTATCCACAGGTAGCCACGTTATCTATTACTACGACAGACTTCATTTCCTGTTCCAGTCTTGCATAGTAACACATGGCATGAGTTCAAGTCTCACTCTCATCACTGGGCTCTTGCCTCCTCGGTTTAAGTGGCCCCTTGAACAAAGTGTTCAGCTACAGAGAGGACAACTGGAGAATGTGGTCTCACTGTCCACCGTGTTTCCCACTGAGAATGTAAACTGGAGTGCTGCTGTAATAAAAGCTCAGTGCTGGGTTGACTTTCTAAAAGGTGATACCCTATAAATGCTGATGACTGATACAACACTCACAGAGATTATATAGTGCTTGTAGAGCATGCTGTAAGGAATCTGAGAGAGGAGCTGGAAAGTGGAGATGCTATTATAATGGGAATAAATAATGCTACACTCTGGGGCTTTGACAATGAAATCTGACCGGGGACATAAATCTTCAGGGACGTAAATAAAGCAGGAATAGAAATTGAATATTTCTCTATTAGATGCAACGCCTTAAAGATCCTCCTCTTTTTACCTACGAAAAAATCTACAAAAGACTAACATACTAACACACAGAGAGAGAGAAAAAAAGATTTATGGAGAGCAAAGGAAAAGGGGCACAAAAAGAGATTAATGCAGACAGTAGACAGCATGAGAGACAGAGAGAAAGAGACAGGGATTATAGGTACTTTTCTTTTGCAGCCTCATCACAAACAAATAATCCGATCGTCATGAGCCAGCCAGGCAATTAATATTCAAGGAATTAGTTTTCTTTTAAAAAAAAAAGAGGAGAAGGAGATTTAGATTATTCCCCCCCTCCTTTTCTGCATGAGGATCCATTTTGTGAGCTTAGGCTATAAACAGCTTGAAATCACTTTGACAGCCTGCTCTATCTCATGGAGTACACACATATGCCAGCACACAAACACATACACACACACATACCATGGGGGGATTTTAATTTCAACCTGTGAAATTGTAATTGCCTCTCCTGTAAGAGGCAAAGGATTGTGGGAAAGCAAAGTGCAAATTCTTGTATATCAGTTCCGCTATTTTTTTTCTTTTTTTTTTAAGCCTTCATTACCTATTTTTACAATTTTATTTCTTCTTTGTAAAGTTTCCATTTATGTCTTTCTTCTTGCACCTTTTTTCTGCTCTCTGTTGTACAGTCTCAGACCTGTCGTACAGTGATGAAGCGAGGTGGCGGAGCTGACATTAAATTAACTGTAGGTGTCAGTGACAGAAGAGAGGCAGCCGGCAGAGGAGGAGAAAAACAAAGAGCAAGGGGAAACGACTTCGAAAGTAAAGAGGGAAACGAACAAGGGAAGAGAGGACAGAGGAAAGAGAGAGAGAGAGAGAGAGAGAGAGAGAGAGTGATAAAAGACAGGAAAATATACCACAGGGTAAAAACCCCCATGACACAAAAATGTGATGAAAATGTCTTAAGGGCCTTGGGATGCCATTATTATTTTTCTTCTTTTGTTCATTTTTTTTATTATTATTTTTTTTTTTTACTTTTGACTTCTCTCGCTGTGAGGCTGCCCTGTGAATGACTTCTCAGCTCCGTACGTGTGATGCTTGTTTTGCAACATGCTGGAGCTACTGCCCGCTTTGCAGACTGTCAGCAAAAGCGACATTCGACTCAGAAAAAAAAAAAAAAAAAATCCAAAGCAGCAGGCAAAACAGGCATGAAAGGCTTGCATGTGTGCGTAATTAGTTGTGATATTAAGTCATTCCTAACCTGTCACAGCTGTACTCTCCCTCAGACACACACACTATGAGGTGAAAAGGTGCCTTTTAAATAACAGCTCACTCTTATCGGGGCTTTACAGTTAAAGTACTCGCTACTTACCAGGTATATGAATATGTGCGTGTGAATTTTTGTGGCATGCGTGCAGTTGTTGGTTATCCAATATGACTGAAAGCAAATGGGGAAAACAGAAATGTGACATGTAGAGAAAAAAAAAGTGGTAAGTAAAAAAAAACAAATTAAAAATAAAATTCAAGCAGCGATAAATGAGAGAATTGCTGCGACCTACTTGTTCAGAGCTGTTATGCAATGTGCTGTTTTTCTATTAGTCACTGATACATGCAGGTAACAATGTCAGTGTCATCTGAAACACGCTGAGCTTCACTTCTCTGACACATGATGAACAAGGTCGCAGATTATCAGGATGTACTGTTCTCTATATGCAAGTGTAACTGTGCGCTGTTAAGAGTTTAACGTCACCTCTGCTCTGAGCCCCACGTCAACAACTGTATGATTTTTTGGAAAGTGCTTAACAGTCAGCGAGGGGCTGAGGGGAATGTATGTGACAGGAGTTATTCGGTAATGTGAGACCAGAAAAAAAAAAAAAAAAGGGAAAGCCATAGTGTGAATTGCAGTAGGCAGTCACATGACGGTCTGAAATAGTTAGTCTGGGTTTTTTTTGGTTTTGTTTTTGTTTTTTCTGGTAATAAAACTTATTATCACTGCCAAAAAAGTTGCATGCTGTATTTTGAATATTTTCACTGCTTTCCAATCAGGAAACAATACCCTGAAGCACTGATCAAAGCCATTGGACTCCCTCGACAAAAGCAGCACTGAAACACTAACTCAGTTTACTGGTTTTCCTTGTGTTTTTGTGTCAGGGTTATTTGCTTGTATTCAAAGTGATGCGTAAAATAAAAAAATCCACAAACACACTGATGGAGGCAGCGGCTATTTGAGGCAAAGTTACCGTTTTTGTCCAGGGAGTCTGGCAGCTTGGAGGAGAGAAGCGACAGAACGGCTACAAAATTCCCAAATGGGAAAACAAGCTTGGTTTCACAGACTTAGAATCAGAGGTGGGGGGGGGGGGCAGGGGGGCATTACAGCTGCTCTTTTATACACTACATGCAAAACTTGTGGAAGCCACCTTTCTGTCTGTGATCGATTATGGTGATATACTGTACATGCATGCAGCTACCTTCACTTTAAGGAGCCTGGGTTCAGTGTATCATGCTTCTTACATTTAATTTCAAATGCAAAACCTCTGACTCACCACTGCATTCTATATGATTTAGTGAATTGGACATCATTAACCATTCGTAGACAACAACACTGGTATATGTTCATCTATACCACTCTGCTGGGTAATCTCCCAGAATACCTCGGCACCCTTCTTTCTGTTAGCTCTAGCTCTGACTTTTTGCAATTTCCCCTCTGTTGTAAATATATAGAATAGTCTGTATAGTTTTTTAGTTTTTTATTACTATTATTATGTTGTATTTTATATTGTTTGCTTGTATTTTTTGCAGTATCCTTATGTGTGTACACTTTTTTCTAGCACTTTATTCTGTTGCTATCTTGACCCTTAAATTTCTCCGTTGTGGGATCAATAAAGTCTAATCTAATCTCATGTAATCTAATCTATTCTATTGTATTCTAATCTATTCTAATCTAATCTAATCTAATCTAATCTATTCTATTCTATTCTATTCTATTCTATTCTATTCTATTCTATTCTAATCTAATCTAATCTAATCTAATCTAATCTATTCTATTCTATTCTATTCTATTCTATTCTAATCTATTCTATTCTATTCTATTCTATTCTAATCTAATGTAGTAGTTACCATCTATGTGTCTCCAAGTGGTTGCTCTTGATTGTTCCGGAGTTCTGACAGACTTTGGTAAGACGACATTTCCCTACCATGCACCATGGTCATGGAATAATCTTCAAAAAACTCTAAAACTACAAACATGTATCTCTGTTAATGATTTTAAAAGTATCATGGAGACTGCAGAGAAGGAGGAATGCCACTGTTTTTCTTGAGAGGCCATTATGGTTGAATAACTTCATTATGTATCATGTTTGTCTTTTATATAGTTTTAACTTCGTATGGCTGCTACCTTGGCCAGGTGTCCGTCACAAAAAAGATTTCTTTCTATTTTTTTTTACCCTCTCCCGTTCAGCAGTTTGGCCTCCAATATAAGTGCGCTGGGGCCATGAGTTGCTTGACAGTTTTGATCTAAGAGGGTTTTGACCCTTGGATCAATTCTCCCTATTTGTTGGATTTCATTCTTTTCTTACTGTATGGATATTACCTGATGGGAGAACAGGACAGGGGTTATACACAAACAAATACTAGATTTTTCTAAAGATTTCTAATCTCAATGAGACTTCCTGGTTAAATAAAGGTACATAATAATAAATATTAACACCAGCATTAATGTCTTTTATCAGTTGAGTCATATGTTTTAGTTTTAGTCACGTCGTAGTGTACAGTGCCTGTTTAATCAGGGTTGGAAAAGAAATGTTTCACATGTACAGTTGATCAAACTGATCAAACACAATGAGTCAACATTCGTTTACCTAATGAGTCAGCGATAGTGTCAGTTTGCTCTTTACTTAAGACGGTGCCAAAGCGGGTCATAGCCTGGTGTAAATGATCACACATGCCAGTCCTTCATATTGGTCTCTACAGGTTTTAGTTTATTCAGGATAAGGCTGAATGTATGTGTAATGCTTACTATGCTTAAACTTGTTCAGACATGTCAAATGGATGTTTTTTAATCAAAAGGTTTGTGCATGTGTCAGATGTGGATCTGTATTGAAAACAGACACTTCAAGAAGGCGCAATAACAACGACTGCAAAAAAAAAAAAAAAAAAAAATCCAATTACATGGGAAGCAGAATCTGAAAACTGACTCATATTTTCCATGAGTCTGAAAGTGTCAAATAAATTAGCTTGCCATCTTTTCAGCGGGCTGTACACTGAGCAGCTGGTCATTTTCCTCTGCAATCGTGCGCCAGCAGAACACTTCAGATCAATGCACAGAAAATCTTTGCATAATCCGTTTTAGATTTACTTGCTTTTGACAGGGTAATAATGCATTTATTGTACTGGGCAGATGTTGCATGAAGATAAACTGTTTGGACATGATGCTTTTTGAGTCAAATCAAAAACTAATTCAGCGTTGCTTTGTGAAATCCTCAAAAAGTCCACTTCGTCCATCATTTCTGACACTACCGTGGTTCATGAAGTGTTACATGTCTTCAGTTGGTCCAAGATGGAAAATTACTCATGACTTGTTCTCCTTCTTGCTTCACTTTTGTGGCTTTTTCCCCACATGTCAAACATCTCACATTTCCTCACATTACTCATTTCTAATTAACAGCCAATAGATTAGCTCCATCGTCTTTTGTAGGATTTTCTATAACTATGAATGTGTATATGTGTCGGATTTATTTGATTAAGTGTTAGTTGGCAGCTGTCTTCTGAAGCCCAAACGTGACTTTTCATCGATTACTCCATCTGTTATAAACATTTTATGACAATCAAGTAAAGATGTAAATATATAGTGGTTGTGCATTTACAATGGTACATGAAAAAGACCCCGTGTTACATAAACATGGGGTAATTTAAAACTTTTTCAAGCAAGTGACTACTTTTGGTCATTTCCACATACATTACAAGACAGTGACAGTAACAGTTACAGTGCGGCAGTAATCTCAGGTCCAATGTGGTCTACAGGGTCTGTAAGGTCCACCTCTGCATGAACAGTGAGTGTACCTGTTTTGTTAGGTACCATGAAGTAATGGTACTAATGTAAGTAATGATGTTCAAAGAGATAATGTGGATGTTGACAGGTTTACTTATATATCTGCACTTATGTTGGTCTAATGTTCTAAAAGTGATATTCTTGTCACCTTACATGTGTTTTTCTTGTATTTTTTATATATACTCCTTAGATTTTTTTTATTTAATTTTTTTCGCCACTTTCAGGTAAGGAACCAAATATGGTAACTTCACTGACCCTGATTTTCTATGTACTGTAAGAATAAAACATTTGAAAAATTTCACAAAAGTAATAGTCTTGTTATGTCTTGCAATAACACACTATGGTTGAAATGCGGAATTTCAGAGTATTTCAGAGTGCCCTGTAAAGGGTTAAGGATGTTAGTGGGTAGGAGAAAGAGATTTTCTATTATGTATGTTTCATACTTAAACATATTCTTAGGTTATAGAACCTCAAACATCCTTTCTGTCAAAAAAATGCAAAAAAAGCCAAAAAAAGAGGTCTGTTAAGGAGCGTACTTATAGCCTGTTTCACCCTGAGATAATAATAATCTCCTTTCATGAATCTAAGGTGGCCATTAAACATGTAGTTATGTAAATGAGCACTGTTTCATGTGTGAACAAAATCACAGGAACAATTCACCATGGCAACCCACCAGCCCTCAGGGATCTAATGCAATATACAGATATTTCCATGACAACTTCATTAAAAGTTTCATGGCTGCCATCTGAAGTACACTAATCAAACATTAGCAGGAAGAAAACAGCCGTGAGACCTTAAGGTGACTTCTCTCTTTTTTTGGATTTCTTGTTTAAATAGAAGTCAAGCGTATTCCTGCTGTCTGATGAAAAACACTGCGATCGAACAACTCAGATGGTTCATTAAGCTAAAACCTGCTAAATGTGTCTCATTGCAGTAATGACCAAAGTTTCCTCTAGTTACTTTTTTGACCCCTCTGAAATGTGACTTCCATCGCCTGCCAACGTGCAGGGAACGAGTCCCTTATGAGAAGCTCTTCATTAAACGTCCATGAACCCTGAAGCGTTGTCATAGATTTCTTGCTTATGGGATTTCAAGTTCTTTTGGGAAAGTTCTTGCATTATTAATTTTTTTGTTGTTGCATTTAAGGAGAAAAGTAAGGTTTGAAAGTCAGGATTACTTAACAAAAGCGCCGTTTTCTTAATTTTTCAGACATGTAACCTCCAAATAACATGCATATTAAAACAATTTTCAGCGATA
The DNA here is from genome assembly GCA_037367365.1 of Apogon talboti. Taxonomy (NCBI): domain Eukaryota; kingdom Metazoa; phylum Chordata; class Actinopteri; order Kurtiformes; family Apogonidae; genus Apogon; species Apogon talboti. The sequence goes on along the minus strand of JAPQRQ010000009.1, from coordinate 14,306,989 downwards.
GTAATTCCTTTATAACTTATTTTAACACAAAGTAATACCGCAGTGCTGCCATGTCCCTGTATCCTTATTGAAGAGCTTTCAGAAACAATATTAGAGCTAAAATATTGACTTTGGTCCCCCGTCTCTCTGGTGAATACAAACACCCTTAACCGCTTAAAGTCAAAGATGTATAAGCCCATCAAGCACACACTCGCACAAAACCACAGACACAAAGCACATACACACTAAAACAGAACTGGCAAGCCACCAAGGCCCTCAATAGAGCCAATCTCTCCTTTGCACGACAGACTGTGAATTCCCAGTTTGCTTTACAGCGACAACAGGGTGTGTTGTGTGTGTGTGTGTGTGTGTGTGTGCGTGTGTGTGAGTGTGTAGAAAAACACAGTAATCACTAAATGCAGACACAACGGCTACCAAACTAAATGCTTGGACGAAGCTGGCATGAGAACTCACGTATGCACACGCACACACACACACACACACACACACACACACATCTAGAGACACACACATGCACACACATACGATTAGGAATGGATATGCTTGCCAAGTCATTTTCCCCCCTGTTCCAGAAGTCACTGAAGTGCTTAGCACACAGTGATCAGACCTCAGCCTATAGAAACAGAAAGGCACAATGAGCAGGAGAAAGAAATGGAAAGGTGGGTGGTGGGGACAGAAAGCAACAAAGCATGCTGGTCACCAAAATTACAAAATTAATTGGTCACACCCATGTGGGTGAGTCTGCGAAGTGTAATTACACTTTGGCTTAAATTCAGGAAAATAGAGGTCTGTGTTTTTCACGTTGTTTTACCACCGGTATTTGAAGTCATTTTTACATCCTGTAGTAAAAAAATGAGCTCTGATGATTGAATAAACATAATGTACGGGAAATGTTTGAGTCAAATAACATTAAATAACATTGACAACAATCACTTTACTAACAGTGATCAAATTTACCTGCACAAAAGACACATGGTACATATCATTGGGAAGAAGAATTGTTCTAAAAATTACCTGAATTTGTTCCCTTTAAAAAAATCCACTGACAGTACTTTAAGTAATTTTTAAATCCTTCAGTAAAAAATGAGCTGATGACTGAATAAACTCAACATACATAAATAAACATTTTGAGCATTAAATACCATGTATATTCTTTGGACAACAACCACTGTACTAATACTGATAACCTGATAACCTGCATAAAAGACATTTTGGTAAATATCAATGGAAAGGAGAATTGTTCTAAAAATGACCTGCATTTTTTAAACTTCACTATTAAATAAAAAAAAACAAAAACAACAAAAAAACTAAAACTTAATCCACTGACAGCATTTTATGGCAGATGATGAGGAACAGGATTTTCTATGCTTGTTTTTCTAAAGGTGGTGCTTGTTAATTAGGACACACACACACACTCCAATTGTATTAACAAGCATTGTTTCAGTTGTCAGTTGTCAGTTGTATGTTAGTGTCATTCACTGCTGCTAGTGTGTGTCTGCCCTGGGGCTAAACAGACCTCCTATCCTCCAAACACACACTTTATTTAAGGATGTCTCTACAGTCGTCAATTCACATCACTGCTAAACAAATGTGGATGCTTTAATCAAGTACATATAATAACCTCATCTTCAGTTATAGTTTGTTAAAATCTCAAAGGAAACAACTGTAGCTTTGAGTGACATGTAGGTGGAAGATTTTTAATCTAACACACACATAGGGAGGAAGGTGTGTGTGTGTGTGGGTGTGAGTGTGTGTGTGTTATATTTGTAATGGAACAGTTATGAAGCATGTTGAATGACAGAATGGTAAACTGACTGTGCTAAATTGAGCTTAACCTGACAAACATCAACATTGTAATTATGCCAGGTTTTTCGCTCCATACTTTACGGTTTGCTTCTTTGAAAAAAATGTGTTACACCAGATAACAAACCTCAACGAGAGAGGTATCAGCTGAAGCCTGGGAAAAAAAACTGCTGTCGTTTTTGGCTTCCAAAATGTAGGGAATGTATGTCGTGCCGAAGACCAAACCATAAACAGCGAAAAGATGTGTGAATTTTACGAAAATCACAAAATTTACCATTCTGAAAATACTTTAACTCATATTCTTTGCAGGATTGGAAAGCCATCTTTAAAATAACAAAACATAGCGTGCTGTGCACTTTTAATACCCCTCGGCCAAATATAGTGTAAGATTCTGTTGAAAGTTACTGCCCTACAATTTAGATTAGATTGTCTTTGTGTAAAACTTATTACATACATATTTATATTTGAAAGTACTCAGATATCATGAGTGCATAAGGCTGTTTCAAGCAAACCAAACCAAGCCAAGATGTGTACACGGTATAAATTTGGTGGTCATGTCTCCATTTGATGCCATTTGACCTTGAATAAGTAGGTGAAGGTGACCTGTTTTCAATAGGCTTCTGCTCCATGGCACAATGCATCCACAGTCTAAAGTTGGTGCAGATATCTCAGTGCATTCTTCAGATAATGTGATTACACTGTTGAACGGACAGACAGATGGACGGACAGACAGACGACAAAACGATTACAATACCCCTTTGGCCCAAAGTTGGCCGAGGGGTAAAAACTACAGCTGCAGCACAGTGGATGCAGATAATAGTCAGAAATGTACTTTGTTTGGCAGATATGAAAGGTCACAGATACCGACTAATGAGAAGCCCTGTCAGCCACTAGTTAAAGTTATTAAATAAACTAACCCAATTAGTGGGTAGAGTGTCTGTATTATGCAAAAAGCATGCTTTGTTGGTATGTACTGTATATGACATTAAGGTATGTCATATACATACCAACTGCTCTAAGGATTCAAAGTAAATACATAGAAATATGCTTTAGAGAGTTTTTTTTACAGCTTTAAGATAATGATTTGGACTGAGATGACAAATAGCAACAACATCCTCCGCTCTACCATTCACCATTTTAATTCAAGGAGTGATCTTTACTTAGTTTTCTGTCCTGACTGTACAATAACTAGAGGTCAACTGATTTTAATGACCAGTATAATGATGATAGTGGAGGCACGGAAAAGCAAATATCACCCCATAGGTACATACAGTATAAGTCAAAGCATTACCTATTTAAATAAATGCATGGATAAATAAGGATCATAAAAAGAAATATTGTGATTAAACAATAAACTACATGGAACATAAAGATAACTGAAGAAACTGAGTGGAAGCCAATGATATTATTTAATATTAGTTATCGGGCATTACTGGAGTCATGTTCTGCCAACAACAATCAGCACCAAATAACCAGTGTATTTCTATTAGTAACAATTAACATTAATTAAACCCCAGCGGTCACTTTAATGAACAGTTGCCACTCCCCGTTTTTTTTATCAAAAATAGGAGTAAAAAAATAACTATAACTGTATATAAGTTGGTACTGTGTCTTTATGTATATAGTTTCTTTTTTTCTTCTTTTACTTTCCTTACATTTTTTTATTATATCTTGCATTCATAATTCACTAGACACAACATCTACTGGTACTAGTAAAGAATTCCTTGCATGTGTTTACATATTTGGCCAATAAAGGTGATTCCGATTTGTCTTATAATACCCATTTCTGATATCCTAAGTTTAGTTTAGCAAATTTAACTTTAATTTAGTGAAAGTGGCTTAAATCAGATTTGATTAGGTGTAATTTTAATATATTTCATAATGAAATCTTAGTTGAAACAGTATCAAAACAAAGTCTGCAAGGACTTAAAATAATTAATTGAAATGAGAAATGAAACAACCGAGTCTGTTAATTTTCAGGCTCCTTTGCATTTGTCTTGTGTCCAAAGTTGCTCCGTTTCACATCAAAAGGACATCATTGCACAGATGACAAATTGACAACAGCTGCAACTAAGGCAAGAATTCAGAAACTCTTGCTTTTATTAGAAACAACTGAAGTGAATGATGCAAAGTGAATAATGATCTCCTCTCTATGGTTCCTGCCTCAATATTTCATAGTAAGTGATGATCTCTGAAACATAAAGGGTGTCGTTGCATCCATATTTCACTGGAGAACAATGCAGTGTAACTGACATACACTGTGAGGAAATGTGCTTACAAAGCATCAAAAGAACTGTCACACAGTATGGATGGCTGGAGAATAATATAGGGCACTGCTGGATGGATGTAACAAGCTTCATAGCTACACGCATCATTTGATCACATAATACAAAGCTTGTGTGTGTGTCTGTGTGTGAGACATGCATCATTTGATCGGGTAATATAAAGCTTTGGTGCCTGTGTTTGTGTGCAAGTTTGCTTGACACGCCTCATTTGCCCACACAAAAAAAGTTGCAGGATGCTGAGTGTGTGTGTGTGTGTGTGTGTGTGTGTGTGTGTGT
>JAPQRQ010000009.1:14261532-14302525 GCA_037367365.1 Apogon talboti | reverse complement strand
GTGTGTGTGTGTGTGTGTGTGTGTGTGTGTGTGTGTAACATGCATCAGCTAGGTGAGAAAATGCCAGGGTACATGCATGTATCTGTGTGTTGAGAGACTGTATGACATGCATGATTTACTTAGATAATACAAAGCTGCAGTGTGTACGTGCAGGCTACAAACAGCGGTGTATCTAACAACAGGGCTTTCTGAATGAGAGAATGATGAGTCCTGTCACTCCGGAACCACACGTGCACATACACAGACGCACACATGCTGAGATTCGGCTAAATTAAGGAGCCTACAGGCACTATATCAGGCAACGCACGCGTGTACACACACTAAAAAAGAAAACACCTTATGACACAGAAATGAGCTGGAAGACACGCTTGCAACTAGGGATGTACACAGTGCATGTATGTACACAGATGACAACACACGCTCTGACAGAGACACATGTGCCAAAGGAATGCGACACATAAAGTGGGGCATGCATTATTAACTGTCTGAGACATAAGAGCATGTGTTGGGACTGTTGTATCTGAAAACAGACAGATTAGATGGAATCACAGGCAGACGACATACATGATAGCAACTGAGCAACAGCACAATATAGAGCAATAGCATCTATTCTGTCATATGTACTCCTATATACTGTCATATGTCAATAATTCAATCCATCAATCAACACTTGAGTCATGTCACTTCTGAAAAACTCATTTTGTCCTTTAATGTGAACTATTTTGGATGGTACAGACATCGCTTATGAAAGGAAAAAAAATGCAAACTTAGCATAAAATAATATCAATAAGACAACACAGATTCATGTCCAGAGAAACCCATATGTACGGACTTGTGTTTGGTGTACTAAATTTACTTGCATATCCATGCAGATAACTTGATTTTTTTTGCCCTAGGTTTGAGATACATCCGCCTGAGATGTCTACTGCCACCTAAATACAAGGAGGTCTGGACAAATTAAAAGGACTTAACCCTTAAAGAGCTAGAACTATATTTGTGGCGCTTACTAAATTAATCTTTGTCTCCATTTAAACTTTCCTCAGTGAGTTATCGCCACTTAATAAAATATCATCCTCCACATTTTTCACTCAAAGTAAAGTATTTTCCTATATTTAATTTGCTGAACATGTAGATGTTCATAAAAGCTCAGAGTAAATCCAAAGGCCATTACATCAAAACAGAAAAAAACTGAAGAAAAAGTGATTTTTTTTCAGGAAAATACATCATTAACTGAACATAAAAAAACAAGCGTCGACAACCATTGTCATTTGTCAAACTACAACTGTTTTAGCAAAGAATCAGTATTTTAGAAAATAAAAGCATTTTCATGTTCACTACGGAGCCTCTGAACGTCCAAATGAGACACGTCTGATGCCGCTGAAAAGCAGAGAAACTGTATTTTACCTGAATTATTTATATGTATTGAAAGGATTAGTGGTTAAAACGCCAGAGGCTGTTTAGGTCTTTGAAGGTTAAAGCCAAAAAAAGTTTATCCATTTTCACTGGGATACTGTCATACCATGTTATTGCCAAATTACTTGAAAAATGAAAAATGTACAATCTAACAAATCAGTTACAATGTTACAAACCCACTGATGTAAGACACAAAACCATAAACTGAAAAACAAAACAAACAATACTAGCAGAAGAATAGAAGAATAAAACAACATAAAACAATAAATGTTGCTCTGAAAATATACTCTTTGTGTCTCTTATTGAAAATAAATAATTTGAAATTGATGTTACAATCATCTTTAATCACTACTTTTCCTGCAGAATAAAATAACACATACAGTATGAATAACCCAGTCAAGATAGTATCTAAAGGCCTCATTAGAAAAGGCTCATCTGAATTTTTGTATTTTTTTTATCAGAATTTGGCATTTTTATACAGACTCCAGGCCTCTAATGTGAACAATATCACGAAGCAGTTGTCATTTAAGACTTAAAACAATCAAAGAATGTGGAACATGAATATGGGAACAAATATTTCGAAACTGATTCTAATGAAAACCTTCTGTAATCAGGATGTAATTGCTAGAACTAAAAGTTTTGGCTGTCGTGTGATGACTGCCGATCCGTCATCGCCCACCAATGTCGTTTCCTTCAGACAGAGAAAAAAAAAATATTTGGAGCAAAAAAAAAAAAAAATCTGCGCATCCGTAAAGTCATAGTAAAATCTCACATCTGAAAGAACTCTGACTTTCCTGAACTTCAGCTTCACTGAGAGGTGGCTGATGGTTCTGAGAATCTAAAAAATAGGTTTGAAAAATGTTTTTTCACTGTATCCGGCTCCATAAACACAGAATTTGACCTCCTTGGGTATCACTGTCCTCTCCTTGATGTAAAATCCTTTTATTTGACAGTTCACATCAGTACAGTTTCTCCACAATGAAGGCCACCATCGCTGCTGCCAGTGCGAGCCCCACTCCCAGCCTTTTCAGTACTTCCCGATCGACACTGTAACAACCAAACAACAGAACAGAAGACGGAGGCATAGCAGCGGGACTGTGGACGCCATTGGCCATCTGTTCCTGTAGGGGGGACACAAACAGAAAAATAATTAGACTGAGATTAAGAGAGGTAGAGCGGGATTGTTGTCCCAATGCTGCAGTAACAGTGGTACCTTCCTGAATTGTTGGTGGGGGAGTCTGCTGATGGCTCTCCTCTACAGATAAATAGATTCCTGGATCGGCTACAAACTCTGAGCTTGCAGTTCGGTTGCACGGTAGTTGTTTACTAATATCAGGCTGTATTTTCCCCGCTCAGAAAATACGTATACTGGCACAAACACACACTGGAGCTCACAAGAGATGGAATCAACAGGCCACATTCACCAATCACACACTGAATCTGAGAGCAGAGTGGTCAGTGACCTGACCGATCAGCGACAAAAAAATGAGTTGAGTTTACTACAAATGTAATTATAAAACACCTGACACTGAGGAGGAGGAGGAGGAGTGAACGATGGTGAAAAGGAAAGGGGAAGATTAGACCAGGGGTTCCCAAACTTTTCCACACCTAGGCCCCCAAAACAGCATTAGCTTCTGGCCCCTTTTCTCACTCACTGACAATACTATGAAATATGTCAAGAAACACTGACTTTTAGAATGCGTTTCTTACTTTTATTCACTATACAATAATTATTAAATTTGTTTAGCATAAGAATATTATTAACTAACATGTTTCCACACTGTATATTCACAGTAAAATGTTTTATTTTGCATTTTTTTCTCATCTTTCCTCCAATTAGCCTCTCGTCCACATGTAAACGTCATTTTAGGTCATAAAACTGCGTTTTTTTTGTTTTTTTTCCAAGAATAAAGTTTTGTAAAAACTCTGTGTGATTCTATGTGTACAAGGAAAAGAAAAATATTAGAGAACTACCACAAATCGTGCGTGTGTATTATTGCTTATGTAAGGAACACACGCTGAAACATCAAATAGAGTTGTATAACTCTTGCAACATGATAGGTCCCCTGATGGGAAACTCTGGCTTCAGTTTACCATAGCAGCAGAAATACATCATACATATCTGTATTTGCTTTATTTCTGTCAACAGTAGCTTTAAATGTTGATGCTTATGTAAAAATACAACAGATACGACCTGGAATTAGAATGGATACCTCAGAGGAATCAGCATCTTGGAAAAACAGGATATCATTCCCTCCACTTTCCATCATCGTCATCATTTGGTTTCTCTTTACAACCAGCGCAATCGGCTGAAATAGATGGGTTGTGTGTTTGGACTCTTTCCAACAGCCAGTCATGCAAATGTGTAAACAGCACAGACATATGATGTGGCTTTGGGAGGCAAGTCCAGAAATAGCTTTCATAATAGCAAAATTACACTAAGTCCCTTTTTTTCCCCCATTATAAGTGGTAGTAAAATAATGCAGTTGGAAGCATAATTATTGATATTTCTGGTTAGTGTCCACCCTGATCACTCACTGGTCATCATTCTGTTTGATTACACACTTTAGTTTTCATCTATTTTCTGAAAATGAAGATGTTCGGCATTTATGTCAGTTGAATGTGGCCGTTTTAATTATATCAAACCGCTACACAAATGGAATGAGAGAACCGACACTTGTTAACATTTCTGAGTAGAGTGGAAATCAATCTAGATGACCCTGTGGTAGTTTCTGAGCTGCTCCGACACAACAGTAAAATGTCTCGTCAGATTACGCACAGTGATATCGAGCGATTGATCAGCAGCTTTCTATAACAACCTTTTATCAAAACCGCTTGGGATGGCAGTGAAATGTTTTGCAGGGGGGGGGGGTTTCCCATCACAGTGACTCATGTCTCATTCCTCACCATCACATCTTCATCTGTAGATACTGTGGGAAAGTACTTCCTGTATGCGTTAGCGATTCGATTTAAAGTTTAAAAAAAAAAAGCACAGACAGAAAATCAACAATCAATCAACTGATGAAGTTGCGATGATTTGTGCGAACACCTACTACACTTTTGACCACTGAACTAAAAGTACAAGTATAGGAGTATACACACCTACACCGACTTGGTATGGATTTGTATGTTACCAGGTACAGTACACGCCTACACGTGTTGCATGCACATGGCTGGGTGTATGAGCAGCTGCATAGCGTCTGTCCTCTGCTTTTCTATCCTCCACATTACTCCTGCTCCTCTGGTTGTGAACACTACCTCACCACCCACTTGCTGCTGTCGCTGAATGGTTTCCTCTGTTACTGTACACAATGGAGGAGGGATACTATGACCGACAACGCCTACATGACACATCCATAAGTCACTTACAGTAACTTCAGACACAAAGTGTCTTCGTATTTGCTTAATGGTAGGATCATCATAGGATTCCCTAATGGTGAAAGTGATACGGCACGTTTTGTTCTGAAAGTGCTTGAAAACATTAAGAGCGCGATGTGCTCTGGTATACGGTGATAGCCATGTTAAGTAATTGCTATTGTACTTGTGCTACCTGTTGCTGAGGCTCTTAACTGTAAAATGTGATCATATTGAATGAATCCAACTCATCATTAAGTACCCTTCAATGAAAAAGTCCTAAAGGTACAGGTACTAAAGAATGAATGAACTTGTAGTGATAGAAAGAATATCTATATACAAGCACACTTTATAAATAGTGCATTTTTCTGCTTACTGAGGTAAAAAAATCAAGAATATTTAGAGGAAGCCAAGAGAAAAGAAGAAGCAAAGAAGACGAAAGGACTGAAAAAATATTTCTGTATGTTGACAGCCCAAGTGTGCATCGCTCTATTTATCTCTGCAGGTGTCTTTAAACAACGGGGTGCCAGGAGAAAGACTCAATAGTAGGGTCTAAAATCTATCACTAGTTGGGAGGATAAGTGAAAATCCAAGTGCCAGTGGGTGCATGTCAGCACAGTGGGAGTGAAAGGAGGAGAGGAGAAGTGGGAAAAGTAAGAAGAAATGAGAAAAGTAGGAAGAGCCAGAACAAGGGGCAGGAAAAAAGAAAGAGGTGGTTATCGATGATAGTTCACCACCTGCTAGCTGGCGTGCTGAGTTTGCCATACTTGTACGTCTGTGAGGAAGAGCAATGTCTGTGAGACGCATTCGTGAATAAGCTGAGTGTGTGCATGTCTCGGCCTGTGGTGGATAATATCCGTCTTTCTGCTCACAGTAGTTGAACCCAGCAAAATAATCCTCCTGGAAAACAATCCAACACCAAACCAGAGGTGGGACGTGGAAATCTATCTGTGCTTTCTTGGATACGCTTGCTTTAATTCCAAATTTGCACTTTTTTTTTTTTTTAACAAAACATTTGTGTGAGTGTCTGGCACAGCCTCCGTCAACACGCTGACATATTCACACAAAGATACACAATGTGACACACACAACACATAATGAGAGCCAGAAAGGATAATACACAGTGGTCACATTTCTCACATGATCCTCACCAGCTGTCAGTGTCACTCTAGAAAACACAGACTATGAGAGTAGTCTGAGTGTGTGTGTGTGTGTGTGTGTGTGTGTGTGTACGCTCACATCCAGACTGTAACAGGCTCCATAGTCACGAGTGATGACAAATGGACAGAGGAATGAAAGCGCGTCGTAAATGGGTGATTATACTGCAAATTAATATCTTCATTGGAACCCCTCATTGAAAGACAGACAAATATCTCAAAATAGACGTCGAAAAAAATACAATAAAAGAGGCAACAGAGACTCATTGGGCAACATTAGTCATGTTTTTGTCTTTCTCATCCGTCACATTGAATCCCTTTTCTCATCCCGTCTGTAAAACCGTCTTATGCAGCACTACACACACTACACCAATCCAAACCAAAAAGTCCCGTTGCACTTTGATGCGAAATCAAAACAATTACTTGTCGCCACATGTGAAAAAAAACACACCGGCGGTACAGTTCATATAAGTCCAAGTTGTTCACACATGACAGTATTTGTGGACAGTCATCCCTTCAGCCTGTTGGGGATATTATTAACAAGATTACTGACAAGTGGAAAATCTGACAAATAGTGTATGTGAACAGCTAATGCGTCTTTGTAGTCATTACATCTGCTGACTGGATGTGGTGATAATAAGAGGTCGACAATCCACACTGAACCCTCTGAGGCAGCGTTTTTCCCACAGCGCACAAAGATGCAGAATAAGAAGCCCTACTGCTGTCACTTATTTTTTGATTTCCCTGGGAAATTTGCACATAGGTGTTCGCCCACAGAATACACAGTTTGCCAGATGCCCCGGCCTTGTCCAAGACACCAAGCAAAGTCAGTTTTATTCATATATTCTCATATCACAAATTGGCCTCAAAGGGTAAGAAACAGACCCATGTTTTTCAGCCCCTGACTACCGTAAAAAAAAAAAAAAAAAAAAAAAAAATTAAAAAAAGGAGAAAATGGGGTAAAAAACATCAGGAATAAACAGAAAGGAACCCAAGTGTGTTATGAAATACACAATATGACCTATATAATAGTTACAGCATTAAATATGATAAGTGTAACCCATGTTGTAATTCAAGCCCCATCATGACGTCTAATGCTGCTTTTCCATTGACGGTACCTCAGGTTGGTGCGTCTTGGCTCTGTTTTGGTACCAACACGCTGCACTTCCTCTGCAGGTATGGTGCTCTCTCAGTGCAACAGGTCGTCATAACGCAGCGTAAACTACTGTGACGTAATCTTCGACGTAACTGCTCCTGCATGCCCGGTGTCCTGTGTCAAGACGTGATGACACACATAGATATTGACGCAGTGACAATCCCGGATCGACCCGTGTGTGATCTGCGTGGTTTCACACTGGGTTTAGTGTTGCTTGCCTCTGCATATGTGATACTAGGTCTGACATGCAGTAAAGGCAAAAAAAAAAAAAAAAAAAAAGTTAGGTGGCACTGATAGTGTCAGTAGAGAAGCAGCATAAGGTTCTGCTCTTTGGCTGTAACTTGTTTATATATTTACCATTAACTCTGAAACAGGAGCTGCATGTTTACAGTCGATGGGCTGCATCCCTTCTATTAATACGACATATTTCCAATAACGCACACAGAACGCTGAAACCATTTACCTAATATAAATGCACATAGGGAGCACATTTGAGGAGGATGCCTGTGGGTAAATCATCTTCTTACGATCCAAACTTGGGAACGTCTATTTTTACAGTCGCCATTAAAATGAGTACTCGATATTAAACATCATTTCCTTAGTTGTCATCTAAGTGCTTTGTTGTTTACATCTTACATCTGTGGTTCAAAAGCAGAGGGCATCTAAAACCTTCTGACATCTTAAATAAACAAAACCGACTAAGGCTGTGTAATGCCATTTGACAGGTTAGGAAATAATCCTGAAAATAGATGTGACTGATATTTTGAAGGCTTAACATTTTTTTCCTTTGTTATTGCGACATTGGTTCATCAAGTAAACACAAAGCACAGGCCATGTAATACAATTTGACATGCTAAATGAAATGCTCAAAATAGCTATGCCTGCTGTTTTGAAGGCAAAACAAATTATTTGCTACCAGAGTAAACAAAGTCACGCAGAGGCCACGTAAACCTTTTGACATATTAAAATAATAATTTAAAAAAAAAAGTTAAAAATAGATTTGAGAGGATTAACTGTATCTCGACCAGACCTCTTTGATTTGTCCTTTTTACAGACAACACAGTTGACAACATGTGTGCATAACGCAACATGAAAGCAACAATCCATTGCTGTTGCATGTCAACATGAAGCAGTTCAATTGTTTGGGGTGAATACGGATTTTGTTCATACATTATGCTTGTGTGTCTGTGGTGTGTGTGTTTTGACATGCTATGTGTGTAAAGCCAGAGCCTCCAACGGCCTGCGGCTAGTAGGAGTCTGCCAGGCACACCGAGGGGGACTGTGCATCTGTGTACACGTGCATATATTATATATACTGTATGTGTGTGCTTGCTGCTTTGTTTTACCAATGAACATCCCATGTATGTGCTAATATGTGTGTGTCTGTGTTTATGTAGTGCATGATGAAAAGTAATAGCAATCCCATTCCCTCAGCTTGTACTAGAATAGAAACTGACCGAATTGAATAATCATTTAAAAAAAATCGACCGTCTTCACGCGATCTGCGTGGTTTTTACATTTCTGTTTTTGCCCTTGATTCATGCAAATCAAGATCGCACACGCAGGATGGTTGTACCAATTACAAATGAATGGGAGGACATAGTAAAAGGAAAAAAGTAATGAATGATGAAACTGTAAAAAAAAAAGAAGGAAAATAAATAGAGATGGACAAGAGGGCTGCACAAGGCTAGAATACTATCCAAAGAGAATAAAGAAATCAGCACATTTAATACACCTGTAAAGATTCAACCATTCACCTCCATTTTTGCTATTCTCTCAATTTGTGGTCATGGAAGGACATTGTTCGCTACTCATACTCCTACCGCTATATCTCTCCTAGCTCTTTCCACTTTCTATTCTGTCTTTCATGTCAATTTGCTGTCTTGTGGCAGGAGCAGAGCCGTTTTCTTCTCTCTCCTATTCTCTCGGTCTCCTTGAGAAAGTATGCCGTGAAAAGAGCTGATTATTGGATGACACTCAAGCTCTTTTTCTGTCTCCTGATCTTTCCGTCTACCCCACTCTCTCTCTCCCCTCTGTTCTCGTTTCATTTTTTTGGCCTCCCTCTATATCTCTCTCTCTCTCACACACACACACACACTCACACACACACCCTCTCTTCTATCATTTAATTTCATCTGAGGATGAGGACTGTTGAAGATACTTTCTTTTTCCTTTACCATGCTGTTGAGTGCTTTCTGTGCTTTTGTGTCCCACTAAAAGACTCATTACTGTCCTTCCCTCTTTGGCAGAAAGTGCTGTTACTGTAAATGAAGGGCAGATAGGCTAGATAGGAGAGAGAGAGCAAGAAACCAGAGGAAGAGATGTCAATAAAAGCTAAATTTTCATCTATCTTGGCTCTCTAAAACCTTAGTCTACCTTGGAAATGGCAAAAAGACACCAAGGTCTTTTAATGAACATGTCACACTGCTGCTAGTAATGAGGGGAAAACCAAAGATGGTGAGCGAGAATGGAATGCAGGAAAGGCAGAACGGTAGGAATACGAGTAAAGAGTAATAATGAAACAAGCAAAAGTGACAGACGAGAAACAAACAACAGTTGGGATTCAAATGGTACAAAATAACACCTAAGCATTTCATTTGGTTACTTTCGTCGTTTAATTGGAACTTCCATGAAAAAAACAGAAATAGCAAACATAAATGTGTTGAATCAGTTACGAAAGTACAGTACATTAAATGAGAGTGATGACATTGTCAAAATAGTATGAAGATGTCTGATAATCATACAAATTCAGTTTCAGTACAAATCAGAACAACATATGAGTGGCTTTAATGCGCCAATAGGGCCTGCTGTCCAAGTAATATTATTTTTTAAGGAAGCTGGATTCATAAGATCATGAAATTAGTTAAAACCACAAAATCATGTAAGATACCACAGAAGAACATTTTAGTATCGCCAACTCTCTACTGGTAGTATAGTATAATTTGGCATTGTATAGTATATTATAGTATGGTATATTATTGTACAATGTAGTGTTGCGTATTATATTATAGTATAGTGCGTAATGGTATGGTATTATACATATCATATAATATTATACGGTATTGTATGTTTGTGCTTGACTGTATCTCTAGCATGTGGGGGGAGGAAAAAAATTTAGTCATTTGTGAGCGACAAGCAATTTTCTTGATTTTGTGTGAATTATGCGTCATTTACGTATATGACATTTGTCAGTTTAAAAGACCATTTTACAAGTCAACAAAATTACAGTTAGATGAGAAACTGTTGCTGTATCTGACTGTGTAAATACAGAAATATAAATACTACGCACACCAAAGTAGATTAAAGGTGACATAATCATAACATTTTGTTTCTACAATCTGTTCAGAGTCCCTGAAGATGTTTCTGCAGATTGAACATGACCAGGCCTGTAGTGGCTTTAAATAATTTCTCTTTTAATATGATTTCACTTCCCTGCCAAAAAGTGAAGGGGAATGTGCTGGTGACATGTAACACATGCAATGAAAGATGCAGTCCACTGTTCTTTTTCACACCAAAAAAGATGTTACTTTACCTTTACCACAATCAGCAGCTTCCTTGACTTGTAAAATTACATTTTATCAAAGTGTAAATTGGGGCACAATTAAAATAAAATCATATTTTTTAGTTAGGTTCTATAAGGCATACCACAGGGGAGCAGGACTTCAGCTCTCTATGGTATTGTTTAATGGAACATAGTAGTAATGTAGTATAGAGTACTATAGTATTTACTATAAAGGGCAGTCTATGAACCCTTTATATGTTTGACTGTGTGAGGAAACCCTGAATAAATTACCACAAGAAAATCATCTACATTAAGAGCACATACTTGCAGTCAGTCAAAACCAACTACTGCTAAATCAGCCTTTCAATGGTAGTTCTATAGTCAGTTATACCATGCATTCCTCATACAAATACTGACATCAATATGCACAATAAAAACCTCCAACCAATATCATTCAAGTAAATTAAGAATCGCAAGGAAAAACTTGGCGCATATTATTCAAGAAAGACGCATAACTCCTGCAAGTAATGG
The DNA here is from genome assembly GCA_037367365.1 of Apogon talboti. Lineage (NCBI taxonomy): Eukaryota > Metazoa > Chordata > Actinopteri > Kurtiformes > Apogonidae > Apogon > Apogon talboti. Next base: position 14,291,412 of record JAPQRQ010000009.1, on the reverse strand, counting down.
CTGCATTCCCACACACACACACTTGTATAGAAACTGGTTGGTACACATCTCATGTCTCTACCCATCTCTAAAATCATAGATGTCTTTGTTTCTCTTTTGATAAATGTGCGTTACATATCGTGTTGGGTTTGTCTGCATATGCAATCACCCACTTATCTGCCACTCTTTCTTCTTCTCACTTTCTCCAACAACAACACTCCTCTGCATCCTTTATGAAACGATGAAGCTTTGAGTCTGTCTTACTACTAGTTATCCAGTTTTCCGTGCACCTCATCACACACTCTCACTCGTCCTGGTTCTTTATTCTTGCGCTTTTCTCTATCACTGCCAAAAGCCTGTAATTATAGATTTCACTGCAAGACATAGGGGGGTGAGTGTCTTTCTGCCTTTCCCTAATCACTCATTCATCTCGCACACACACATATTGAGCTCAGTGTGTGGTGGACTCATGCAGAGACTCATAGAAAATAGATGGTCTTCAAATATGTATAGGGTAGCTACGAGTGTAAGTGTGTGTGTGTGTCTGTGTGCGCACAAGTCCATAGAGTTGTGTGCATATATGAGTATGTTTTTGTGAGTTATATGCATGTGTGTACATTCTTCTCTTCAAGCAGGCCTTTTCACTTCTCATAATGACAGTACTGGGTGCGCGCATCTGTCAAGGACATCGCATGTACCAGAGGGTCCTTCTGTAAGTGCATCACACACACAGATACAGCTGTGTTTCTAAGTCATTAGGTCATCTATTAGCACTGCTCTCCAGTGTCATTCAGCCATTATTAGGAGTTGACAATATGGGTCATAAGGATTGGGGATTACAGATCATCAGCAGCGAGACTGGAGATCACGTAATATAATCGTATGTTAATTGCTAATATGAAGTGGACAGCAGAGACACATGTTAATACAGCTTTACAGCCTCACATGAAAATACACACTTCAAGTAAATTTGATGACTAGAGAATGATATGAATGGGTGGATTGTATATGTTTATCACAATCAGTTGAATAGTTCCCGAATGAGGCACCAAAATTAGCATAAAACTAATTAAATGGCATTCGGTTCCTGTACAGTTGTTGTATTAGACTGCGTTAGGTGTGTCTATGAAACATGTACTGTTCCATAAATCAAAGAAAAAGTCATGTTGTAGAATTTATGAGGTAAGTCCGCACCTAGTTTTCCACGGTCTAACCCCCACTGGTGAACTTTTCATTGCAGAGTGACGAGTTGCTTGGCTTGCTGTGAAATCTCTCTTTCTTTCTTTTTTATCTCATTTTCCACCATCCATTTCCCCTTTTCCCTGCATGTTTTCCTCTTCATCAGTGTCCCCCCTCTCTCACTCGTGTCTCTGTCTCGTGTCCCCACACCAACCCCCACCCCCCACCCCACAACCTCACTCCGTCTGACAGTTAAGGCTGATGGAGTGTGAAATTAGAAAGTGTATCATATTCTGCTCTGTGGCTCCATGTCCTGAGCTATAAGCTACAGCTAGTCAGAGTGAAAAATAACATGCAGTGAAACAGATACATTAACACAGTGTTTGTGTGTGTGGACAAGTGCTACTTACAACATGGGGACGTAAAAATGTAACTACACAGTCACTTGTGGGGCCTTGTCTTTCTTTTTTGGGAGACAAAGATCCCCATCATGTAAATTATTAAAGGTAAGTCATCATGTCTTAACATCTTAATTAAATTAGAGTTAAATTAGGTTAAAGTTGCAATACAACAGCTTGTACCTTTAACTCACTGCAACTGATTCAAGTCCAGCAAAAGTGGTCTCCCACAGGGAAATATATAATTTATATCTGATTAGCTTGCTGAGTTCATAACTTCAAAATTTCTGTCTCTTAACACTCTATTGATGATTTTAGTTTAGTTTGGATTATTACAAATAAAAGTTTATGTTTAGGTTTAGGAATGTTGAAGCTATTAAAGTCTGAGTGAGTCTTCAGGAAATTAATGCAAGTCAATATAACGTCCCCAAAACACAAGAAAGCACAACACGTGTGTATGTGTGTGTGTGTGCTGGGAATGAAGACTGAGAACAGTTTCGGCCAGCCACAGCTTATCTTAAATTACTTATCTTATGCTTGATACACCGCTGCTTTTTCACAGACCGCAGGAACGAGCAGGGATTAAAAATGTGCAGACACACACAACCACTCACACAATCACATGGCATTTATTTGGCGACTACTGCACTACCACAAATTAACGAACTGCACAAATGTGAACAGTCTGTTGTAAATAAATATTTTATAGTTTTGGTCCACACAGTGAGAATTCACAAGATATACAGTAGGTTTCCTCCTTATCTGGAAAGGAGAAGTATGTATTGACTGAAATAGATGTGCCCCTGGTTCTTGTAAACATACAACACTGGGAACTGATTCAGAGTTTCTGAAAAAGCTACACAAAACTTTAGACTGATTATAATAGGATATAGAGCTTAATATAAGTAAATATCACTATAAATAAATGAAAGTGATGTCAAAATATGATATGGCAATATCCACATAAACCTTGTGATAAATTTCAATGTAAATGTTGTCTAAAATGAGTAAGGCTATTAACATCATCTATAAGCTTTAAATCTTCTTCATAGTAACTCACTTAAGAGACTGATACAAGTGTAAATACAAATAAAAAACTGTTTTTTTTTTTCATCAGAGCTCCGTTGTCCACCAACACAGTGCACAAGATGTTGCTTGGTCAGTAGAATTAAACTGCTGTACATGTTTTGTTTTTTCTTTAGTCACAAATTGCTATTTAAACTACATTTTTATGGTTCATATGTGAGTACGTGTGCATGTTTACCTGCAGCAGACCGGACACCTCTCCCTTCTGAAGTGGTGCAGCAATGGAAGGCGTGAAAGGCTTACTGTCCTCTACTGGCCGACCTTTCAGAAAGTGTTTTCCTGCCTCGTAAATGTCCACCTCAATCATCTTCCCTTTGAACTCCAACCTCTTAGGTACCAACACCTGAAAGACCAAGGACACCACGTTAGTAATGTCTCTTCCACTTAACAAAGAAACACAATGAACCTTTATAAGTCCACATACTTCACTGAAAATCAATACAATAAAGTATGTGCTGCTTATGAGGGCAATAAGCATCTGTATGTCATTACCTGCTGACAATTTAGTTACCACACAGACCTTGGTGGTATTAGCTGTCATTAAAGTGTTGAAGCACAAACAACCAGGTGGAAAAAAAGGTGAATAAGAATAATTCCTCTTTATACAAAACTGAAAGAACAAAAAAAATGTAAACAGAGCGACAGAAAACTTCTATTTGTAGACCTTGCAAAACCATCTATTCACTCACAAGAAAAAAAAGGAAAAAAACAAAAAAAAAAACCTCTGTGTATCTCCAACATCTGTCAATTATATTTTCAATTAACTGCTGCTGAACAGTTTTCCCTAATGCTCCCCCATATTGTTATTTAGCTATTCCCTGCCTGCTAACGAAAAACTAAGCTGAATGTTTTCAGTTCCATTTGTGGAAGCCCTCAAGGTCAAAAAGTATGGCAACAGCTGTGAGATAAAACCAGTGGGATTTGACGGTTTGTCTTATTATTTCACCATGGCAACTATAAATCTTGGCTGATCACAGCAGGAAAGGAGAGAAAACAATGAGTTATAATTATGGCTTAGTGTGAAATGGAATTTGTTCTTAATGACTTGCTCTTGTAAATAAAGATCATATGCAAATACTCTCTCTCTCTCTCTCTCTCTCTCACAACAATTTTCAAACTAACTTCAAAGTTGCCTGTTTGTCAATGACGTGCGCTGTAAAGTTAGAGGACTAATATGAGTCTTTTCATCGGCTGCTTTTACATTCAAGTCGCTCTGGTAAAACATTGACATAAAGATTCAAGTTAAACAGTTGTGATCATTGGCAGGATACAAAACTGAAGACGTTTTATCCTTTCTTTAAATAAAGAAACGAGTGCTAGAAACCTAATTCAACACACTGCGCAGACTATTTTCTTGTGAAACCACTTAAGTTAAATACAATGCGCTTCGATTTTCTTTTATTGAACATATTGATCCCTTTAAATTATTTTTGCACGGCCCTTTAAATGAAGCAATCTGCAGTGGCAGCGGAATCGGAAACAAGAGCAGTAACCCCTGACCTGCTGGGGCTTCCGAGTCTTAGCCGAGTGTACGTACAATAGGGTGGTAGCGTGCTGACTCAGATCATCTGGTGGTCTGTCTAACCATTACGCTGCTCTGCAGGGCTAACCTACTGACTGGGCGGAGGACGGGATGTGTGTGTGTGTGTGTGTGTGTGTGTGTGTGTGTGTGTGTGTGTGTGTGTGTGTGTGTGGACTGGTGGAGGGAGTGTTACTGCTGAGATGGTATGAATAAGCCTGGCTCAGTGCTAATCTGTCAGCCTTTATCCAGCTGCTGGAATATCATAGGGGATGGAGAACAGGTCGGACAGAAACACAGCCAGTGCCACACCTGCCTAATCAAAACACCTGCTGCTCGCCACTCTGACCACTGAGAGTGTGAGTGTGTGTGTGTGTGTGTGTGTGAGGGAGAGACGATTCAGCAGCCGGTCTTGGTGCAGAGAGATAAAACAGCAGGGTTGTGTGGAAAGGCTGTGTGTGCATGTGTGTAGGTGAGGGTCATTCAAGGCCCATTACAGGGTGATTAAATGATGAAAGAGCTTGTCCGATTTCATTGGAAACCCCCCTCCTCTCCTTCTTCACCCACTTACACACACACACGGCACGCGCGCACACACACACGCAGGTGGGTTGGGTGCCTATTATACCCGTCAGGATAGATATCCATCTGACGGTGTAAAAGTGAAACTAGGCCATTTGTTCACACTCACACCTCTTGCCTTATTCCCCACTTCTGTACACCCACTCACCCATCCACCCCCACTCCACCTCCTTCTGTTCTTTTCTCTGACTACTCTTTTCACTTCTTCTCTGACCCTTGACATTCTCATTTTTTCTCACAACTTAATTTCCCAAACCACCCACTCCTCCTCCTTACTAAAACGCTCTAAATTTCCCTTCTTTTCCTTGTCTGTCCTTTTCCTGTATTTTTTCCTTTTCTTGCCCATCTCTAACACACTTAATCAAAACAGTGGAATGCTGTTAAACGTTTAAACTTTGAGTTGGTAGTGAGGTTAATTACACTATTTTGCATCATTTAGTTGTATTATTGCTAGCCGTGCAAGTATACAGAGTCTAATGATTCTTTAGAGTCAGTACATATATTCCAATTTAACATGCAGGAGTTTGTGTAAAGTGTTTTACTGACACTCTTACTGTACTTCCTATAATAAAAACTTGGATTCAGTTACAAGCCAGGTATCTAATAATAGCTGGTGTCACCGTCAATGTGAACAAATAAAAGCTGGTTCTCAATTACAAGCCAGGTGAAAAATAATATGGATAAACCTCTGGTGCCTGTCATGCAATGTGCTCCTGGTTGAGCACAGTGTACACCTGTATGAGTTTAATTCAATGCAAACCACTATAATCCAGTTTTTTTCAGCTTTCACCTTGTGTTTTGTTGACAGGTTTAGTCACTGCAGGTGTGTGTCTTACTTTTTCACCAATATTGCCATTTTCAAAAATGTACAAGTGCTACAAGAAGGAAGTGTTTACACAATAAAAACTGTGTTCAGTTCAGGCAATTAATAGTTTACATCCACAGAAATGCTAGAGGGCTTTAATTTTATAAGGGCTAAATAAATGTTTGTAGAAAGTGAACTGCAGTGCATTTAATATCACAAATATGAGTGATTCAAAACAAGATTTTGCACATCCATTTGTACTTATGAAACAGAGGGAATTAGACACAAAAGTGCACCTTTTATTCAAGCATCCTTCAAACAAAGGAATGGTAGCTTTTAAGCTCCAGCCACTATTTGAAGAAATATGGTGTATTTGGTTGCATCTATTGGTGAAATTACAGATTGGAATCAACCCTCACATATGCTGGTTGCAAAAAAATGAGGAAGTCCCTCATTACAGTTCATGTTTGACTTTTCAGATAAGGGGACGACAATTCTGGGCTGCACTCAAACATATTAAGTGACAGTAATGTGATTTAATGCCCCCTTGTACTAAGGAAAAGAGGAAGAAGTCTGTCCAGAGCTTCTGTATTAACATGTTGGTGCAAGGTGACAGCGAGGAACAGCGACCAGTTCCCTTTGGAAACACAAGGCTCAGTCTAAATTCCGAAAATTGAGCAAGTAAGTATAAACCAGCAAAACTTTATTTTGTATTAAGTTGATGCTGTCCCTGAATTTTACACATTAAAAAAGTTCCGTGTCAGTTACTGTATCAACAAGTCAAACACATTAGCTTAATTGTAACACACATTTCACACACCATTCATTTTTTTTTCCATGTTGTGTGATTTAGCCTTTATGTTGAATTAACAAAACAATTAGTTGAACAGCTGAATTAACAAGTCGCTGGGCTGAAGACAAGCCTTTGTGTTAGTCCAGATTGAGAGTGAATTAAATAATGCTCTGCTCTTTGTACAGAAAAGATCCAAATTGTTAAGCAAAAGTCTCCTTTTGTCACAATATTTTGTGTTCATTATTAGATGATAACAGGCTAAATATGACTATGGCTGGCCACCAGTCTACATAATTAATAGGAAGCACTGACACACTCTTTATGTATAATATGTGTCTGTATGCCACGTGTCTGCTGCCATAGAGTACCACATACATGACATGGTAGATATACAATATCCCATAGCAGGACAGATACAGGAATGTAGTGTTGTTACATGTGTTTTCGTGTTCCTGTTCTTTCCGTCAAGCTTTGATTTAATATTACATGTCAAATAGTTAATGTCCAAAGAAAAAGGACAGGGAATACATAAAACCTGTCAACATGTTCTCCTCTCGAGTACAGACAACAGACACACGTGACATAAACGCCTGCATACGCACAAATGCACACATGTAAAGGCAAACCTATGCACACACATGAACTGAGTGACACTTGTAACTTAAGTTTATAGCCTGCAGAAGGAGGTCCCGGGGAGGAGGAGAGGAGGGGAGGAGAGGAGAGAGAAGTAGAAGGGAGGAAAAATTATTACCATCCCATGCCCTCCCCGCTAATAAAAAGCATAACTTCAAACATGTTTCTGATGATGGTTAAAGCAGGAGGAAATTGATTTATTTGAAGATGTTTTAAAGTGAATTTTTCACAGGTTGAGAGAGGGTCTTTGAAGCCACGCGGCTGTGTGTAGGTGAACAGCTGTGTGTGCGAGTGTCTGAGTGTGTGTAGGATGGAATGTTCATGTCTTTAGGGCTGACCTTAATGTTCGTACAGTAAAAAAAAAAAAAAAAAGGAAAAAGTACTTCTGCTATCAGCCGCCAAATGCTCTCATGACCACCGCAGGGTGTGTGTGTGTGTGTGTGAGTTTGTGTGATATTATAGCTAACCTACTTTATATACAAGCTTAAGCTTCTGACACCTGCTGTGAGTGCACCAGTGACATGCAGAGCAAAGTGTCTGATCTGATTCACAAAGTATGAAAATGAAGAAGAGTTGGATCAGCTTCATAATATTACCATATGCAAATTAATTTACTGCTTCCCCATTGGCTCACTCTTCCTTTTATGATCCCCCAATTACTAAGTATTTCCCAGGACAACGTGTGGTGAAATATAGGATATTGTTGTGTAAATAGGTATATAGAGACACTACAGATGAGATATGAAAAACCCTCTCACTCAAGTAAACATCAAGTAGTTGTGGCATGTTTAAGTTGATGATACTTAAGTAAAAAGAAAGAAGAAAATCAACTTATAAACTCCTCCACCTCCTTTTATCCAGTGTTGGTAACCGTCCATGGTTAATAACACACTATCTACAAATTAAGACACCTACAGTACTTTTTTTTCCCTACACAGATATTATTCATGGCTACATCCCTTTATGAAGGCTTTATTAGATTTATCATAGAAAATTCTAGTTGAAAGGTTACTTTAGTTTAGGCTGATAATCTAAACAACACAATTTTTTTCTTTTGCAGTGTGGTACATTTGTAGTACTGAGTACATTCTTGCAGATGTTTTCACAATTGACTCAGTATGTAAGCTGAAACTGTACTGTAAAAGGAAATGCAACCCTACAGTAGCCCCCCTGTGTGCATTTATGTATTGCTGACCCTGAGCCATCCCTTAGTTATGATGCTCTAGGCCACCGGGGGACATGTGATACACCGAGTACGACTCCTCCTGTATGTTACATATATGCGTGTCACCATTATGGGCCAATAACATTGTGTTTTCACTGGTTGTTCTGTTCAGCAAGTATCTGTGACTCAGTAACTGTACGTTCCTGATGTGAAGTCACTGGCCCTCCAACCTGCCCAGTGTGTAGACTGTATGGTCTGGTGTTTGTGTTGTTGGCTGCTGTGTTTCTCTGTGTTTTGAAGTTTTTACTGTGTTAAAGGGGGTTAAAGGGAGTTTGTCCTTCCCCTTGTTTGCAAATTCTTATTCTGGGAGGATTTCTTAAGCTTTTTTTCTGTATTCTATTATATGGCCTTATCCGTAGCTGGTGAAGAGCCTTGAGGTAAATGTGTGATTTGGCAATACATAAATAAATTGGAATGGAGCATAATTTGTTCTCTTAGTTATGACTTATGCATTAACAGTTCTCCAAACATTGTCATTTTTAGACTTCCATGGATTTGCATTTGGAAAAGCTGGTTGTGTTTCCTTTTTTTTAAGCTAGGTACAGTTACCTTCACGGGTCGATGCTAGTGGCTGTGAACTACGCTAAGCTCTACTTATTGTACTGGAATTTTCATGGGAAATACAGCTAAAGTAGCCAAGCCATATGCTGTAATCATAACGTAATAATTTCTGTGTCTGTTGTGAGCCAAACAATAGTTGTGCGTGTTGTGATGTTAGATTTGACTGTAGTTTCATTGTGGATCCAGGCGGTTGCCATTAACGTGTCCTAACAGCCATGTATTTTCTGCTCTTGGTGAAAAATCTTCTGTGAGTAATGTATGATTTATGGAATTAACCGATGACTCTCTTATGAAGAAAGAAGTGAGCATGTTGAAAAATTAGCTTAACAATTCTTAAGGACAATTATTAAAGGACAAAGTCACACATTTTTGGTTAAAGTTACAAAGCCCTAAAATGCCTTTTAATTTAAATTAAAAAATGTAGTTTATTACAGCCTGGTAACACCATGGAAACAAACAGGGTTTCCTTTTACAATACAGTTTAACCCTAAAAGACCTGAACATCAACTGTCGACTTAAAGCATCTACTGATCTAAAATTATTAATAACTGATGATCCACTAATCCCATTAATACATGTAAATAATTGAGATAAAATGCAATTAGTCATCTTTTCATGGTCATCAGATATGACCCATCTGGATGTTTAGATGCTCCATGGTGAATGTGGAAACGCCGTCATCTTCTACAACATTGATTCACCAGTAAAACCCATGGAGTTTGGCAAATGAGAGTGGTTTGTATTTATGTTCAGTTAATGATATAGTCTACTGAAATAAGTGCATTTCTTGACTTTTTCTTCAGTTCTGTCAGGTTTGATATTATAACCTTTGAATTTACTCTGAGCTTTAATGAACATCTACATATTCAGTGATTTTAATACATAAAAATACATGATTTACTCAAAAAAAGGGTAGATGCAGAGAATAATGTTGTAATAAATGATGATAAATCACTGGGGACAGGTTAAATGTAGAGAAAAATGTATTTAGAAGTTACCACTAAAGTAGTTCTAGGTCTTAAAAGGTTAAGCTTTAGTCAGTGAACTGTAAAACCATCTGTCTTCAACAATATCACATATTCAAGATGATGCACCATAACAATGAAGAAAAGTATTTGTGCAATTTCTCGTTTTGAATTAAAACAATACCAGTGTTTATGAGGTACCATCTGTGTAACACTCCAACCTCAGTGCTGTGATGCATTTAATAATGTATTTTGACAAGTGTCTTACCTGTTCGTAGAATTTGTTGTGAGCTACATAGAACTGGGTATCGAATGACTCTTCTGTCACCAACACGTGCTGCCTCTCGCCGACCTGCCGGCAGAAATGGATACATATGGAATTATGTCTCGGCTCCGACAAATATCAAGCGCTTGCATGTTTATTTACTAATCAGACATCAATCAAGCTTTCATGCAGCATTTGTTCAAACACGTTTTCATCTGTATATGTGGCCATTTGTGAGTGTGTGCATGTACTCAACCATATGTTGAACAAAATGTTAAACAAAAAAACACAACGATTGATTTTCCAAGCTGCGTTTTAGTCTCTTAGTCTCTCTCTCTAGTACATAGCTTCCGATGTCTATTATTCTTGTTATGTCGTAACTTTTTTTTCTTTTTCTTTTGCTAGAACACACACACAAACACGAGCTGGGCGTCTTTGAAAAGTTCCACGTAAATTACACACATCCAGCCTTGGTTATACAGTATTTTTCTATTCATCAAGATCCTAATTCAATCAAACTTTTGCTCTTTCATGTTTTTTATGTTTTCTGTTAGTGCCGTTCACCATTTAATTATAATCTCAAGGTTCCATGCCACTTCAGTTTTAGCGCTTTAGCAGAGAGGATAGTGAGTACTATTCAGTTCAGGTCTTTGCAAAAAAAAAAGAAAAAAGAAAAAAGGGAAAAAAAATACAAGGCTACAGAGCTACAGAGGATACAATTCAAATGCTTGTGGAAAACAGTCTATTCAGGATATCAGAAAATCAAATGCTATTACAAGACCTCCTAATCAAGACATTTGGTAGTGGGGTATAAGAAGAGCGTATAGCATTCTGAATGAAGAATGCTATTAAAAGACAGAATTGTTGACTAAAAAGCAAGGCGAACATGAGAACTTTGTAATAAAAAAAACAAAAAAAAAAACTACAGGTATTAGTAAGTAGTAAAACCACCTCACGAATGACTTGAGCAGACACTGAAAAATACTTTCCTCGTTTCCTCATAGGCAAATACCACCTCGATAATCATATTCATGAAAAAGTATTTACACCACATGATTGGATTGGTGCTTATTTCATTTTCAATTGCGGTGGATGGAGAAAGTCAACATAGAACTCTTAGTTTGGCCTAAAACTACTCTTAAGTGTCCCACAAATCTATAGGGCAACTTGCCTGGATTTAGTTCATATGTTTATTTTTTTCTGAACACATTTCAACATGGGAAATGGTTTTATCATGTACTGTCCACTACCACCTAACTGGAAAACAGTGCTGTAGAACATAAATGCCTTAAATCTTAGTATAACATAGGCTGTGGTTAAACGGGTGGGGACGGGGCGGTCCTGTAGGCCCGCCAACAGGCAGGTATTTGCATTTTAACACCGTCTGTGATGAGCCCCGTACTGAGGAACAATGCTGACTGACCATTTCCTCAGCAATATGTCAGAGTCTTAGAAGTTACGGCTCTGACACATGGCTTAGGGTGTTTCCATTTTTGCAGACACCAATCTTCTGTGCTTCTTTCTTTCTTCATTCTTCTGCCGTCATCCCTCTCTCCTATCTCAGGGCCATTCTCTTTGTTGTTCTCAGCCCTCTTCTTTCTATTCGTCCTTTATTATACACTGATTTCACTGTGAGCGTGTGAATGCGGATGTGTACGTGTATGGAGGGGGTGTTCAAAGACAACACCTGCATTAGAATGCTGACAGACTTTAAACACAGTTTTCCTGCAAATAGTGCAATTTTCACGAAAGAGGCTAGGAAAATGTTTTCGAACAAAGTAATTGGATGAACTGACACGTAATTCGGGTCTGTGCTTTTTCTTTTCATACAATGAAAAATATCCTTCCTGAGAAAAATGTACGAAGTTTGTCTTTTGAATCCCTTAAAATGTAAATGACCACAACTTATTATTAAGATTTTGTCTCCTACTAAAGTAAGTATGCTAGATTAACTAAGTAAGATGTATGTGCTATGAATTTATATAGATAGACCTGCCTTAATGACAGTTAATCCACATCTTAATAACCACCCAGACACTATATTTTGTTCATCTTTCCTTGCCCATCTACAGAATGCATGTGGAAGTCTACATTTAGATCCGTATTTACTCCATCTGTTGTATGTTGTCACTGAATACTAAACGACTGGTGTGTGTAGACAGAGGGCTGTGTGTTTACTATACATTCAAGAGAATAACCCCCCCATGGCACACAGCAGATCCACTACAGATTTGAGGGATCATGAGTTTAATTGATAATTAATCCACATCATAACAATGATAATGAGAGAACTATGGCTTTGCATTATAATCACATTATTTTATCACCAACACAAACAGCAGTATATAGAGAGGTAATGACAAGACAGCAGGCCTTTTAGAATCAATCAAAATCCATTTATGAAGTCATTCTCTTGATATTTATGGCGTGATGCATGAGTTGACAGTCACCCTAAAATTACACAATAATAAGCTTTTTCATAAATACTACTAACTTGTTATTTTTGCAGGGGTGAAATGGGCATAAACAGAGACTACCTTAAAAGATATGCAAAACTATACGAGTTCTAAATGTTAAAGTCACTATTTAGTGGTACCCATGACAAGAAGCAGCGCAAACAGTTGGCATGTGTTGAATGAAACCTGGTAGAAAACATCATTATCATTACTTTATTTTATTATTATTATTATCTTTATTATGCTTTATTATCTATCTTTATTTTTTTTTCTTACGTAAAGCACTTTGTGTTGCGTTTATTTGTATGAAAAGTGCTATATAAATAAAGATTGATTGATCAGAAAATGTATCCCATAAAACTCTTATTGCCTTAACAAAAGGGTAAAAAGCAGATGCTCACACTAAATACTACTATGTTGGTTTATATTGAAGCTGTTTTTTCCCCTGAAACTTTTGTTTTTACTGCTGTACATCCTTCACATATACCCAGACTGTATTTGAGATACAGAGACTGAGAATGTAGTCATTAGAACTTTACTAAACCAACAAACCCAATGTTGATCTCGGACTTTTGGACAGTATTGTATGTCTTAATAGGAAAGAACAACTCTTTAGGTAATTACTATAACACAAACACTTCAATTATTATATGTTCACAGGAGCTTAAAGTATTAACAAACTGGAAGAAGCTTCAAAGTGGAGTTTTCATTATGGCGCTGAGAGATGAATGCTGCAGCAAAAGGCTTCAGTTTTGTCAGTATTTTACAAACATCAAAGTCCTTTTTTCATTTTATGTTGATGCATTCTACAGGATAGCGCTGTTCGCCTCAGAAAACAAAAACTTCTTTTTCATCTCAGCTGGTTTCAGCTTTGATCATTAGTGCAATTTACCGAAGTGTTTGACCAATACGGAGCCACGTGTGAACCGCACTCCCCACAGTTAAAGCCGGAGTTTGGAGGTCTATTCAACAAAGCTGACCTTCAGTCTTCAGCCCATTATGCATGTATACAACGCTCTGCTTAGTGGGCTCTCTTACTCTGACCCCCTTGTTTTTATCTGTCCATATCTTGAACTAATTATACACCACGACTGATCCTATATACACACTTAAAACACACGTACACAGACGGGTGGCCGTGTGATGTGCCTTCACGCTTGCGAACCTTGCTTTGACAAACCAGCACACTCGCATTCATACACCAATGCACACTAACACAGCAACCTCTTGTAAAAAGAGATTGTGTTTTGTTGCCTGCTCGCCAATCGTTGCGGGGAGCGGTTTAACAGTGCTAAGAGAGAGATTCTCTGATCTTGTGGAAGTTCTCTTTGAATAAGCTGCTTGAAAGAGGTAGAAAAAAACACCCCTGTTGGTTTGGGTATTTTGTTTTTCCCTCAAAGTCAAAACCAAAGTACAAGAGACTCAAACTTTTTTTTAGTGTTTCAGTTTAGTGCCACAAAGACCGTAGAGATTAAACGTGGCTTTGGTTAAATGTTTATGAAGATAAATGTAAAATTAACTAATAATAATAAGAATAAAAAATTGCATTTATAAAGCCCTTTCCATTCAACAGAATCTCAAAGTGCTAAATTATACAAATGACATGGACACGAATACTTGAACAAGACAGAGAATCAGACTTTGCAGGAGGATGGAATGAAGACATGATAGAGAAGTCAAAAAAAGAAACAAGTGGTGCCAGGCACAACAAACCCCACCCCTTGCATGTATTCTAGCTTATTTTGGCATCAATCCAGCTGATGTCATCATGTCTATATGTGTACTGATGTCAGCATATCAATTGCCTCTATATGTGCCAAGTTTGAAGTAAATTAAAACAAAATTGATGCTTTTATAGACATTTGAAATTTTGCCCATTATAAGTATATGGGTGGAAAAAAAAGATTGTAAAAATTCATAAAAAATTTGAACTTTGACCTACTTTTCCCAAAATGTAATCACATCTATTCTGGGTCACTGGCAATCTATAAATCCAATTTGGTATGAATTCAACCAATAGTTTTGCTGCTAAAGTGTTAACAAACAAACCGAACCAAAAACGGTACCCCTCGCCTCCCCTTCGGGGGCCGGGGTAATAAACAAGAGCAAAAATAGAATAAAAGCTACCATAAAATCAACTTAACTTCAAACTATCCTTTCACAAAAAATGTGAATAACCTATGAACAACCTGACAGCTCTTAAGAAAAGTAAGTCAAATTTTTTTTGACAATGTTATGCCTTTTACTAAATGCTTTGTGTTTTTGTAGATCCACTGTGATCTGTGAGTCGTAATGCACATGTGTCAGTGATAAGATGAGGCATCATATTGTTTCTGGTTGTTCACATTTTGTTTGTGAAATGATACTTTTTAAAAGTAAACAGGTTCATAATGTCATTCTACTTATTTGTACTAAAACAAAGAAAAAACAATTGGAATTGTCATTATTTATAACCTATTATGCTATTATTTTCCCACTTAATATCAAATTGGGCTGTATCTGGCCCCTGAACTAAAATGAATTTGACTGAAAAGCTCTGATTACCTATTTGTCCATATCTTTACAGAATATTAGCTAATATGTCTGTATTAAATCTAAATGTTTTACATCTTTGTCCTGCCAGACTAAACTGACTCAGACCTGCTAAGATGGGTTTTTCACTTCAGCTGCATTCCTAATTATCATCTTTTATTTATGTGGCCTGTATTAAAAGTAGGAGTTTTTCACCTTCTCTGAGACATTTGTGTGTGATGCAATCTTTTCTTTGTTCTTATCTCTATATAATTGTACACAATAAATGACCACACATCATTGTTATTGTTAATATAATTTATATATTAGTTATATGTTTGTGTAAGGCTCTAACTAGGACAAAGTTTGAACAGATTATCAGATGTATTCTTTTTTCGTTTTTTGTTTCTACAGGGTGATTTTTCTCTTTCATAAAAATGGCCACCTGTCGTACAAAGCTAAAGTGAAACCTCCTCGACTCAACGGTCAAAGGGTCGGTGTGTACTCAACGCGGAGTCCCCACAGACCAAATGCCCTGGGCCTAACACTGGCCAAATTGGATAAAATAATAGGTTGGTATTAATATAAAGCTGAGTGTTAAACATTAACAATTTCATTGGAGTTTCTATAGTTCTAAGATTTTCATCACTATCATAGCCAGTCTGTCTGTTTTTTTCCTCTTGTTTTCATTTTAATTGTAGTTAGTTGTATGAGTGCAGTAGTTTTACTCCTGTTCTGTGGAATGGACTAGTGTTAATTTAGATGAAATTATTTGGGTTATATCAGGGAAGTGTTGATTTTTTTTTTTTAGAAGCTGAAAAAGGTAGGACAGGATGCATCACATTAAATATGGAAAAAAAAACATTGAATATTGAGGGTCCCATATTTGTTTGTATCATGGTCTACATATCAAGGAGGGCAACAAAAATGAAGCTGATATTATCTGCAATTCTATTTTATTTAATTTTATTCTGTTACCTTCTTAATTTTAAGTTTTATTTATTTTTACTAATTCATCTATTATAGAGGTGTAGTTAAATACAGGGTTCCCGCGGGGTCGTAAAAAGTCTTAAAAGTCTTGCATTTACAAATCTGCAGTTAGTGCCTTAAAAAAGTCTTTAAAAAAGAGGTGGACCGATATGGGTTTTTCTAAGGCTGATGCTGATTTTTTTAAAAATTCGGTCAGCCAATAGCCGATATCTTACAGCCGATTTTTGAGGTCGATATTTAAGGCTGATTTTTTTTGTTGAAGTACATTGTCTGTAAAATACAATTGAAACGCTCAGATAATGAAGATTTTTATGCAGTAATATAAATTAAATTATTAACATATGTACACATAGTACTCTTTTAACATTTATTGAACTTCAAGTGCTGCCCACACAAGTGCCTGATCAAATATCTTATAACATTTTTACTACTGATCAGATATCGGCTTTCAAAAAAAAATGAAGGCCGATGGCCGATACTGAAAAAAATCAGTATATCGGCCCAATGCCGATATATCAGTCTACTTCTACTTTAAAAGATATTAAATTTAATATGGTAGGTCCTAAGTTATATTGTCATAAACTTGTTGGCTGTATTGTGTTTAAAAGTGTCTGTTAAATGCCCAAGCTGCAAAGAAAGTAATTTTAGTCGACTCAGTTTCACCCGTTCCACCCTGACAATTTATATTGAAATTAGGAACCAATTATCACTAACTTTGCAGCCCCCGGTGAGAAATGACTCAGAACGGTCGGAATCAAGGTGTTGGAGTAAATAAATAAAATAGATAAATTCTAGGAGTCACAAATTTTGCCAGTGAGGCCGTGAAATGGGCATTAAATTCGGTTCTAAGTAGTCTTAAAAAGTCTTAAATTTAACTTGTAGAAACCTGTAGGAACCCTTAAATACAATATGCCACTTTGAACGTTCAACTTCTATATTTAATCTTAGCCACAAAAACAAATAATTGTCTGGCTTCTTCGTCTGTTTTTGTGTAGGTGACACATTATATCTGTCAGGCATTGACATGATAGCGGGGACCCCTGTCCTAGACATCAAGCCCTACATCCCAGAGTACGACTCCCCCTTCACCAGGATGGACCCGGACTCTGAGTCTAATGAGTCAAATATAGATGAAACGAAGGCAACAACAGTGTCAGGAAATGATGAGTTAAGCCTCCGTGAAGACACAGACAGTGATGTTGAATGCAGTCCAGAGGGTGGAGGACCTGATGTTCACGACTTTAAGACTCAATCTGAACCTGATAGTTTAAATGAAGACTCATCCACCAGTGTTCAGGTATCTGTGCCCACACATCTACATAAGGTGCTGGAGGAGGTCAAGGCCTATGTGACCCAGGGTGACTTTTGTCAGCCAAGTTGTGGAAGCCAAAATAAAGTTTCAGACTTAACTATAACAAATGCACCAGAGTCGCTGGTAGAACGGCCTTGTTACGGACAGGAGGCCTATAGCACCATAGCCCAGTGGATCAGAGAGCCCCCGGTTTCCAGTCTGGAGGTGCGCTTCACCCCTCAAGCTGAACGGGAGCTAGCAGAATTCCTTCCATCCACATCAGGTAAACCATTCTCCAGCATGGACATAATCATGTAATCATGCATTGATGTTAGTAAAAATGTAGCGAGAAATGATTCCATCCAAATGCATTGCACGTTTTAACAGAATTTACAGAAAATCGGCCAAAGAAAATGCAGATCTATGCATGTTTCCATCTACTACTGTTACATGTGTGGTAAGAGTTGGTTTATCACCATGGTTTAGATCTTTCCAAGTTTGGTATTTCATATTTTAATATTTCATAAAATCATGGAGTGGTTGATCAAGGAGTTTATAGCAAGACTTATTTTGAAGAAAAATCTGAAGCGGACTCAACTCTTCTGAACAAATGTAGTAGATCATACTGTATGATGTTGTTTTATACTGTATGAAGGTTTGACAGTGTGTAGTCTTTCTGCAGCTCTTCATTCATTTTATTGCTATTTTTTTGTGTAATGGAGCATTAATGTTTATTTCTGATATCAATTCAATGAATGTTTCAGTCTCTATTGTGCACACACATGATCATTCACTCAACCTGCACTCATAGCAGTTACTCATACAGGTATTTACTTTTTATTGAATCAGGTCTCCATCTCACATGGGGCGAAGACTTTTTTTTCTCAATATTTTGAGTTATTTCTAACTTTTCCATTTTATTTTTTTTTTATCCACACATTGAAATTACAAATAAAAACAGCTAGATGGAAACACTTTATTTCAATGGTATGAAAAGCAGCAACAACAGAATATATGATAGTTTGTGCATTTCTCCACAAGAGGGAGCTGCTGTGACATGATAAAAAAAAGCAACAGCGTGTTAACACTGACAAACACTAATTTTCCCGTAAACGCAGGACCCCCTGAAACTGAAGGTGACAGACCCAGGTTCAAGTTTCTCCGCAGTTCAGAAGAAGCTGTCGCTGCTATAAGAGGCGTGCTGTCTGCAGACCCACGGTCAGTTTACAGGAGGACACGCTGCAGAGACAGGCTCTTCTTCTTCACCCTGGACATGGCTGACATCACCTGCTGGTTTGGTCACGGCTTTGCTGAGGTGCTGCAGGTCCGACCTGTTCAACAACACATTTCTCTGCTGTGAAAACAACTCACAGTAAAAGTTTTGGATGAAGAGCGTGTCATATTCCCTGTCTGTAAATAAACAAACCAGAACCTGTCAGTTGCTAACCACTTGGTTTTTTTGTTGTTACACCTTTATTTTCAATTACAGTTGGGCAATTGAATAAAAACAAAGAAAAGATACTTATTGTTTTTTTTTTTTCTGAGTCGTTCCACGATTACAGACAGGAGTATTGTAATAATGAAGACTTAGCTTGTGGAACTACACATAATAGAAAACTGAGAGTAGAGTTTACACTGCAATATCAATCTAATTCGTGTGTAGTGTGTAATGAAAAAGCTGACATCTGAATGATTCGACAAGGAGAAGAATAAGTTAATGAAGAAAATAGTTATTTGCAAATTTGTACATCAAACCATGAAGAAAACAAGAATGTTTAACATTACATATGGTGCACTGTTGTGGGGTGAGTTGCAGTAGAATGTGACTTGGAATAAACTGAAGAAAGATCTTAAACTTGCAGTTTTGTTGTATGTTTTATACAGCATTTACAAATAGTTATGCCTTTTCTTGTTTTTGGCCTCGTTTTTACCACTTTTATGTTTTTTGTTAAGACTTTTTTACATGGCTATATTGAAATTGAGGTCTTCATGACAATATACAGCTCTGGACAAAACGTTTTGTACCATGATAAAGTAATAACATTTATCTTTTTTTTAAACAAATCCAATTTAGAAATGATTAGTATTCCAAGCACAGACTCTTCAAAGGTCAGATTTAAAGCTGTTACATTCTGTTTCTATAGAAGAGTGCAGGTGATTTGATAATTGTTCCTAAATCTGCATATTGGTGGTAAATTTCTCTTCTACTGTCAGAAACAGTCACTGTCAGGGGGTTTGCATTGAAGGTGTAGTGACACTATATTCCTGCAGGGGGCAGCAGTATGTGTTCGCTGAGTAACCGAAGAAGAGTGGAATGGACCAATAGCAGAGCTGACAGTTGTGTTTTGAATGAGACGCGGTTGAGCTTCAGAGCATCACATTTGTTTGTCGCATTCACTTGACGTTTTCATACTTGGATAAAGTAAAGTAAAGTTTCCTGTTATTTGGAAGGTAAGGTCTACTTACACGACTCTGCTGCCTGATACAAATAATAGTTTGGTTCATGGAATGTATGTTCAATATAACGCTAACTTGAACCAACGACTCCGGTAACGTTATCTTGAGAAGTAACGATTGTTACGTTGTTAGCATGTACGCCTTTATTTTAATTTTCATTACCAGCGAAATATTGTGTGAAATGAATATCATAGCGCTAGTTTTAAAAGGTGAGAACGTATAAATACTCGTTTATGAACTGATTTCTACCAAAGTGCCTGTAATGTTGTCAGCCGGTATGTCAGTAACGTACTATGGGGCATTTGTTAAGCTAGGTGGTTTGTTAACGTTAATATGACTACTCCCCTTTAACCTTAGAAACTGACTTAAAGTTATTTTCAGCGTGGTTCAGTGGCTGACAGTCTAATCATACAACGTGACTTGATGTGTTTTTCGTCTTGATTTCAAGGTGCACAGGGTTTTTTCCCTGAACTTAATAGTGATGTCCTCCAGGAAGTCCAGGTCCAGTGGGGATGGCATGGTAAGAGTTTGGTTTTTCCTTGTGCACAGTTCTGAATTATAGCTGAGCAAACACCTCAAATTTCGTCAATCTCTGTTGATATTAGTCTGGCAGACTGGGAGAGCGCACCCCTTTGAGAAGTGTGGAGAATGGAGTACTTCATCTTGCATTTCCATTATCCAACAACAAATCAAAATCACTCCTTCATAGTGATTTGAAAACAACAAAGGTGAGATTGTATGTTTTTATAAAATGTCTCAAAGAAATGTAAAATGGGGTGAAATTTTCTGCATGTTCATCGTAGCCTTGTAATTGTAGTGAAAGCACTGGTTAATAATTAGGTAATTTTTTCCTTCTGCATCTGACCTTTTTTTTTTTTTTACTCTATCTCTGTTCTATTAACAGGATGGTGGTGCATTCTGTGACCCCGAATCACACACATGTTCTCCATCAAAACCACTGTTTAAGACTCCCACCAATCATACATCTGTTACAGAGGCAGGTCATGGACTTGGTGATGTAACATTGAAATCCTTCATCTGTGACGGTGGTGAAGTTGAGATTTTCAGCTCTTCAGTGTGCGCAGAGGAGAGCATGATTTTGCCAATGGATCAGCCTGCCAGTAACACATGTGAAGCAGGAGACACAGTGATTTCTGACAGTATGATAGTGTTGTCGTGCAGTGACCACATAGAACATCCTTATTACAACGTTGGGATGGAAGATTCCTCAACAGGAGACGGCGATGCAGCAAGTCACTGTGAAAATTCAAGCACTGCATTGGCATCTGAGGACTTGAATAATATTAAAAATGACTTCCATGATGACCCCTTGGAAGAGCAGAATGTCACATGGAAGTCCTTTGTCTGTGATGGGGGAGAAGTGGAGATTTCAGATGATTCAAGGCTAAAAGATGAGACTGTTTCTCTGCCTCAGTCAGGGCAAGATGAACATCAACCAGACCAGAGTGTAGATTTAAGTAATTTAACCACTGTTCCTGGCCACTTTTCTCAAGAAGAACATGCAGACCATCCCTACTGCTTCGCAGAAAATGGTCTTTCTCCAGTCACTGCTAACTTCACTGCCTTGTCTGAGACTCCACAGGACAAGCCCTCTACTGGATTGGGTGATATCACTTTCAAATTGATTAACTGTACCGGAGGTGAGATTGAAATTTTAGATGCCACCAAACACACAGACATGACAGTTCCTCTGCCAGTTGACCAAAATGCAACCTACAATGAATCAGACATCCGTGATATAAATCCAAGCTTTTTAGCTGGTGACAAAGATGTACAAAACCGTAATGATCATTTAGATCACCTGTACTGCATTAGTGCTACGTCAACTTCAAGAGGCAGCCTTGATGTAATGTATGAGACAGAGCAGAATAGCTTTCTACGTGAATGCCAGACTGACAGAGAAGTTGGTGACACAATCAGCTCTTTAAGCATCGCTAATGTTGGGATGGAAAAATCTAATGGGAACAAATTGTCAGAGATTTCCCCTTTGCCTGAAGACCACAGTGTGGCCTACCAACCTTTGGAACCTTTGGAGAACAATGCTGTATCACAGGTCATGACACCAGAACACATCCAAGACATGTGTGAAAAACATAATAGTGTTGAAATATCTGATGCTGTGGTAAATGATGACCCATTCACTGTCAGTGAATCTTTAAAGTCTCTGCAGAATGACTTTATTAACTGTCAAGAAACACCAAGAAAAGAATTGGTAAACCCTGAGGACAGCACCCTGCCTTCACTGCATCAGTCTTCCTCAGCAGGGATGCCCACACCTGTTGAAGTGCAGCAGCATATACAGAGAAGTTTTCCAGATGTTCACCCCAGCGGTGGACCTTGTGAATCTGTTGAAGCAAAAGACAGTGCCCTTGGCTCATCTAGTAATGGACAAGTTCTTTGTAGCCCTGCAGAAACCCTCCCAGATGTTTTAAATTTACTTTCAAATTGTCCCTCAGTAGTATCAGCTTTGCAGCTTGGCCTCCTCAGTCCAGCTGTCAGAAGAGCCTCTCTAGCTTTACTAAAGGCTCATGGGGCTCCTGCTCTTGACCTGTTTTTTACTGATGATTCTGCCCTCGAAGGCGATAAGTCTATGGTGGCTCCAGTTGATGTTGACCCCACTGGATTATTGTCAGAATACATGGAGAGTCCCATGCCTCGTCCTCTGTTTAACTCCACGGCCGTGGGTCACAGGGCCCAGCCCGACCCACTTACAGAACCAACTGATGGTTTGGATGTGAGATCTTGTGCAGTGCCTCAGTCTGAAATCAACAAGCCGAGTCTGGATGTCCCTTTTATTCCTGGCGGTCCCTTGCAGCAACAGCTTCGACAAATGGCTGAGTTTCTGCTCTTGGCCTCAGGAAAAATGGGCCCCACCGCTGCCTCTGCTCCTGTCCCACCTCCTGTGGCCACTATGGTCCAGTCAACAAGAGCAGAATCCCACAATGCCTGTGTGGGCACGACCCCGCTGAAACAGCACAACCGCAGTGTCAATACATCCGGCCAGTTTGAGACAAAGAGGGATTTCATTGTGGAAGATGAATGCACTCTTACTGACCCTCTCCTGTGGAAGTAAGTCCGCTCAGAATTTGTTACTGAATGAAACTTTTTCCCACTTAGTCGTGATAAGAACTAGACTGAGACAGGTTGCTGTGATTTGTCTTCCTCTGACTGTTTCCTTTTTTCCTCCTTGATGCCATCTCAGTGTTCCTCCAGGCAGCTTAGAGTGTCTTCCTAGACAAGAACTGGAGCAGAGGTTACACTCCAGCATGATTATGGTGGAAGTTCTGGTGCAGCAGCTGGCAGCAGCCAGAGCTCATGGATGTATCCCTGCAGGGCCTGCACCTTCAGACCTCAGGGATAAGTTAGTGCAGACGGAACACACTGAACTCAGTCAGGTGAGGACACATTTGGACATCTACACGGTTTATTGATGCCCGCTTGATATGGGTAGAATTTAGATTTTTTTAAAATGATAATACTCAGTGTGACATGCTGCGGGTCTTACAAACCTTTATATTGAACTTACTGAAACCTGCTGAAACCTTTTTTCTTGTTCATCATTTATTTTTTAATATATCAAATAACTATTGTTTTAATGGAGTCTCTTCATATGTTTATGTGTTGGTTTTAGACCACAATGTACAGAGATCTTTACATGGAGGCACTGAACAGGATTGATGATTTGGAGGTGGATGAAAGCTCTCTACAAAACCTCATTCACTGTATGCAGGATATGAAGACTACCGCGGTAAGAGAAAAAAAAACAGACGTAACCTGTTTCACCTTGGAAGAATTGCTAAAATTTCATCTAACTTCAGTAGATACATCTCACACCATGATTTCATCACAACATTTTAACAGATTTAAGCTAAATGTATGTAAAATAAGGCACCGGACTTTGTTTTAGTAATCATGAAGTGATATTTAATGTTTTGGGGTTTTTTTTGTATATGTCTCAACAGACTTCTTTGAGCAGTAACACAGATGCTGCTCTCTGTAAAATGAAGCTAATAGAAGACACTGTGAGAGACGACCATCAAAGCCTGGTTTCTCATGTACGTGAACATGTCTCGCTTTTCATCATATCGTCTAAATATCTGTCTGTAGTAATTCATCAAGCAAAAGTCATATCATGCATAAAAGTGTTAACGTCCACACATGTTGTATTTATAATATTATACATACATACATGTCTGTATTTTTCCTGGTTTTGTTTAGTATGGGCAGATGAAGTCACTATTTGAAAAATCCAGGGAGACTCATGTGAGGATGACGCAGAAGGTTAAAGATGCTCTTCAGCAGAGAGACAACATGCAGATTCAGATGGAGGAAGCCTTCACAGCCAAGGAGGCCGTAAGCACAGAAACTGGCCTGCAAATAATTGTGACTGTGGTGGTTAAATGCAACGTTTGTTCCTGGTTTCTTACTGTAAAAGCGGGAATATTAAACAAATATATTGAATGACATTGAGCAGACATCACAGGTGACTGTTGACTGTTGTGTACTTTTCTTGTTCTGTTGGACCTGTATGGGTGTGATCAAACTATGCTCAGACTACTTGCTTGGTAAGGTGCAACTTCATGCGCACTAATCATTTTATTGTCTGTTTTCAGGCCCTCAGTACAATGGACCAGCTGAGGACACACTGCGCCACAGAAATCTCAGAGCTGGAGAGAAGTGTGGGTTCACAACAACAGCTGTTATCTGCTCTACATCGGACCTACCCCGAACAGGTAAAGAGAAGAGGCTGAAGCATACAGCAGTGAAAAAAGGTTTTGGACACCCTTAAACTTTTACACAACCTCAATTATTATTATTATGAAGTATTTGCAGACTTATCTGTTTTGTGTTTCCAAAGGTGAGGCCGCATGACACAAACAAATACAAATTATGTTTTGTTGATTGTTAACAAGAAAAAATAACAAAAGTAAATTCTTGATAGTTTCAACATGTCATGGCCTGGATGTGTTTCATTGTCTTGGTGAAACATCCAGTTTTGACCTCGACAGAACAGAACGTGCAATACTTGACAGAATTCAGTGACTTAAGAGTGGTTCTTAATGCAGTATATCACACATGCATGGGGTGTCCAAACACTTAATCCACCGCTGTACAGCTGCATTACACAGAAACAGCTTTATCGACCCTCAGAATGTGTCTGATTTCTGTTTCTGTTGCAGGTTGCATTAAATAAGACATATTCTGAAACCCTGAACTCCGCCTCGGAACTTTTGTCCAAAACCACAGAGGAACAGTCAAGATTAATGAAAGACGTACGTTCAGTGTATTGTGAATGAATAAACAGTAGTTAAATAAAATATTTGAACTGGTAATTTTCAATTTTAGGTTTATGTGTTTAATTTCTAGTTTGGTCTTTAAAATCAGTTAAAATTTCTCAGCAGCAGAATAATAACCATATCATACCATATATATTGTTTGGCAGCTCTGCACAGTCAGAGGCCTTGTACAGAAGACTACTCCGCTTCTTCTGACGCTGAACGAGAAGGCAGCTGCTGCTCTGAGAGAGAGGGACGAGCATATCACAGCACTAGATCAAGCTGTCGACGAGAGACAGCAGGTTAGACTCGTACCATTTAATTATCTTTTTTTTTTTTTTTTTCCTAGTTTGATAGATGACTTTTTAATTACTTGTGTCTGACAGATTGAAGAGGAGTTTAACCAGGCTAACTCGGATCTTCAAGCAGCCAGAGAACAGATTGGAGATTTAAATCTACAAGTGACAATTCTGACCTCGGGTAAAAAAGGACATAAAATATTTACTTGCTGATGCTACGTAACACCATTTTTTTATTTTAATCAGTTGGATTAGTCTTTGATGGCCGGCTCTTTGTATTTGTATGTAGAGATGGGTGTGCTGCGTCAAAAACTAACAGAAGGAGATGAAGAGCGGGCTCAGCTGGAGAGAAAAGTGACAGAGTTGTCTGCCAGTATTTCATCCACTTTGGCCTCCTACACATTCTTGGAACAGGCTCTCGCCTCTGAAACTACAAAGTATTAGTCCTATATGAGCTGTGAATTGCTGATTAATCAATCTGCTCACACACCAAATGAAATAAAGCGTGGACATACTAAAACGTGTT
This sequence comes from Apogon talboti, assembly GCA_037367365.1. Taxonomy (NCBI): domain Eukaryota; kingdom Metazoa; phylum Chordata; class Actinopteri; order Kurtiformes; family Apogonidae; genus Apogon; species Apogon talboti. Next base: position 14,265,595 of record JAPQRQ010000009.1, on the reverse strand, counting down.
ATCATCTTCAGGTTGCAGCAGTCATGGAAGGACATACAGCAAGCCAAGGACAGGGCAGATGAGTAAGTAACTACAGGGCTCCCGCAGGGTCTTAAAAAGTCTTAAAAGTCTTGAATTTACAAATCTGAATTTAGTACCTTAAACAGTCTTTAAAAGGTATTAAACTTGATATGGTGGCTTTTAAGTGATGTTCCCATAAACTTGTTGGCTGTATTGTGTTTAAATGTGTCTGGGAAATGTCGAAGATGCAAAGAAAGTAACGTTAGTCGACTCAGTTCCACCCGATCCAACCCAACAATTTATATTTATTATATGGGAACCAATTATCTCTACCTTTGCAGAAATGATCACAGAACATTCAGCCCAACACACGTGTAGCTGTTAGAGAAAGCTGACTTTGGGAACTTTAAGGGACAGCTCCCAAGCTAAAAGTAAGCATGGGGAGATGCGACTTTTAATAATGCCTGGATGGAGAAAAGATCATTCTTGACCTGGTTGACACGAGTTTTCTTAAATTCTAGGTGTTGCCAGTATGGCCATGAAATTAACTAGTCTTAAAAAGGTCTTAAAAACTGTTGAATTTAACTTGCAGGAACCCTGTAAATAAAACAGATTCACATACTCATTAATTTAAAAAAAACAACTTTAAATCCCTTGTTAACTTTACATAAGTACCAGCAGATGTTTTTTTAATCATGTTTGATATGACTCTGTCCAGGTTGGAGACGTCATTGAGCCAGTCACAGCAGCGTGTATTTGAGCTGAGTCAGGCTCTGGCTCACAGTGAACAGCAGACCGACCATCTGCAGACCCTGTCTCAGTCTCAGACCGCTCAGATCCGGCAGCTCCAGGAAGTCTGCACACAGCTTGGTGGTGTACGGGAGATGAACGAGGTTAGTGTGTGCCTCGTAATCTAGTAGTCCCTCTGACTTTTTGCTGGCACTGTTTCAGCACACGGTTTTCTATACATGCCATTAAAACCAACCTGATGAAAGTAATCAGTGGATTTGAGGTCCCTTCCAGATAATGCAGAAGCTTTATGTTTTTGTTTTTTTTTTTGTTTTTGGTTTTTTTTTTAAAATTTTTTGTTTATTTGGACAGGCAAGGGTAAAATACAAAAAAACAAACTTCGCTTTCAAGTGAAATTAAATGTTGAAGCTTTATGTTTTTATATAAATAGTTAATTTCCTGATTCTCAATTAAGATTTAACTTTATGTTGACATTATAATGTGTTTTTGTGTGGACACCATACAAGGAGCAGTAAAGGCTCATGTTGACTCCACAATATTTGTCTTGATGAGCAATTGTTTGTGTCTTGAAACGGGTGTCAAAACCCATTCAGCCCAATTTAATCTCAAATGGACTGGACCAGTAAAATAATAGCAGAATAGCCTGTAAATAATGACAACTCCAAATTTGTGTCTTTGTTTTAGTGCAAAAAAAACCCCCATTAAATAATGAAAATATTTACATTTACAACCTATCCAAAAAAAATGTGAATAAGCTGAAAAAAGTAAATATCTTAAGAAAAATAAGTGCAATTTTAACAATGTTATGCCTCAATTTATTTATACGTCTGCATTACGGATCGGATTTACAAAGGCATGAAACACTTAGTAACAGGCATTATATTGTTAGAATTGCACTTCTCTGGACATTTCAGGTTCACATTTGTTCAGGTTATTCACATTTTATTGTTAAAGGATAGTGGAATATTTTCAAAATTTAATGTTGTTTTTTTTTTGCATTAAAACAGAGAAAATTTGGAGTTGTCATTATTAATTATTGGTATAATATTTATTTCACATTAAACCAAAAAGAAAATTTGGAAAATTCAGCTATTATTTTTCTTTGAGATCATAATTGGTCTGTATGTGGCCCATTAACTAAAATGAGTTCTACGCCCTCAACTGTTAATATTGTCAGTGTAATTTTTGCACTTTGCAAATTCATCTTGTGGGCTGGATTAGAACCTGTGAACCGGGCTGCACGTGTGACACCCCTGTGGTAAAACAATAAAGACTGAGACAGATGTGCAGTTGTGTAGCCCTGTAAGAGTAAAGCTGAGTAGTATTATGACATGTGTTTTGTTTCAGTTCTTACAGATGGAGAATGAGGTGGCGAGGGAACAGGTGGCTGAGAGTGAATGTTTGCTCAGGGCCAATCTGCAGGGACTGAGGGAAAGGAACATCCAGTGTGAGGACCTAAAAGGAGAACTTAGTCAACTTCAGTAAGTCTAAATTACATCCTGAACGTTGTAAGCCTTTTATGACGTGTAACATTTGCTCTGTGTACGTTGCATTGTCAATGACAAATTACCTCTATCTACTATTTTACAGAGTTGAGAACAAGAGTTTGCAGGAGGAGCTGGAACTCATGAGGTCCAAAGTCAGTGCAACTGAGTCTGAGCACGAGGAGAACATGGCTCAGGCGGTCACTGAAATCACTTTACTGCATCACACACTGCGAGGGCTAACTAATGAGCTACATACACGTCTAAACGAAAAGGTAACCCATAAGAAATGAAAAACCTCGACAAACCAAGAAAAAAAAAACAAAGGATTTACATTCAGCTGAATTCCCTGTTGAACTTTTTAGAAACAGGACAAACAGAAGGACCCAGGTCAACCTGTCCACAACACGGAGCGTCGTCATCCTTCCAGCTCCTTTGTCGACAGCGTCATGGTCGCATTAACAGCTGAAAAGGAGGACGCTGTAAAAACGGAGGCGTCTGTACCAGGTACTGTAGGCCGCTGCAGATGTGAAACCCTCAGACACAAATAGCAGCTGACAATCAGACTGACAGTGATTTTTACGTGGACCCTGAACAACCTGCTGTTCATCAATCTGAACGAATCATGGTGTTTCATCGGGACACTTTATCTCTGACAGATTGAAAGCAGGAATGAGATTTGTAAGCCGTTTCTTTCAAACCTAGAAGTTGAAACTACTCCAAAAAGACTGACATGAGCACCGAAATGCAAATTTAATATGGTATCAATCCCTTTAGTGGTTGCAGATGAATGGTACGATGACATAAGTCTCCTTTATTAAGGGTGTATTAGAGATCGTTTAGTGAATTATGGGATAAATTTTTATTTTCAAGAAGCTCAAAAATCTTCCCAAATTAATCAACAGCAGTTTCATTTGTTCTTGGGAGGCAATTTCTAAAATGATTTACTCTCCCTTTTCTTTGACACTATCCTCCTGTGGTGTACATATTCCTCAAGAATCCTAAACCTGGTCCGTCCTCTACTGTTCAAGTCAAAAATGTGCCTGTATTTTGAGTAATTTTAAGCTCTGCTGGATTAATATTTGCTATTTTTGCACAGATTTCTAACTGACATTGCAAACTAAAACGTGCATTGGAAAAAAACTCTGTCTTCATGGTAAGATTCAGTTCGGTGTCTCTTCAGTCCAATCAGATCCACCTGAGCCTGTCTTCAGCGAGAAGAGCGCCTTCACCCGCATTGCAACCATCACCGCCAAAAAGACTTTGAATGCAGCCGAGTTTAAGCCGGAGGAACAGAGCAGTGTGGCAGAGCTGCTGGTTGACCTCGGCAACACTGTTACAGAGCTCGCCAGCACCCTGATGTCAGTGCAGCAGCGTGACGATGCTCAGCTGGAAGACCTGTACAACACCATGTAAGTATCTGCATGTGCTGGTGAAGTCACAGGTCTGTTATGTCAGGTAGACTGTAGGCTTCATCCAACAAATCAGTGTGGATTTAAAGATTAAAATACTTCACATTATTCATATTGGTATTGGTCTGAAAAACAAGTAAAATATGCATATTTTATATTATTATTATTTGGTTTTCATACAAATATTTTAATCTCAAAATGTCAAATGAAACTGATACAAAGCACAAAACTGAGCTCCTGTTTGACAATTTAAAGCAAGAAGAAGATGGATATTTTATAGAATAATTTGTAAGGAAACCCACGTCTGAACTAGAATATGCAACACCAACTGATTTATTACCATGACCATTGTTCACACAGGCTTAACCCATATAGACCCAAGCATCCATCACTGACAAAACCATCCACTGATCTGAA